>JBBBDQ010001688.1:3462500-3630947 GCA_037127315.1 Ascarosepion bandense
GTCAAACTTGTTAATATCTATCTATCTATCTATCTATCTATCTATCTATCTATCTCATGTCAAACTTGAATATTATCTATCTATCTATCTATCTATCTATCTATCTATCTATCTATCTATCTATCTATCTGCGATATGTGTATGTATGTGCGCGCGCGTGTGTGTACTCTAAACATATAAAAAATATCCAAAGTTTGGGCACCTTTTGTTTTTATTTTCCCCTGAAATTAAAGCCGAAATACGATGTTTAGAACGGCTCAAGATTAAACATAATAGATATTCATTGTCTCTTATATTTAACGGTATATGTTTAGAAAATTATCTGCTGCCTTGATACACTATATATATATATATATATATATATATATATAGAGAGAGAGAGAGAGAGAGAGAGAGAGAGCTAGAGTGAGAGTGAGTGAGAGAAGATACGTGCAATTATATTAGGTAGGAACAATTCATTTAAATAGGTTTTTGTTAAATTCAACTGACATAATGGCTCTGTTGTAATTTTTTAAGGTAGTTTATGACATTTGAAGTCTAAGCTCAAATGAAATCTGGCGGATAAAATTAGTCTAAATGCGTTCTTTTGGTTCTCTTATTTTATTTCGTCTCGGCTTTGTTTATTTTCAAAATGAATTCGTTTTGTTTCTTTTTTTAATTTGTTTTGCTTTTCTGTTAACTTTCTGTTCATTTCTCTTAAAATTTATTTCTTTTTTCTTTTCCTTTAACTTTTCTTTCACTCTCTTTCTTTTTTCTATTTAATTTTCTTTTATTCTTTTTCGTTTTTCTATTTAATTTTCTTTCATTCTCTTTTGTTTTTCTATTTAACATTTTTTATTCTCTTTCGCTTTTCTATTTAATTTTCTTTCATTCTCTTTTGTTTTTCTATTTAACATTTTTTTATTCTCTTTCGCTTTTCTATTTAATTTTCTTTCATTCTCTTTTGTTTTTCTATTTAACATTTTTTATTCTCTTTCGCTTTTCTATTTAATTTTCTTTCATTCTCTTTTGTTTTTCTATTTAACATTTTTTTATTCTCCTTCGCTTTTCTATTTAATTTTCTTTCATTCTCTTTTGTTTTTCTATTTAACAGTTTTTTATTCTCTTTCGCTTTTCTATTTAATTTTCTTTCATTCTCTTTTGTTTTTCTATTTAACATTTTTTTATTCTCTTTCGCTTTTCTATTTAATTTTCTTTCATTCTCTTTCGTTTTTCTATTTAACATTTTTTTATTCTCTTTCGCTTTTCTATTTAATTTTCTTTCATTCTCTTTTGTTTTTCTATTTAACATTTTTTTATTCTCTTTCGCTTTTCTATTTAATTTTCTTTCATTCTCTTTTGTTTTTCTATTTAACATTTTTTTATTCTCTTTCGCTTTTCTATTTAATTTTCTTTCATTCTCTTTTGTTTTTCTATTTAACATTTTTTTATTCTCTTTCGCTTTTCTATTTAATTTTCTTTCATTCTCTTTTGTTTTTCTATTTAACAGTTTTTTATTCTCTTTCGCTTTTCTATTTAATTTTCTTTCATTCTCTTTTGTTTTTCTATTTAACAGTTTTTTATTCTCTTTCGCTTTTCTATTTAATTTTCTTTCATTCTCTTTTGTTTTTCTATTTAACATTTTTTTATTCTCTTTCGCTTTTCTATTTAATTTTCTTTCATTCTCTTTTGTTTTTCTATTTAACATTTTTTTATTCTCTTTCGCTTTTCTATTTAATTTTCTTTCATTCTCTTTTGTTTTTCTATTTAACATTTTTTATTCTCTTTCGCTTTTCTATTTAATTTTCTTTCATTCTCTTTTGTTTTTCTATTTAACATTTTTTTATTCTCTTTCGCTTTTCTATTTAATTTTCTTTCATTCTCTTTTGTTTTTCTATTTAACATTTTTTTATTCTCTTTCGTTTTTCTATTTAATTTTCTTTCTTTTAATTATTTACTGTTTTGTATTTTTTAATCTTTATCTTCTTTGGTTTACTTTGTTTTATTTAGCCGTCATTTTTTCCAGTTTTTTCTTGATCAGATTAAGAGAGAGAGAGAGAGAGAGAGAGAGAGAGAGAGAGAGAGAGAGAGAGAGAGAGAGTATGTATCTTAGTCCTGAAAAATATTTATTCAGAGAATATCTCATCAAAGAATTACAGACAATGTCTGATGAATTCCCCTTGAAATTCGCCTTCCCCAATTACAAATAACTATTCAACTATTTAATAATAACAAGAATAAATCCAGTTAGACATTTTTAGAGAAATATTTTCACTTACTTTTTCATCTGAAAAACAACCAATGTAATTGGATTTCGAAGCCCAAGTTCCGTTTGCATAGCAAAACCGGGTCGCATTTTCTAGAATAAAAGATAAAAATGAACAAATCTTAGATTCATTTTCCTTGTTAGTATTTACATTTCAGTACAAATTAAACAATGAAAACCAAACATATTACACAGACATACTTTTTATTATCATACTATTTTTTAAAGCAATATTCTTTTTACAAAACATTGCAAAAGTCATGTACAATTTATGCAAACAATAAAAACGGTAAGATTTAACAAAGACGCCATTAATTGGGTTCGGATTATAGGAAAACCCTTATTTAGTCAAGCAGAATCAAGAATCGTAGAACACAGCCGGCGTAGCTTTATTAGATGGAAAATGTTTAACGGCTGCAAATATTGCTTATTTTACTGTCTGACGTTTTGTGAAGAGGCTTTAGCCTTATTATGAGTGACTTGTTTCCCTAATTTGCTTGTTGTCGCTCCCACGTTTCAACAATTTTATATTCCGACTTTCTTCAGGTACCTTTCAACCAGAACCCTTTATTTAATCCAAAGGTCAGATTGTTCGTATTCCTTTGTTAAAACTAAGGGGGCTAACACATAGAACTTAATTCCATCAATTCGTCTTTGAGATATCCCTAATCTCTTCTGAATATATATGAATTTAAGCATTACCCAACCAAGGATTGAACTCATGACCATCCCAACATATGCATATAATAATAAACCCTTTTTGATTCTGTTTTCATTTTTATATCTATCACTCTATTTTGTTGATCTACTTATGAGAGTCGGTCGATTGTAATGCCGTTCTAATTTTAAGAGTCTTTGAATACCTACATGGATGTGCGTTGTGGCGCAGTGGATATCGGCTCGGAACGAGAAATCGGGGAACCGAGTTCGAATTCCAGTTGAATTCATTGCATTCACTTACGCGCAAATACCCTTGGGAAAGGTATTAATCCGTCTCTTCCCTCCAGTTATGGGTTAAATAACAGGACAGATTGGGTTCTATAGCCTTGGTCGGCAACCAGTCTACCGCAGAAAGCAATGGCAACCTACTGCGGGATAATCTTCTGCCCAGTCAGTCATGTCTCTTTCGAGACATGATCGCCCAAGCGTGTATCACGTATGGCACTTAACTGACTGAATACCGAGATTTAGTTTTAGTTATGAAGTACCTGGAAAATCAGAATGTTACGTTCTTTTTCTTGTCCACAAACCCTTCTCAAAATATTTACCACCCTCGCTTCATGTAGAAGGCAAATAAGTGTCATAGAATTTCTGTTTTGGGAAGGAAAAAGAGCTGTAAACATTCACTAATATTTAAATAGCTATACAGTATGATCAATGGACCAATAGAGTTGGTGACAATCACAGAAAGAAAGGAGAAACGGATGTTAGTGGAAGGCCGGCTACTCTTGTGAATGACTCACCGACAGACCTTCTACTATTTAGAAGACTATAAAACCGAATAGGTTGATTCTCATATTACAGTTGACAGAAACATTACAATTGCCAAACTGTAAGAGTCTTCAGTTGAGCCATGATGAAGGATGCAGTTTAATGCGGTCTCTAGGTTACTGGAAAGTATATATGAAGTCGTTTCTAAGAAAGCAGATAAACTCTCCGAATGGGCAGATTGTGATTTCTGCCAAAGGACATCTACAGTTACACAACACGGATAGTCACAAGAGAAGATGTCGTTTTTTGTTCAAATATTTTCGACGGTCTTGGTCGTTATCAAGGACGAGATGTTGCCAATTTTGTAGAGAAAATATGTTTAACCACATCCTGGCATTTCTGGAAGATTACATTCCAGACTTAAGTCAATAAATATATGAGTTTCATAACGGACATCATATGGAGAACGGCATCTTCAAATTTGACAAAAACGGAAAACGAATATGTTGAATAGTTTATATGCATTATAAATATTTTATGCAAACTACAAGATACCGTTTACTCTTGTGAAACGATTAAAAAAAAAAACTGATTCCTTCCTTTTTATAATAATAACTTTGATTATTTTAAGTCATTTTTTACAGCATACTGTATAGTATTTTGGTATCATTTGCAAATATTTGTATTAGTAGCTATAGTCTGTTTGTAATGCATTGTTTGATATATACACGAATTGCACTAAGAAAAATGTTTTTTTTACAGCTTATGGACCTTCCCCAGGTTATTTAAAGACAGAAAACATTTTTAGATTGCAGAAATTTTGAAGATATCATTTTACACAAGTTTTACTAATTAATCCATAGCTTCAGAAGAAAAGGTAGATTTATATCTAAATGAAAAATGAATAATAATTGACGATGTTTCATGTAAGAAATTCAAATCTTATTACATCTAATACTACTAGTGGAATAAAAGGCAAGAGAAATAAGATGAAAGAAATCCTAGTGAAAAATGAATAATAATTGACAAGGCTTCATGTAAGAAATTCAAATCTTATTACATCTAATACTACTAGTGGAATAAAAGGCAAGAGAAATAAGATGAAAGAAATCCTAGTGAAAAATGAATAATAATTGACAAGGATTCATGTAAGAAATTCAAATCTTATTACATCTAATACTACTAGTGGAATGAAAGGCAAGAGAAATAAGATGAAAGAAATCCTAGTGAAAAATGAATAATAATTGACAAGGCTTCATGTAAGAAATTCAAATCTTATTACATCTAATACTACTAGTGGAAAAAAGGCAAGAGAAATAAGATGAAAGAAATCCTAGTGAAAAATGAATAATAATTGACAAGGCTTCATGTAAGAAATTCAAATCTTATTACATCTAATACTACTAGTGGAATAAAAGGCAAGAGAAATAAGATGAAAGAAATCTTAATGAAAAATGAATAATAATTGAAAAGGATTCATGTAAGAAATTCAAATCTTTATTACATCTACTACTACTAGTGGAATAAAAGGCAAGAGAAATAAGATGAAAGAAATCCTAGTGAAAAATGAATAATAATTGACAAGGCTTCATGTAAGAAATTCAAAATCTTATTACATCTAATACTACTAGTGGAATAAAAGGCAAGAGAAATAAGATGAAAGAAATCCTAGTGAAAAATGAATAATAATTGACAAGGATTCATGTAAGAAATTCAAATTCCTATTACATCTAATACTACTAGTGGAATAAAAGGCAAGAGAAATAAGATGAAAGAAATCCTAATGAAAATGTAAATAATAATTGACAAGGCTTCATGTAAGAAATTCAAATCTTATTACATCTAATACTACTAGTGGAATAAAAGGCAAGAGAAATAAGATGAAAGAAACCTAGTGAAAAATGAATAATAATTGACAAGGATTCATGTAAGAAATTCAAATCTTATTACATCTAATACTACGAGTGGAATAAAAGGCAAGAGAAATAAGATAAAAGAAATCCTTGGGAAAAAATGAATAATAATTGACAAGGCTTCATGAAGAAATTCAAATATTATTACATCTAATACTACTAGTGGAATAAAAGGCAAGAGAAATAAGATGAAAGAAATCTTAATGAAAAATGAATAATAATTGACAAGGATTCATGTAAGAAATTCAAATCTTATTACATCTAATACTACTAGTGGAATAAAAGGCAAGAGAAATAAGATGAAAGAAATCCTAGTGAAAAATGAATAATAATTGACAAGGCTTCATGTAAGAAATTCAAATCTTATTATATCTAATACTACTAGTGGAATAAAAGGCAAGAGAAATAAGATGAAAGAAATCCTAGTGAAAAATGAATAATAATTGACAAGGATTCATGTAAGAAATTCAAATCTTAATAGCATCTAATACTACTAGTGGAATAAAAGGCAAGAGAAATAAGATGAAAGAAATCAGTGGAAAATGAATAATAATTGACAAGGCTTCATGTAAGAAATTCAACATTATTACATCTAATACTACTAGTGGAATAAAAGGCAAGAGAAATAAGATGAAAGAAATCCTAGAAAAATGAATAATAATTGACAAGGCTTCATGTAAGAAATTCAAATCTTATTACATCTAATACTACGAGTGGAATAAAAAGGCAAGAGAAATAAGATAAAAGAAATCCTTGGGAAAAATGAATAATAATTGACAAGGCTTCATGTAAGAAATTCAAATCTTATTACATCTAATACTACTAGTGGAATAAAAGGCAAGAGAAATAAGATGAAAGAAATCTTAATGAAATGAATAATAATTGACAAGGATTCATGTAAGAAATTCAAATCTTATTACATCTACTACTAGTGGAATAAAAGGCAAGAGAAATAAGATGAAAGAAATCCTAGTGAAAAATGAATAATAATTGACAAGGATTCATGTAAGAAATTCAAATCTTATTACATCTAATACTACTAGTGGAATAAAAGGCAAGAGAAATAAGATGAAAGAAACCTTGGGAAAAATGAATACTAATTGACAAGGGTTCATGTAAGAAATTCAAATCTTATTACATCTAATACTACTAGTGGAATAAAAGGCAAGAGAAATAAGATGAAAGAAATCCTAATGAAAAATGAATAATAATTGACAAGGGTTCATGTAAGAAATTCGAAATCTTATTACATCTAATACTACTAGTGGAATAAAAGGCAAGAGAAATAAGATGAAAGAAATACTAATGAAAAATGAATAATAATTGACATGGTTCATGTAAGAAATTCAAATCTTATTACATCTAATACTACTAGTGGAATAAAAGGCAAGAGAAATAAGATGAAAGAAATCCTTGGGAAAATGAATAATAATTGACAAGGGTTCATGTAAGAAATTCAAATCTTATTACATCTAATACTACTAGTGGAATAAAAGGCAAGAGAAATAAGATGAAAGAAATCCTAATGAAAATGAATAATAATTGGACAAGGGTTCATGTAAGAAATTCAAATCTTATTACATCTAATACTACTAGTGGAATAAAAGGCAAGAGAAATAAGATGAAAGAAATCCCAATGAAAATGAATAATAATTGACAAGGTTTCATGTAAGAAATTCAAATCTTATTACATCTAATACTACTAGTGGAATAAAAGGCAAGAGAAATAAGATGAAAGAAATCCTTGGGAAAAAATGAATAATAATTGACAAGGGTTCATGTAAGAAATTCAACTATTACATCTAATACTACTAGTGGAATAAAAGGCAAGAGAAATAAGATGAAAGAAATCCTAATGAAAATGAATAATAATTGACAAGGGTTCATGTAAGAAATTCAAATCGTATTACATCTAATACTACGAGTGGAATAAAAGGCAAGAGAAATAAGATGAAAGAAATCCTTGGGAAAAATGAATAATAATTGACAAGGGTTCATGTAAGAAATTCAAATCTTATTACATCTAATACTACTAGTGGAATAAAAGGCAAGAGAAATAAGATGAAAGAAATCCTAATGAAAAATGAATAATAATTGACAAGGGTTCATGTAAGAAATTCAAATCTTATTACATCTAATACTACGAGTGGAATAAAAGTCAAGAGAAATAAAATGAAAGAAATCCTAGTGAAAAATGAATAATAATTGACAAGGGTTCATGTAAGAAATTCAAATCTTCTTACATCTAATACTACTAGTGGAATAAAAGGCAAGAGAAATAAGATGAAAGAAATCCTTGGGAAAAATGAATAATAATTGACAAGGGTTCATGTAAGAAATTCAAATCTTATTACATCTAATACTACTAGTGGAATAAAAGTCAAGAGAAATAAGATGAAAGAAATCCTTGGGAAAAATGAATAATAATTGACAAGGGTTCATGTAAGAAATTCAAATCTTATTACATCTAATACTACGAGTGGAATAAAAGGCAAGAGAAATAAGATGAAAGAAATCCTAATGAAAAATGAATAATAATTGACAAGGGTTCATGTAAGAAATTCAAATCTTATTACATCTAATACTACTACGGGAATAAAAGGCAAGAGAAATAAGATGAAAGAAATCCTAGTGAAAAATGAATAATAATTGGACAAGGGTTCATGTAAGAAATTCAAATCTTATTACATTCAATACTACTATGGAATACAGTTTTAGTTATAACAAGATGAAAGAAATCTAGAAAATGAAAATACGATTGACAAGGGTTCATGTAAGAAATTCAATCTTATTACATCTAATACTACTAGTGGAATAAAAAGGCAAGAGAAATAAGATGAAAGAAATCCTAGTGAAAAATGAATAATAATTGACAAGGCTTCATGTAAGAAATTCAAATATTATTACATCTAATACTACTAGTGGAATAAAAGGCAAGAGAAATAAGATGAAAGAAATCCTAGTGAAAATGAATAATAATTGACAGAACAAAAAAAAAATAAATCTTATTACATCTAATACTACTAGTGGAATAAAAGGCAAGAAAATAAGATGAAAGAAACTTTGGGAAAAATGAATAATAATTGACAAGGGTTCATGGAGAAATTCTAAATCTTATTATATCTAATACTACTAGTGGAATAAAAAGGCAAGAAAATAAGATGAAAGAAATCCTTGGGAAAATGAATAATAATTGACAAGGCTTCATGTAAGAAATCAAATCTTATTACATCTAATACTACTAGTGGAATAAAAGGCAAGAGAAATAAGATGAAAGAAATCCATGGGAAAAATGAATAATAATTGACATGGCTTCATGTAAGAAATTCAAATCTTATTACATGTAATACTACTAGTGGAATAAAAGGCAAGAGAAATAAGATGAAAGTGAAATCCTAGTGAAAAATGAATAATAAATTGACAAGGGCCCATGTAAGAAATCTTATTACATCTAATACTACTAGGAAATAAAAGAGAACAAAATGAAAGAAACTTGGGAAAAATGAATAATAATTGACAAGGCTTCATGTAAGAAATTCAAATCTTATTACATCTAATACTACTATAATAAAAGGCAAGAGAAATAAGATGAAAGAAATCCTAATGAAAAATGAATAATACTGACAAGGTTTCATAAGAAATTCAAATCTTATTACATCTAATACTACTAGTGGAATAAAAGGCAAGAGAAATAAGATGAAAGAAATCCTAATGAAATGAATAATAAATTGACAAGGGTTTATGTAAGAAATTCAAATCTTATTACATCTAATACTACTAGTGGAATAAAAGGCAAGAGAAATAAGATGGTGAACTCTAATGAAAAATGAATAATAATTGACAAGTTGCCCTGCGTAAGAAATTCAAATCTGATACATCTAATACTACTAGTGGAATAAAAGGCAAGAGAAATAAGATGAAAGAAAATCCTAATGAAAAATGAATAATAATTGACAAGGCTTCATGTAAGAAATTCAAATCTTATTACATCTAATACGAGTGGAATAAAAGGCAAGAGAAATAAGATGAAAGAAATCCTAATGAAAAATGAATAATAATTGACAAGGCTTCATGTAAGAAATTCAAATCTTATTACATCTAATACTACGAGTGGAATAAAAGGCAAGAGAAATAAGATGAAAGAAATCCTAGTGAAAAATGAATAATAATTGACAAGGGTTCATGTAAGAAATTCAAATCTTATTACATCTAATACTACTAGTGGAATAAAAGGCAAGAGAAATAAGATGGAAAGAAATCTGGAAAAATGTGAATAATAATTGACAAGGGTTCATGAAATTCAAATCTGGCTATACATCTAATACTTCACAGTGGAATAAAGTCAAGAGAAATAAGATGAAAGAAATCCTAGTGAAAAATGAATAATAATTGACAAGGGTTCATGTAAGAAATTCAAATCTTCTTACATCTAATACTACTAGTGGAATAAAAGGCAAGAGAAATAAGATGAAAGAAATCCTTGGGAAAAATGAATAATAATTGACAAGGGTTCATGTAAGAAATTCAAATCTTATTACATCTAATACTACTAGTGGAATAAAAAGGGCAAGAGAAATAAGATGAAAGAAATCCTTGGGAAAAATGAATAATAATTGACAAGGGTTCATGTAAGAAATTCAAATCTATTATTACATCTAATACTACTAGTGGAATAAAAGGCAAGAGAAATAAGATGACAAATCCAATGAAAATGAATAATATCACTGACAAGGGTTCATGTAAGAAATTCAAATCTTATTACATCTAATACTACTAGTGGAATAAAAGGCAAGAGAAATAAGATGAAAGAAATCCTAATGAAAATGAATAATAATTGACAAGGTTTCATGTAAGGAAATTCAAATCTTATTACATCTAATACTACTAGTGGAATAAAGCTGGCAAGAGAAATAAGATGAAAGAAACTTGGGAAAAATGAATAATAATTGACAAGGGTTCATGTAAGAAATTCAAATCTTATTACATCTAATACTACTAGTGGAATAAAAGGCAAGAGAAATAAGATGAAAGAAATCCTTGGGAAAAATGAATAATAATTGACAAGGGTTCATGTAAGAAATTCAAATCTTATTACATCTAATACACAGGAATAAAGGCAAGAGAAATAAGATGAAAGAAATCCTTGGGAAAAATGAATAATAATTGACAAGGGTTCATGTAAGAAATTCAAATCTTATTACATCTAATACTACTAGTGGAATAAAAGGAGAAATAAGAGAAAGAAATCCTAATGAAAAATGAATAATAATTGACAAGGGTTCATGTAAGAAATTCAAATCTTATTACATCTAATACTACGAGTGGAATAAAAAAGTCAAGAGAAATAAGAGAACCTAGTGAAAAATGAATAATAATTGACAAGGGTTCATGTAAGAAATTCAAATCTTCTTACATCTAATACTACTAGTGGAATAAAAGGCAAGAGAAATAAGATGAAAGAAATCCTTGGGAAAAAATGAATAATAATTGACAAGGGTTCATGTAAGAAATTCAAATCTTATTACATCTAATACTACTAGTGGAATAAAAGTCAAGAGAAATAAGATGAAAGAAATCCTTGGGAAAAAATGAATAATAATTGACAAGGGTTCATGTAAGAAATTCAAATCTTATTACATCTAATACTACGAGTGGAATAAAAGGCAAGAGAAATAAGATGAAAGAATCCTAATGAAAAATGAATAATAATTGACAAGGGTTCATGTAAGAAATTCAAATCTTATTACATCTAATACTACTAGGGGAATAAAAGGCAAGAGAAATAAGATGAAAGAAATCCTAGTGAAAAATGAATAATAATTGACAAGGGTTCATGTAAGAAATTCAAATCTTATTACATCTAATACTACGAGTGGAATAAAAGTCAAGAGAAATAAGATGAAAGAAATCCTAGTGAAAAATGAATAATAATTGACAAGGGTTCATGTAAGAAATTCAAATCTTATTACATCTAATACTACTAGTGGAATAAAAGGCAAGAGAAATAAGATGAAAGAAATCCAGTGAAAAATGAATAATAATTGACAAGGTTTTCCATGTAAGAAATTCAAATATTATTACATCTAATACTACTATAATAAAAGGCAAGAGAAATAAGATGAAAGAAATCCTAGTGAAAAATGAATAATAATTGACAAGGGTTCATGTAAGAAATTCAAATCTTATTACATCTAATACAACTAGAATAAAAGGCAAGAGAAATAAGATGAAAGAAATCCTGGGAAAAATGAATGTTAATTGACAAGGGTTCATGTAAGAAATTCAAATCTTATTATATCTAATACTACTAGTGGAATAAAAGGCAAGAAAAATAAGATGAAAGAAATCCTTGGGAAAAAATGAATAATAATTGACAAGGGTTCATGTAAGAAATTCAAATCTTTATTACATCTAATACTACTAGTGGAATAAAAGGCAAGAGAAATAAGATGAAAGAAATCCATGGAAAACAATAATAGTGACTGATAAGGCCATGTAAGAAATTCAAATCTTATTACATGTAATACTACTAGTGGAATAAAAAGGCAAGAGAAATAAGATGAAAGAACCAGTGAAAAATGAATAATAATTGACAAGGGTTCATGTAAGAAATTCAAATCTTATTACATCTAATACTACTAGTGGAATAAAAGGCAAGAGAAATAAAATGAAAGAAAACTTGGGAAAAATGAATAATAATTGACAAGGCTTCATGTAAGAAATTCAAATCTTATTACATCTAATACTAACAGTGGAATAAAAAGGCAAGAGAAATAAGATGAAAGAACCTAATGAAAAAAATGAATAATAATTGACATACTACAAAAAAGAAATTCAAATCTTATTACATCTAATACTACTAGTGGAATAAAAGGCAAGAGAAATAAGATGAAAGAAATCCTAATGAAAAATGAATAATAATTGACAAGGGTTTATGTAAGAAATTCAAATCTTTTGTTACATCTAATACTACGAGTGGAATAAAAGGCAAGAGAAATAAGATGAAAGAAATCCTAATGAAAAATGAATAATAATTGACAAGCTTCATGTGGTAACCAAATCTATTACATCTAATACTACGAGTGGAATAAAAAGGCAAGAGAAATAAGATGAAAGAAATCCTAGTGAAAAATGAATAATAATGACAAGGGTTCATGTAAAGAAATTCAAATCTTATTACATTCAATAATGTATTATGGAATAAAAGGTGAAATAAGATGAAAGAAATTTGGGAAAAAATGAATAATAATTGACAAGGGTTCATGTAAGAAATCAAATCTTATTACATCTAATACTACTATAATAAAGTCAAGAGAAATAAGATGAAAGAAATCCTAGTGAAAAATGAATAATAATTGACAAGGGTTCATGTAAGAAATTCAAATCTTCTTACATCTAATACTACTAGTGGAATAAAAGGCAAGAGGAAATAAGATGAAAGAAATCTGGGAAAAAATGAATAATAATTAATAAGTGTTCATGTAAGAAATTCACTATTACATCTAATACTACTAGTGGAATAAAAGGCAAGAGAAAATATGAAAGAAATCCTTGGGGAAAATGAATAATAATTGACAAGGGTTCATGTAAGAAATTCAAATCTTATTACATCTAATACTACGCAGTGGAATAAAAGGCAAGAGAAATAAGATGAAAGAAATCCTAATGAAAAATGAATAATAATTGACAAGGGTTCATGTAAGAAATTCAAATCTTATTACATCTAATACTACTAGGGGAATAAAAGGCAAGAGAAATAAGATGAAAGAAATCCTAGTGAAAAATGAATAATAATTGACAAGGGTTCATGTAAGAAATTCAAATCTTATTACATCTAATACTACGAGTGGAATAAAAGTCAAGAGAAATAAGATGAAAGAAATCCAATGAAAAATGAATAATAATTGACAAGGGTTCATGTAAGAAATTCAAATCTTATTACATCTAATACTACTAGTGGAATAAAAGGCAAGAGAAATAAGATGAAAGAAATCCTAGTGAAAAATGAATAATTGACAAGGCTTCATGTAAGAAATTCAAATATTATTACATCTAATACTACTAGAATAAAAGTAAAAGAGAAATAAGATAAAGAAATCCTAGAAAAAATGAACAATAATTGACAAGGGTTCATGTAAGAAATTCAAATCTTATTACATCTAATACTACTAGTGGAATAAAAGGCAAGAGAAATAAGATGAAAGAAACTTGGGAAAAAATGAATAATAATTGACAAGGGTTCATGTAAGAAATTCAAATCTTATTATATCTAATACTACTAGTGGAATAAAAGGCAAGAAAATAAGGATGAAAAGAAAATCTTGGGAAAAATGAATAATAATTGACAAGGGTTCATGTAAGAAATTCAAATCTTATTACATCTAATACTACTAGTGGAATAAAAGGCAAGAGAAATAAGATGAAAGAAATCCATGGAAAATGAATAATAATTGACAAGGCTTCATGTAAGAAATTCAAATCTTATTACATGTAATACTACTAGTGGAATAAAAGGCAAGAGAAATAAGATGAAAGAAATCCTAGTGAAAAATGAATAATAATTGACAAGGGTTCATGTAAGAAATTCAAATCTTATTACATCTAATACTACTAGTGGAATAAAAGGCAAGAGAAATAAAATGAAAGAAATCCTGGGAAAATGAATAATAATTGACAAGGCTTCATGTAAGAAATTCAAATCTTATTACATCTAATACTACGAGTGGAATAAAAGGCAAGAGAAATAAGATGAAAGAAATCCTAATGAAAAATGAATAATAATTGACAAGGCTTCATGTAAGAAATTCAAATCTATTACATCTAATACTACTAGTGGAATAAAAGGCAAGAGTAAAATAAGAAATCCTAATGAAAAATGAATAATAATTGACAAGGGTTTATGTAAGAAATTCAAATCTTATTACATCTAATACTACGAGTGGAATAAAAGGCAAGAGAAATAAGATGAAAGAAATCCTAATGAAAAATGAATAATAATTGACAAGGCTTCATGTAAGAAATTCAAATCTTATTACATCTAATACTACTAGTGGAATAAAAGGCAAGAGAAATAAGATGAAAGAAATCCTAATGAAAAATGAATAATAATTGACAAGGCTTCATGTAAGAAATTCAAATCTTATTACATCTAATACTACGAGTGGAATAAAAGGCAAGAGAAATAAGATGAAAGAAATCCTAATGAAAAATGAATAATAATTGACAAGGCTTCATGTAAGAAATTCAAATCTTATTACATCTAATACTACGAGTGGAATAAAAGGCAAGAGAAATAAGATGAAAGAAATCCTAGTGAAAAATGAATAATAATTGACAAGCGTTCATGTAAGAAATTCAAATCTTATTACATCTAATACTACTAGTGGAATAAAAGGCAAGAGAAATAAGATGAAAGAAATCCTAATGAAAAATGAATAATAATTGACAAGGGTTCATGTAAGAAATTCGAATCATATTACATCTAATACTACGAGTGGAATAAAAGGCAAGAGAAATAAGATGAAAGAAATCCTAGTGAAAAATGAATAATAATTGACAAGGGTTCATGTAAGAAATTCAAATCTTATTACATCTAATACTACTAGTGGAATAAAAGGCAAGAGAAATAAGATGACAGAAATCCTAACGAAAAATGAATAATAATTGACAAGGGTTCATGTAAGAAATTCAAATCTTATTACATCTAATACTACTAGTGGAATAAAAGGCAAGAGAAATAAGATGAAAGAAATCCTAACGAAAAATGAATAATAATTAACAAGGACTCACGTGAGAAATTCAAATCTTATTACATCTAATACTACTAGTGGAATAAAAGGCAAGAAATAAGATGAAAGAAATCCTTGGGAAAAATGAATAATAATTGACAAGGCTTCATGTAAGAAATTCAAATCTTATTACATCTAATACTACGAGTGGAATAAAAAGCAAGAGAAATAAGATGAAAGAAATCCTAATGAAAAATGAATAATAATTGACAAGGCTTCATGTAAGAAATTCAAATCTTATTACATCTAATACTACTAGGGAATAAAAGGCAAGAGAAATAAGATGAAAGAAATCCTAGTGAAAATGAATAATAATTGACAAGGGTTCAAGAAATTCAAATCTTATTACATCTAATACTACGAGTGGAATAAAAGTCAAGAGAAATAAGATGAAAGAAATCCTAGTGAAAAATGAATAATAATTGACAAGGGTTCATGTAAGAAATTCAAATCTTATTACATCTAATACTACTAGTGGAATAAAAGGCAAGAGAAATAAGATGAAAAAAATCCTAGTGAAAAATGAATAATAATTGACAAGGCTTCATGTAAGAAATTCAAATATTATTACATCTAATACTACTAGTGGAATAAAAGTCAAGAGAAATAAGATGAAAGAAATCCTAGTGAAAAATGAATAATAATTGACAAGGGTTCATGTAAGAAATTCAAATCTTATTACATCTAATACTACTAGTGGAATAAAAGGCAAGAGAAATAAGATGAAAGAAATCCTAGTGAAAAATGAATAATAATTGACAAGGCTTCATGTAAGAAATTCAAATATTATTACATCTAATACTACTAGTGGAATAAAAGGCAAGAGAAATAAGATGAAAGAAATCCTAGTGAAAATGAATAATAATTGACAAGGGTTCATGTAAGAAATTCAAATCTTATTACATCTAATACTACTAGTGGAATAAAGGCAAGAGAAATAAGATGAAAGAAATCCTTGGGAAAAATGAATAATAATTGACAAGGGTTCATGTAAGAAATTCAAATCTTATTATATCTAATACTACTAGTGGAATAAAAGGCAAGAAAAATAAGATGAAAGAAATCCTTGGGAAAAAATGAATAATAATTGACAAGGGTTCATGTAAGAAATTCAAATCTTATTACATCTAATACTACTAGTGGAATAAAAAGGCAAGAGAAATAAGATGAAAGAAATCCATGGGAAAAATGAATAATAATTGACAAGGCTTCATGTAAGAAATTCAAATCTTATTAAGCATGTAATACTACTAGTGGAATAAAAGGCAAGAGAAATAAGATGAAAGAAATCCTAGTGAAAATGAATAATAATTGACAAGGGTTCATGTAAGAAATTCAAATCTTATTACATCTAATACTACTAGTGGAATAAAAGGCAAGAGAAATAAAATGAAAGAAATCCTTGGGAAAAATGAATAATAATTGACAAGGCTTCATGTAAGAAATTCAAATCTTATTACATCTAATACTACGAGTGGAATAAAAGGCAAGAGAAATAAGATGAAAGAAATCCTAATGAAAAATGAATAATAATTGACAAGGCTTCATGTAAGAAATTCAAATCTTATTACATCTAATACTACTAGTGGAATAAAAGGCAAGAGAAATAAGATGAAAGAAATCCTAATGAAAAATGAATAATAATTGATAAGGGTTTATGTAAGAAATTCAAATCTTATTACATCTAATACTACTAGTGGAATAAAAGGCAAGAGAAATAAGATGAAAGAAATCCTAATGAAAATGAATAATAATTGACAAGGCTTCATGTAAGAAATTCAAATCTTATTACATCTAATACTACTAGTGGAATAAAAGGCAAGAGAAATAAGATGAAAGAAATCCTAATGAAAAATGAATAATAATTGACAAGGGTTCATGTAAGAAATTCAAATCTTATTACATCTAATACTACGCAGTGGAATAAAAGGCAAGAGAAATAAGATGAAAGAAATCCTAATGAAAAATGAATAATAATTGACAAGGTCATTATGTAAGAAATTCAAATCTTATTACATCTAATACTACGAGTGGAATAAAAGGCAAGAGAAATAAGATGAAAGAAATCCTAGTGAAAAATGAATAATAATTGACAAGGGTTCATGTAAGAAATTCAAATCTTATTACATCTAATACTACTAGTGGAATAAAAGGCAAGAGAAATAAGATGAAAGCAAATCCTTGGGAAAAAATGAATAATAATTGACAAGGGTTCATGTAAGAAATTCAAATCTTATTACATCTAATACTACGAGTGGAATAAAAGTCAAGAGAAATAAGATGAAAGAAATCCTAGTGAAAAATGAATAATAATTGAGAAGGGTTCATGTAAGAAATTCAAATCTTCTTACATCTAATACTACTAGTGGAATAAAAGGCAAGAGAAATAAGATGAAAGAAATCCTTGGGAAAAATGAATAATAATTGACAAGGGTTCATGTAAGAAATTCAAATCTTATTACATCTAATACTACTAGTGGAATAAAAGGCAAGAGAAATAAGATGAAAGAAATCCTTGGGAAAAATGAATAATAATTGACAAGGGTTCATGTAAGAAATTCAAATCTTATTACATCTAATACTACGAGTGGAATAAAAGGCAAGAGAAATAAGATGAAAGAAATCCTAATGAAAAATGAATAATAATTGACAAGGGTTCATGTAAGAAATTCAAATCTTATTACATCTAATACTACTAGGGGAATAAAAGGCAAGAGAAATAAGATGAAATAAATCCTAGTGAAAAATGAATAATAATTGACAAGGGTTCATGTAAGAAATTCAAATCTTATTACATCTAATACTACTAGTGGAATAAAAGTCAAGAGAAATAAGATGAAAGAAATCCTAGTGAAAAATGAATAATAATTGACAAGGGTTCATGTAAGAAATTCAAATCTTATTACATCTAATACTACTAGTGGAATAAAAGGCAAGAGAAATAAGATGAAAGAAATCCTAGTGAAAAATGAATAATAATTGACAAGGCTTCATGTAAGAAATTCAAATATTATTACATCTAATACTACTAGTGGAATAAAAGGCAAGAGAAATAAGATGAAAGAAATCCTAGTGAAAAATGAATAATAATTGACAAGGGTTCATGTAAGAAATTCAAATCTTATTACATCTAATACTACTAGTGGAATAAAAGGCAAGAGAAATAAGATGAAAGAAATCCTTGGGAAAAATGAATAATAATTGACAAGGGTTCATGTAAGAAATTCAAATCTTATTATATCTAATACTACTAGTGGAATAAAAGGCAAGAAAAATAAGATGAAAGAAATCCTTGGGAAAAATGAATAATAATTGACAAGGGTTCATGTAAGAAATTCAAATCTTATTACATCTAATACTACTAGTGGAATAAAAGGCAAGAGAAATAAGATGAAAGAAATCCATGGGAAAAATGAATAATAATTGACAAGGCTTCATGTAAGAAATTCAAATCTTATTACATGTAATACTACTAGTGGAATAAAAGGCAAGAGAAATAAGATGAAAGAAATCCTAGTGAAAAATGAATAATAATTGACAAGGGTTCATGTAAGAAATTCAAATCTTATTACATCTAATACTACTAGTGGAATAAAAGGCAAGAGAAATAAAATGAAAGAAATCCTTGGGAAAAATGAATAATAATTGACAAGGCTTCATGTAAGAAATTCAAATCTTATTACATCTAATACTACGAGTGGAATAAAAGGCAAGAGAAATAAGATGAAAGAAATCCTAATGAAAAATGAATAATAATTGACAAGGCTTCATGTAAGAAATTCAAATCTTATTACATCTAATACTACTAGTGGAATAAAAGGCAAGAGAAATAAGATGAAAGAAATCCTAATGAAAAATGAATAATAATTGGCAAGGGTTTATGTAAGAAATTCAAATCTTATTACATCTAATACTACTAGTGGAATAAAAGGCAAGAGAAATAAGATGAAAGAAATCCTAATGAAAAATGAATAATAATTGACAAGGCTTCATGTAAGAAATTCAAATCTTATTACATCTAATACTACTAGTGGAATAAAAGGCAAGAGAAATAAGATGAAAGAAATCCTAACGAAAATGAAAATAATAATTGACAAGGCTTCATGTAAGAAATTCAAATCTTATTACATCTAATACTACGAGTGGAATAAAAAGGCAAGAGAAATAAGATGAAAGAAATCCTAATGAAAAATGAATAATAATTGACAAGGCTTCATGTAAGAAATTCAAATCTTATTACATCTAATACTACGAGGAATAAAAGGCAAGAGAAATAAGAGAAAGAAATCCTAGTGAAAAATGAATAATAATTGACAAGCGTTCATGTAAGAAATTCAAATCTTATTACATCTAATACTACTAGTGGAATAAAAAGGCAAGAGAAATAAGATGAAAGAAATCCTAATGAAAAATGAATAATAATTGACAAGGGTTCATGTAAGAAATTCGAATCATATTACATCTAATACTACGAGTGGAATAAAGGCAAGAGAAATAAGATGAAAGAAATCCTAGTGAAAAATGAATACACAATTGACAAGGGTTCATGTAAGAAATTCAAATCTTATTACATCTAATACTACTAGTGGAATAAAAAGGCAAGAGAAATAAGATGACAGAAATCCTAATGAAAAATGAATAATAATTGACAAGGGTTCATGTAAGAAATTCAAATCTTTATTACATCTAATACTACTAGTGGAATAAAAGGCAAGAGAAATAAGATGAAAGAAATCCTAACGAAAAATGAATAATAATTAACAAGGACTCACGTAAGAAATTCAAATCTTATTACATCTAATACTACTAGTGGAATAAAAGGCAAGAGAAATAAGATGAAAGCGTTAATGAATAATAATTGACAAGGCTTCATGTAAGAAATTCAAATCTTATTACATCTAATACTACGAGTGGAATAAAAAAGCAAGAGAAATAAGATGAAAGAAATCCTAATGAAAAATGAATAATAATTGACAAGGCTTCATGCAGAAATTAAATCTTATTACATCTAATACTACTAGGGGAATAAAGGCAAGAGAAATAAGATGAAAGAAATCCTAGTGAAAAATGAATAATAATTGACAAGGGTTCATGTAAGAAATTCAAATCTTATTACATCTAATACTACGAGTGGAATAAAAGTCAAGAGAAATAAGATGAAAGAAATCCTAGTGAAAAATGAATAATAATTGACAAGGGTTCATGTAAGAAATTCAAATCTTATTACATCTAATACTACTAGTGGAATAAAAGGCAAGAGAAATAAGATGAAAAATCCTAGTGAAAAATGAATAATAATTGACAAGGCTTCATGTAAGAAATTCAAATATTATTACATCTAATACTACTAGTGGAATAAAAGGCAAGAGAAATAAGATGAAAGAAATCCTTGGGAAAAATGAATAATAATTGACAAGGGTTCATAAGAAATTCAAATCTTATTATATCTAATACTACTAGTGGAATAAAAAGGCAAGAAAAATAAGATGAAAGAAATCCTTGGGAAAAATGAATAATAATTGACAAGGGTTCATGTAAGAAATTCAAATCTTATTACATCTAATAATACTAGTGGAATAAAAGGCAAGAGAAATAAGATGAAAGAAATCCATGGGAAAAATGAATAATAATTGACAAGGCTTCATGTAAGAAATTCAAATCTTATTACATGTAATACTACTAGTGGAATAAAAGGCAAGAGAAATAAGATGAAAGAAATCCTAGTGAAAAATGAATAATAATTGACAAGGGTTCATGTAAGAAATTCAAATCTTATTACATATAATACTACTAGTGGAATAAAAGGCAAGAGAAATAAATGAAAGAAATCCTTGGGAAAAATGAATAATAATTGACAAGGCTTCATGTAAGAAATTCAAATCTTATTACATCTAATACTACTAGTGGAATAAAAGGCAAGAGAAATAAGATGAAAGAAATCCTAATGAAAAATGAATAATACTGACAAGGCTTCATGTAAGAAATTCAAATCTTATTACATCTAATACTACTAGTGGAATAAAAGGCAAGAGAAATAAGATGAAAGAAATCAATGAAAAATGAATAATAATTGACAAGGGTTTATGTAAGAAATTCAAATCTTATTACATCTAATACTACTAGTGGAATAAAAGGCAAGAGAAATAAGATGAAAGAAATCCTAATGAAAATGAATAATAATTGACAAGGCTTCATGTAAGAAATTCAAATCTTATTACATCTAATACTACTAGTGGAATAAAAGGCAAGAGAAATAAGATGAAAGAAATCCTAATGAAAAATGAATAATAATTGACAAGGCTTCATGTAAGAAATTCAAATCTTATTACATCTAATACTACGAGTGGAATAAAAAGGCAAGAGAAATAAGATGAAAGAAATCCTAATGAAAAATGAATAATAATTGACAAGGCTTCATGTAAGAAATTCAAATCTTATTACATCTAATACTACGAGTGGAATAAAAGGCAAGAGAAATAAGATGAAAGAAATCCTAGTGAAAATGAATAATAATTGGATAAGGGTTCATGTAAGAAATTCAAATCTTATTACATCTAATACTACTAGTGGAATAAAAGGCAAGAGAAATAAGATGAAAGAAATCCTTGGGAAAAATGAATAATTGACAAGGGTTCATGTAAGAAATTCAAATCTTATTATATCTAATACTACTAGTGGAATAAAAGGCAAGAAAAATAAGATGAAAGAAATCCTGGGAAAAATGAATAATAATTGACAAGGGTTCATGTAAGAAATTCAAATCTTATTACATCTAATACTACTAGTGGAATAAAAGGCAAGAGAAATAAGATGAAAGAAATCCATGGGAAAAATGAATAATAATTGACAAGGCTTCATGTAAGAAATTCAAATCTTATTACATGTAATACTACTAGTGGAATAAAAGGCAAGAGAAATAAGATGAAAGAAATCCTAGTGAAAAAAAATGAATAATAATTGACAAGGGTTCATGTAAGAAATTCAAATCTTATTACATCTAATACTACTAGTGGAATAAAAAGGCAAGAGAAATAAAATGAAAGAAATCCTTGGGAAAAATGAACAATAATTGACAAGGCTTCATGTAAGAAATTCAAATCTATTACATCTAATACTACGAGTGGAACAAAGGCAAGAGAAATAAGATGAAAGAACGAATGAAAAATGAATAATAATTGACAAGGCTTCATGTAAGAAATTCAAATCTTATTACATCTAATACTACTAGTGGAATAAAAGGCAAGAGAAATAAGATGAAAGCAATCCTAATGAAAATGAATAATAATTGACAAGGGTTTATGTAAGAAATTCAAATCTTATTACATCTAATACTACTAGTGGAATAAAAGGCAAGAGAAATAAGATGAAAGAAATCCTAATGAAAATGAATAATAATTGACAAGGCTTCATGTAAGAAATCTAAATCTTATTACATCGAATACTACTAGTGGAATAAAAGGCAAGAGAAATAAGATGAAAAGAAACTTAATGAAAAATGAATAATAATTGACAAGGCTTCATGTAAGAAATTCAAATCTTATTACATCTAATACTACGAGTGGAATAAAAGGCAAGAGAAATAAGATGAAAGAAATCCTAATGAAAAAAAATGAATAATAATTGACAAGGCTTCATGTAAGAAATTCAAATCTTATTACATCTAATACTACGAGTGGGAATAAAGGCAAGAGAAATAAGATGAAAGAAATCCTAGTGAAAAATGAATAATAATTGACAAGCGTTCATGTAAGAAATTCAAATCTTATTACATCTAATACTACTAGTGGGAATAAAAGGCAAGAGAAATAAGATGAAAGAAATCCTAATGAAAAATGAATAATAATTGACAAGGGTTCATGTAAGAAATTCGAATCATATTACATCTACTACTACGAGTGGAATAAAAGGCAAGAGAAATAAGATGAAAGAAATCCTAGTGAAAAATGAATAATAATTGACAAGGGTTCATGCAAGAAATTCAAATCTTATTACATCTAATACTACTAGTGGAATAAAAGGCAAGAGAAATAAGATGAAAGAAATCCTAATGAAAATGAATAATAATTGACAAGGGTTCAGTAAGAAATTCAAATCTTATTACATCTAATACGACTAGTGGAATAAAAGGCAAGAGAAATAAGATGAAAGAAATCCTAACGAAAAATGAATAATAATTAACAAGGACTCACTTAAGAAATTCAAATCTTATTACATCTAATACTACTAGTGGAATAAAAGGCAAGAGAAATAAGATGAAAGAAATCCTTGGGAAAAAATGAATAATAATTGACAAGGCTTCATGTAAGAAATTCAAATCTTATTACATCTAATACTACGAGTGGAATAAAAAGCAAGAGAAATAAGATGAAAGAAATCCTAATGAAAAATGAATAATAATCAATAAGAAGTCTATGTAAGAAATTCAAATCTTATTACATCTAATACTACTAGGGGAATAAAAGGCAAGAGAAATAAGATGAAAGAAATCCTAGTGAAAAATGAATAATAATTGACAAGGGTTCATGTAAGAAATTCAAATCTTATTACATCTAATACTACGAGTGGAATAAAAGTCAAGAGAAATAAGATGAAAGAAATCCTAGTGAAAAATGAATAATAATTGACAAGGCTTCATGTAAGAAATTCAAATCTTATTACATCTAATACTAACAGGAATAAAAAGCAAGAGAAATAAGATGAAAGAAATCCTAATGAAAAATGAATAATAATTGACAAGGCTTCATGTAAGAAATTCAAATCTTATTACATCTAATACTACTAGGGGAATAAAAGGCAAGAGAAATAAGATGAAAGAAATCCTAGTGAAAAATGAATAATAATTGACAAGGGTTCATGTAAGAAATTCAAATCTTATTACATCTAATACTACGAGTGGAATAAAAGTCAAGAGCAGTAAGATGAAAAGAAATCCTAGTGAAAAATGAATAATAATTGACAAGGGTTCATGTAAGAAATTCAAATCTTATTACATCTAATACTACTAGTGGAATAAAAGGCAAGAGAAATAAGATGAAAAAAATCCTAGTGAAAAATGAATAATAATTGACAAGGCTTCATGTAAGAAATTCAAATCTTATTACATGTAATACTACTAGTGGAATAAAAGGCAAGAGAAATAAGATGAAAGAAATCCTAGTGAAAAATGAATAATAATTGACAAGGGTTCATGTAAGAAATTCAAATCTTATTACATCTAATACTACTAGTGGAATAAAAGGCAAGAGAAATAAGATGAAAGAAATCCTTGGGAAAAATGAATAATAATTGACAAGGGTTCATGTAAAATTCAAATCTTATTATATCTAATACTACTAGTGGAATAAAAGGCAAGAAAAATAAGATGAAAGAAATCCTTGGGAAAAATGAATAATAATTGACAAGGGTTCAGTAAGAAATTCAAATCTTATTATCTAATAATACTAGTGGAATAAAAAGGCAAGAGAAATAAGATGAAAGAAATCCATGGGAAAAATGAATAATAATTGACAAGGCTTCATGTAAGAAATTCAAATCTTATTACATGTAATACTACTAGTGGAATAAAAGGCAAGAGAAATAAGATGAAAGAAATCCTTAGTGAAAAATGAATAATAATTGACAAGGGTTCATGTAAGAAATTCAAATCTTATTACATATAATACTACTAGTGGAATAAAAGGCAAGAGAAATAAAATGAAAGAAATCCTTGGGAAAAATGAATAATAATTGACAAGGCTTCATGTAAGAAATTCAAATCTTATTACATCTAATACTACGAGTGGAATAAAAGGCAAGAGAAATAAGATGAAAGAAATCCTAATGAAAATGAATAATAATTGACAAGGCTTCATGTAAGAAATTCAAATCTTATTACATCTAATACTACTAGTGGAATAAAAGGCAAGAGAAATAAGATGAAAGAAATCCTAATGAAAAATGAATAATAATTGACAAGGGTTTATGTAAGAAATTCAAATCTTATTACATCTAATACTACTAGTGGAATAAAAGGCAAGAGAAATAAGATGAAAGAAATCCTAATGAAAAATGAATAATAATTGACAAGGCTTCATGTAAGAAATTCAAATCTTATTACATCTAATACTACTAGTGGAATAAAAGGCAAGAGAAATAAGATGAAAGAAATCCTAATGAAAAATGAATAATAATTGACAAGGCTTCATGTAAGAAATTCAAATCTTATTACATCTAATACTACGAGTGGAATAAAAGGCAAGAGAAATAAGATGAAAGAAATCCTAATGAAAAATGAATAATAATTGACAAGGCTTCATGTAAGAAATTCAAATCTTATTACATCTAATACTACGAGTGGAATAAAAGGCAAGAGAAATAAGATGAAAGAAATCCTAGTGAAAAATGAATAATAATTGACAAGGTTCATGTAAGAAATTCAAATCTTATTACATCTAATACTACTAGTGGAATAAAAGGCAAGAGAAATAAGATGAAAGAAAATCCTTGGGAAAAATGAATAATAATTGACAAGGGTTCATGTGTTAAATTCAAATCTTATTATATCTAATACTACTAGTGGAATAAAAGGCAAGAAAAATAAGATGAAAGAAATCCTTGGGAAAAAATGAATAACAATTGACAAGGGTTCATGTAAGAAATTCAAATCTTATTACATCTAATACTACTAGTGGAATAAAAGGCAAGAGAAATATTTAAAGAACTAAAGGGAAAAATGAATAATAATTGACAAGGCTTCATGTAAGAAATTCAAATCTTAAGAGCATGTAATACTACTATAACAAAGGCAAGAGAAATAAGATGAAAGAAATCCTAGTGAAAAATGAATAATAATTGACAAGGGTTCATGTAAGAAATTCAAATCTTATTACATCTAATACTACTAGTGGAATAAAAGGCAAGAGAAATAAATGAAAAGAAATCCTGGGAAAAAATGAATAATAATTGACAAGGCTTCATGTAAGAAATTCAAATCTTTATTACATCTAATACTACGAGTGGAATAAAAAAGGCAAGAGAAATAAGATGAAAGAAATCCTAATGAAAAATGAATAATAATTGACAAGGCTTCATGTAAGAAATTCAAATCTTATTACATCTAATACTACTAGTGGAATAAAAGGCAAGAGAAATAAGAGAGTTAAATCCTAATGAAAAATGAATAATAATTGACAAGGGTTTATGTAAGAAATTCAAATCTTATTACATCTAATACTACTAGTGGAATAAAAGGCAAGAGAAATAAGATGAAAGAAATCCTAATGAAAAATGAATAATAATTGACAAGGCTTCAAAAGGGAAGAAATTCAAATCTATTACATCTAATACTAATAGTGGAATAAAAGGCAAGAGAAATAAGGAAAGAAATCCCAATGAAAAATGAATAATAATTGACAAGGCTTCATAGCAAGAAATTCAAATCTTACATCTAATACTACGAGTGGAATAAAGGCAAGAGAAATAAGATGAAAGAAATCCCTAATGAAAAATGAATAATAATTGACAAGGCTTCATGTAAGAAATTCAAATCTTATTACATCTAATACTACGAGTGGAATAAAAAGGCAAGAGAAATAAGATGAAAGAAATCCTAGTGAAAAATGAATAATAATTGACAAGCGTTCATGTAAGAAATTCAAATCTTATTACATCTAATACTACTAGTGGAATAAAAGGCAAGAGAAATAAGATGAAAGAAATCCTAATGAAAAAAATGAATAATAATTGACAAGGGTTCATGTAAGAAATTCGAATCATATTACATCTAATACTACGAGTGGAATAAAGGCAAGAGAAATAAGATGAAAGAAATCCTAGTGAAAAATGAATAATAATTGACAAGGGTTCATGTAAGAAATTCAAATCTTATTACATCTAATACTACTAGTGGAATAAAAGGCAAGAGAAATAAGATGAAAGAAAACTTAATGAAAAATGAATAATAATTGACAAGGGTTCATGTAAGAAATTCAAATCTTATTACATCTAATACGACTAGTGGAATAAAAGGCAAGAGAAATAAGATGAAAGAAATCCTAACGAAAAATGAATAATAATTAACAAGGACTCACGTAAGAAATTCAAATCTATTACATCTTAATACTACTAGTGGAATAAAAGGCAAGAGAAACAAGATGAAAGAAATCCTTGGGAAAATGAATAATAATTGACAAGGCTTCATGTAAGAAATTCAAATCTTATTACATCTAATACTACGAGTGGAATAAAAAGCAAGAGAAATAAGATGAAAGAAATCCTAATGAAAAATGAATAATAATTGACAAGGGTTCATGTAAGAAATTCAAATCTTATTACATCTAATACTACTAGGGGAATAAAAGGCAAGAGAAATAAGATGAAAGAAATCCTAGTGAAAAATGAATAATAATTGACAAGGGTTCATGTAAGAAATTCAAATCTTATTACATCTAATACTACGAGGAATAAAAGTCAAGAGAAATAAGATGAAAGAAATCCTAGTGAAAAATGAATAATAATTGACAAGGGTTCATGTAAGAAATTCAAATCTTATTACATCTAATACTACTAGTGGAATAAAAGGCAAGAGAAATAAGATGAAAGAAATCCTAGTGAAAAATGAATAATAATTGACAAGGCTTCATGTAAGAAATTCAAATATTATTACATCTAATACTACTAGTGGAATAAAAGGCAAGAGAAATAAGATGAAAGAAATCCTAGTGAAAAATGAATAATAATTGACAAGGGTTCATGTAAGAAATTCAAATCTTATTACATCTAATACTAATAGTGGAATAAAAGGCAAGAGAAATAAGATGAAAGAAATCCTTGGGAAAAATGAATAATAATTGACAAGGGTTCATGTAAGAAATTCAAATCTTATTATATCTAATACTACTAGTGGAATAAAAAGGCAAGAAAAATAAGGATGAAAGAAATCCTTGGGAAAAATGAATAATAATTGACAAGGGTTCATGTAAGAAATTCAAATCTTATTACATCTAATACTACTAGTGGAATAAAAAGGCAAGAGAAATAAGATGAAAGAAATCCATGGGAAAAATGTGAATAATAATTGACATATCATGTGGGGAATTCAAATCTTATTACATGTAATACTACTAGTGGAATAAAAAGGCAAGAGAAATAAGATGAAAGAAATCCTAGTGAAAAATGAATAATAATTGACAAGGGTTCATGTAAGAAATTCAAATCTTATTACATATAATACTACTAGTGGAATAAAGAGAAATAAAAATGAAAGAAATCCTTGGGAAAAATGAATAATAATTGACAAGGCTTCATGTAAGAAATTCAAATCTTATTACATCTAATACTACTAGTGGAATAAAAGGCAAGAGAAATAAGATGAAAGAAATCCTAATGAAAATGAATAATAATTGACAAGGCTTCATGTAAGAAATTCAAATTCATTACATCTAATACTACTAGTGGAATAAAAGGCAAGAGAAATAAGATGAAAGAAATCCTAATGAAAAAATGAATAATAATTGACAAGGGTTTATGTAAGAAATTCAAATTCATTACATCTAATACTACTAGTGGAATAAAAGGCAAGAGAAATAAGATGAAAGAAATCCTAATGAAAAATGAATAATAATTGACAAAAGGCTTCATGTAAGAAATTCAAATCTTATTACATCTAATACTACTAGTGGAATAAAAGGCAAGAGAAATAAGATGAAAGAAATCCTAATGAAAAATGAATAATAATTGACAAGGCTTCATGTAAGAAATTCAAATCTTTATTACATCTAATACTACGTGGAATAAAAGGCAAGAGAAATAAGATGAAAGAAATCCTAATGAAAATGAATAATAATTGACAAGGCTTCATGTAAGAAATTCAAATCTTATTACATCTAATACTACGAGTGGAATAAAGGCAAGAGAAATAAGATGAAAGAAATCCTAGTGAAAAATGAATAATAATTGACAAGCGTTCATGTAAGAAATTCAAATCTTATTACATCTAATACTACTAGTGGAATAAAAGGCAAGAGAAATAAGATGAAAGAAATCCTAATGAAAAATGAATAATAATTGACAAGGGTTCATAAGAAATTCGAATCATATTACATCTAATACTACTATGGAATAAAAGGCAAGAGAAATAAGATGAAAGAAATCCTAGTGAAAATGAATAATAATTGACAAGGGTTTATGTAAGAAATTCAAATCTTATTACATCTAATACTACTAGTGGAATAAAAGGCAAGAGAAATAAGATGAAAGAAATCCTAATGAAAAATGAATAATAATTGACAAGGCTTCATGTAAGAAATTCAAATCTTATTACATCTAATACTACTAGTGGAATAAAAAGGCAAGAGAAATAAGATGAAAGAAATCCTAATGAAAATGAATAATAATTGACAAGGCTTCATGTAAGAAATTCAAATCTTATTACATCTAATACTACGAGTGGAATAAAAAGGCAAGAGAAATAAGATGAAAGAAATCCTAATGAAAAATGAATAATAATTGACAAGGCTTCATGTAAGAAATTCAAATCTTTATTACATCTAATACTACTAGTGGAATAAAAGGCAAGAGAAATAAGATGAAAGAAATCCTAGTGAAAAATGAATAATAATTGACAAGTGTTCATGTAAGAAATTCAAATCTTATTACATCTAATACTACTAGTGGAATAAAAGGCAAGAGAAATAAGATGAAAGAAATCCTTAATGAAAATGAATAATAATTGACAAGGGTTCATGTAAGAAATTCGAATCATATTACATCTAATACTACGAGTGGAATAAAAGGCAAGAGAAATAAGATGAAAGAAATCCTAGTGAAAAATGAATAATAATTGACAAGGGTTCATGTAAGAAATTCAAATCTTATTACATCTAATACGACTAGTGGAATAAAAGGCAAGAGAAATAAGATGAAAGAAATCCTAATGAAAAATGAATAATAATTGACAAGGGTTCATGTAAGAAATTCAAATCTTATTACATCTAATACTACTAGTGGAATAAAAGGCAAGAGAAATAAGATGAAAGAAATCCTAACGAAAAATGAATAATAATTAACAAGGACTCACGTAAGAAATTCAAATCTTATTACATCTAATACTACTAGTGGAATAAAAGGCAAGAGAAATAAGATGAAAGAAATCCTAATGAAAAATGAATAATAATTGACAAGGGTTCATGTAAGAAATTCAAATCTTATTACATCTAATACTACGAGTGGAATAAAAAGCAAGAGAAATAAGATGAAAGAAATCCTAATGAAAAATGAATAATAATTGTCAAGGCTTCATGTTAGAAATTCAAATCTTATTACATCTAATACTACTAGTGGAATAAAAGGCAAGAGAAATAAGATAAAAGGAATCCTAATGAAAAATGAATAATAATTGACAAGGGTTCATGTAAGAAATTCAAATCTTATTACATCTAATACTACTAGTGGAATAAAAGGCAAGAGAAATAAGATGAAAGAAATCCTAATGAAAAATGAATAATAATTGACAAGGGTTCATGTAAGAAATTCAAATCTTATTACATCTAATACTACTAGTGGAATAAAAGGCAAGAGAAATAAGATGAAAGAAATCCTAACGAAAAATGAATAATAATTGACAAGGACTCACGTAAGAAATTCAAATCTTATTACATCTAATACTACTAGTGGAATAAAAGGCAAGAGAAATAAGATGAAAGAAATCCTAATGAAAAATGAATAATAATTGACAAGGGTTTATGTAAGAAATTCAAATCTTATTACATCTAATACTACTAGTGGAATAAAAGGCAAGAGAAATAAGATGAAAGAAATCCTAATGAAAAATGAATAATAATTGACAAGGGTTCATGTAAGAAATTCAAATCTTATTACATCTAATACTACTAGTGGAATAAAAGGCAAGAGAAATAAGATGAAAGAAATCCTAATGAAAAATGAATAATAATTGACAAGGCTTCATGTAAGAAATTCAAATCTTATTACATCTAATACTACGAGTGGAATAAAAGGCAAGAGAAATAAGATGAAAGAAATCCTAATGAAAAATGAATAATAATTGACAAGGCTTCATGTAAGAAATTCAAATCTTATTACATCTAATACTACTAGTGGAATAAAAGGCAAGAGAAATAAGATGAAAGAAATCCTAATGAAAAATGAATAATAATTGACAAGGGTTCATGTAAGAAATTCAAATCTTATTACATCTAATACTACTAGTGGAATAAAAGGCAAGAGAAATAAGATGAAAGAAATCCTAACGAAAAATGAATAATAATTAACAAGGAATCACGTAAGAAATTCAAATCTTATTACATCTAATACTACTAGTGGAATAAAAGGCAAGAGAAATAAGATGAAAGAAATCCTAATGAAAAATGAATAATAATTGACAAGGGTTCATGTAAGAAATTCAAATCTTATTACATCTAATACTACGAGTGGAATAAAAAGCAAGAGAAATAAGATGAAAGAAATCCTAATGAAAAATGAATAATAATTGACAAGGCTTCATGTTAGAAATTCAAACCTTATTACATCTAATACCACTAGTGGAATAAAAGGCAAGAGAAATAAGATAAAAGAAATCCTAATGAAAAATGAATAATAATTGACAAGGGTTCATGTAAGAAATTCAAATCTTATTACATCTAATACTACTAGTGGAATAAAAGGCAAGAGAAATAAGATGAAAGATATCCTAGTGAAAAAAATGAATTAACACCGATACAGCTTCATGTAGAAATTCAAAATCTTATTACATCTAATACCACTAGGGGGAATAAAAGGGGTAAGAGAATAAGATGAAAACAACCTAATGAAAATGAATAATAATTGACAAGGGTTCATGTAAGAAATTCAACCAGCTATATCTAATACTACTAGTGGAATAAAAAGGAAAGAGAAAATAAGATGAAAGAAAACTTAATGAAATGAATACACTGACAAGTGGTTCATGTAAGAAATTCAAATCTTAATACATCTAATACTACTAGTGAATATAAAGGCAAGAGAAATAAAGATGAAAGAACCAATGAAAATGGAATAATACCGATAAGTGGTTTCAAAGAAATCAAACAAAGAAAATTAATACTACGAAAATAAAAAGAGAAATAAGATGAAAGAAATCCTAATGAAAAATGAATAATAATTGACAAGGGTTCATGTAAGAAAATTCAAATCTATTACATCTAATACTACTAGTGGAATAAAAGGCAAGAGAAATATGATGAAAAGAAATCCTAGTGAAAAAGGACACACTGACATACTATGTAAGAAATTCAAATCTTATTACATCTAATACTACTAGGGAATAAAAGGCAAGAGAAATAAGATGAAAAGAAATCCAATGAAAAATGAATAATAATTGACAAGGCTTCACAAGAAATTAAATTCAATACATCTAATACTACGAGGAATAAAAGGAAAGAGAAATAAGATGAAAGAAATCCTAATGAAAATGAAAACAATACTGACTATGCTTCATGTAAGAAATTCAAATCTACATCTAATACTACGAGCGGAATAAAAGGCAAGAAAATAAGATGAAAAAGAAATCGAATGAAAAATGAATAATAATTGACAAGGGTTCATGGAAGAAATTCAGATCTTAATACATCTAATACTACCAGGAATAAAAAAGGCAAGAGTAATAAGATGAAAGAAACTTTGTGAAAAAATAAATAATAATTGACAAAGGTTCAAGGGAAAAATTCGAACCGTTACATCTAATACCATTAGTGGAATAAAAGGCAAGAGAAATAAGATGAAAGCAATCCTTGGGAAATGAATAATAATTGACAAGGCTTCATGAAGAAATTCAAAACCACATCTAATACTACTAGTGGAATAAAAGGCAAGAGAAATAAGATGAAAGAAATCCTAGTGAAAAAATGAAAATAATTGACAAGGCTTTCACAAGAAATTCAAATCTTATTACATCTAATACTACTAGGGGAAATAAAAGGCAAAAGAGAAATAAGATGAAAGAACTTCTAATGAAAATGAATAACACTGACAAGGGTTCATGGGCAAAACCAAATCTTAATACATCTAATACTACGCAGTGGAATAAAAGGTAAAGAGAAATAAGATGAAAGAACCTAATGAAAATGAATAATAATTGACAAGGCTTCATGTAAGAAATTCAAATCTTCTTTACATCTAATACTACTAGTGGAATAAAGGCAAGAAAAAATAAGATGAAAGAAACCTAATGAAAAATGAATACAATTGACAAGGGTTCATGAAATTCAGATTTTATTACATCTAATACTACTAGGAATAAAAGGCAAGAGAAATAAGATGAAAGAAATCCTTGGGAAAAATAAATAATAATTGACAGTTCATGTAAAAAAATTCAACTTTATTACATCTAATACTACTAGTGGAAATGTTAAAAGAGAAATAAGATGAAAAAATCCTTCAGAAAAACACACAATTGACAAGGCTTCATGTAAGAAATTCAAAATCTTATTACATCTAATAATATGAGTGGAATAAAAGGCAAGAGAAAGAAGATGAAAGAAATCCTTGGGAAAAATGAATAATAATTGACAAGGGATCATGTAAGAAATTCAAATATTATTACATCTAATACTACTAGTGGAATAAAAGGCAAGAGAAATAAGATGAAAGAAATCCTAATGAAAAATGAATAATAATTGACTATGCTTCATGTAAGAAATTCAAATCTTTTTACATCTAATACTACGAGCGGAATAAAAGGCAAGAAAAATAAGATGAAAGAAATCCTAATGAAAAATGAATAATAATTGACAAGGGTTCATGTAAGAAATTCAGATCTTATTACATCTAATACTACTAGTGGAATAAAAGGCAAGAGTAATAAGATGAAAGAAATCCTTGGGAAAAATAAATAATAATTGACAAAGGTTCATGTAAAAAATTCAAATCTTATTACATCTAATACTACTAGTGGAATAAAAGGCAAGAGAAATAAGATGAAAGTAATCCTTGGGAAAAATGAATAATAATTGACAAGGCTTCATGTAAGAAATTCAAATCTTATTACATCTAATACTACTAGTGGAATAAAAGGCAAGAGAAATAAGATGAAAGAAATCCTAGTGAAAAATGAATAATAATTGACAAGGCTTCATGTAAGAAATTCAAATCTTATTACATCTAATACTACTAGGGGAATAAAAGGCAAGAGAAATAAGATGAAAGAAATCCTAATGAAAAATGAATAATAATTGACAAGGGTTCATGTAAGAAATTCAAATCTTATTACATCTAATATTACGAGTGGAATAAAAGGCAAGAGAAATAAGATGAAAGAAATCCTAATGAAAAATGAATAATAATTGACAAGCCTTCATGTAAGAAATTCAAATCTTTTTACATCTAATACTACGAGTGGAGTAAAAGGCAAGAAAAATAAGATGAAAGAAATCCTAATGAAAAATGAATAATAATTGACAAGGGTTCATGTAAGAAATTCAGATTTTATTACATCTAATACTACTAGTGGAATAAAAGGCAAGAGAAATAAGATGAAAGAAATCCTTGGGAAAAATAAATAATAATTGACAAAGGTTCATGTAAAAAATTCAAATCTTATTACATCTAATACTACTAGTGGAATAAAAGGCAAGAGAAATAAGATGAAAGTAATCCTTGGGAAAAATGAATAATAATTGACAAGGCTTCATGTAAGAAATTCAAATCTTATTACATCTAATAATATGAGTGGAATAAAAGGCAAGAGAAATAAGATGAAAGAAATCCTTGGGAAAAATGAATAATAATTGACAAGGGATCATGTAAGAAATTCAAATATTATTACATCTAATACTACTAGTGGAATAAAAGGCAAGAGAAATAAGATGAAAGAAATCCTAATGAAAAATGAATAATAATTGACAAGGGTTCATGTAAGAAATTCAAATCTTATTACATCTAATACTACTAGTGGAATAAAAGGCAAGAGAAATAAGATGAAAGAAATCCTTGGGGAAAATGAATAATAATTGATAAGAAATTCAAATCTTATTACATCTAATACTACGAGTGGAATAAAAGGCAAGAGAAATAAGATGAAAGAAATCCTAGTGAAAAATGAATAATAATTGACAAGGCTTCATGTAAGAAATTCAAATCTTATTACATCTAATACTACGAGTGGAATAAAAGGCAAGAGAAATAAGATGAAAGAAATCCTTGGGAAAAATAAATAATAATTGACAAGGCTTCATGTAAGAAATTCAAATATTATTACATCTAATACTACTAGTGGAATAAAAGGCAAGAGAAATAAGATGAAAGAAATCCTTGGGAAAAATGAATAATAATTGACAACGGTTCATGTAAGAAATTCAAATCTTATTACATCTAATACTACGAGTGGAATAAAAGGCAAGAGAAATAAGATGAAAGAAATCCTAGTGAAAAATGAATAATAATTGACATGGCTTCATGTAAGAAATTCAAATCTTATTACATCTAATACTACTAGTGGAATAAAAGGCAAGAGAAATAAGATGAAAGAAATCCTTGGGAAAAATGAATAATAATTGACAAGGGTTCATGTAAGAAATTCAGATCTTATTACATCTAATACTACTAGTGGAATAAAAGGCAAGAGTAATAAGATGAAAGAAATCCTCCTTGGGAAAAATAAATAATAATTGACAAAGGTTCATGTAAAAAATTCAAATCTTATTACATCTAATACTACTAGTGGAATAAAAGGCAAGAGAAATAAGATGAAAGTAATCCTTGGGAAAAATGAATAATAATTGACAAGGCTTCATGTAAGAAATTCAAATCTTATTACATCTAATACTACTAGTGGAATAAAAGGCAAGAGAAATAAGATGAAAGAAATCCTAGTGAAAAATGAATAATAATTGACAAGGCTTCATGTAAGAAATTCAAATCTTATTACATCTAATACTACTAGGGGAATAAAAGGCAAGAGAAATAAGATGAAAGAAATCCTAATGAAAAATGAATAATAATTGACAAGGGTTCATGTAAGAAATTCAAATCTTATTACATCTAATACTACGAGTGGAATAAAAGGCAAGAGAAATAAGATGAAAGAAATCCTAATGAAAAATGAATAATAATTGACAAGGCTTCATGTAAGAAATTCAAATCTTTTTACATCTAATACTACGAGTGGAGTAAAAGGCAAGAAAAATAAGATGAAAGAAATCCTAATGAAAAATGAATAATAATTGACAAGGGTTCATGTAAGAAATTCAGATTTTATTACATCTAATACTACTAGTGGAATAAAAGGCAAGAGAAATAAGATGAAAGAAATCCTTGGGAAAAATAAATAATAATTGACAAAGGTTCATGTAAAAAATTCAAATCTTATTACATCTAATACTACTAGTGGAATAAAAGGCAAGAGAAATAAGATGAAAGTAATCCTTGGGAAAAATGAATAATAATTGACAAGGCTTCATGTAAGAAATTCAAATCTTATTACATCTAATAATATGAGTGGAATAAAAGGCAAGAGAAATAAGATGAAAGAAATCCTTGGGAAAAATGAATAATAATTGACAAGGGATCATGTAAGAAATTCAAATATTATTACATCTAATACTACTAGTGGAATAAAAGGCAAGAGAAATAAGATGAAAGAAATCCTAATGAAAAATGAATAATAATTGACAAGGGTTCATGTAAGAAATTCAAATCTTATTACATCTAATACTACTAGTGGAATAAAAGGCAAGAGAAATAAGATGAAAGAAATCCTTGGGAAAAATGTATAATAATTGACAAGGCTTCATGTAAGAAATTCAAATCTTATTACATCTAATACTACGAGTGGAATAAAAGGCAAGAGAAATAAGATGAAAGAAATCCTAGTGAAAAATGAATAATAATTGACAAGGCTTCATGTAAGAAATTCAAATCTTATTACATCTAATACTACGAGTGGAATAAAAGGCAAGAGAAATAAGATGAAAGAAATCCTTGGGAAAAATAAATAATAATTGACAAGGCTTCATGTAAGAAATTCAAATATTATTACATCTAATACTACTAGTGGAATAAAAGGCAAGAGAAATAAGATGAAAGAAATCCTTGGGAAAAATGAATAATAATTGACAACGGTTCATGTAAGAAATTCAAATCTTATTACATCTAATACTACGAGTGGAATAAAAGGCAAGAGAAATAAGATGAAAGAAATCCTAGTGAAAAATGAATAATAATTGACATGGCTTCATGTAAGAAATTCAAATCTTATTACATCTAATACTACTAGTGGAATAAAAGGCAAGAGAAATAAGATGAAAGAAATCCTTGGGAAAAATGAATAATAATTGACAAGGGTTCATGTAAGAAATTCAAATCTTATTACATCTAATACTACGAGTGGAATAAAAGGCAAGAGAAATAAGATGAAAGAAATCCTTGGGAAAAATGAATAATAACTGACAAGGCTTCATGTAAGAAATTCAAATATAATTACATCTAATACTACTAGTGGAATAAAAAGCAAGAGAAATAAGATGAAAGAAATCCTTGGGAAAAATGAATAATAATTGACAAGGGATCATGTAAGAAATTCAAATCTTATTATATCTAATACTACGAGTGGAATAAAAGGCAAGAGAAATAAGATGAAAGAAATCCTAATGAAAAATGAATAATAATTGACAAGGGTTCATGTAAGAAATTCAAATCATATTACATCTAATACTACGAGTGGAATAAAAGGCAAGAGAAATAAGATGAAAGAAATCCTAATGAAAAATGAATAATAATTGACAAGGGTTCATGTAAGAAATTCAAATCTTATTACATCTAATACTACTAGTGGAATAAAAGGCAAGAGAAATAAGATGAAAGAAACCTTATTGAAAAATGAATAATAATTGACAAGGGTTCATGTAAGAAATTCAAATCTTATTACATCTAATACTACTAGTGGAATAAAAGGCAAGAGAAATAAGATGAAAGAAATCCTTGGGAAAAATGAATAATAATTGACAAGGCTTCATGTAAGAAATTCAAATCTTATTACATCTAATACTACTAGTGGAATAAAAGGCAAGAGAAATAAGATGAAAGAAATCCTTGGGAAAAATGAATAATAATTGACAAGGGTTCATGTAAGAAATTCAAATCTTATTACATCTAATACTACGAGTGGAATAAAAGGCAAGAGAAATAAGATGAAATAAATCCTAGTGAAAAATGAATAATAATTGACAAGGGTTCATGTAAGAAATTCAAATCTTATTACATCTAATACTACGAGTGGAATAAAAGGCAAGAGAAATAAGATGAAAGTGTTGCGGGGCTATCGACAGAAAAGGTGCCGTTAACCCCGCTGTGAGTTAAAGCAATAACGATCGAATCAAGGACAACGAAATCGAGGGTTTATATGTTTCAACCAAGTTTTTATTTGCCTAAGCCGGCAAAATAATGTTTTACAGAAACTTCGTTGGGTCGCCGGTGCTGATTGATGGGATCGCTAGGTTCCTAGACGGTAAGCCGGTAGCTGGCTGGGTAGTACTGGTGCGAAGTTGGTCGTTGCAAATTCCGCTCCGGCTGTCTTTAGACGTACGGTCGTGAGTGTAGCCGGGATCTGCCTGGTGCGCCCGCTGTGTCTACTGCTTCTGCTGCTCAGGTAGGTTAGCCCTGAAAAGGGCTATTGCATATGTAGATGAAGAGCCCTTAAAAGGACTTGTGCATATCAGTACGGAAAGCCCTTAAAAGGGCTATATCAATGTAACGGAGAGTCCTAAAAAGGACTGTTAGAATGTGGCTGCTGCTGCTGCTGGAGTTGGCAGGTTGGGCTAGGGACGGCTGCTGCTATTGCGTGACTGCTCCTGCTGGCTTCTGGCGGCTGCTGCTGGGCTGCTGGAATTTGGTTGCGGCTGCTGCTATGGCGAGTGGCAAAGTCGGCCAGGCGCTGGTGGTAGGGGGAGCACGTCGCTCCAACCCCAGGTCCCGCTCCTCTGGTTTTGGTTGAGAAACATCGGCCATGTTCTGTCGGCTATGGTCTGCAACATTGCCGAGCTAGTAATCTCTTGTTTGGTTAGTAACAATTTCTCTCTCCACTTTCGAATGTACACATGGGTTTTGTTTGCACCCCATGTATATATAGATTAGTTTCAGAGTATTGTTTTTGTGTGCGAGCGCTTGTGTGTGTTTATACTTTGCTTTGTTGTTATTTTTCAGCGTTTTGGTCCCTGGAAATGCTGAGTCACCGGAAATTGATGGCCTCGCTTTCTTTTCCGGAGTGACGCGTTTTAGACATTTGAGCAGCCGTTCGTAGCTTCCGGCCGGGTGCGATAAGGCCCCCTTCCTAGAGGATTGATCATGATCAATTCACGAGAAAAAAAAACATACGATTTTAATTTTGCTGGAAAGTGGACTCTCCTACCTGATTTTGTTCGTATCTCTGGTGTGGTTACATCTTCCGTCGTTATTGGCAAGTTTGCGTCGGCAGGCGTTTCCTCTAGCCGAGCTGGTTTGAGTCGGTCGATGGAGACTGTGTGTTTTTCCTTGCCGCGCATGATTGTGACAACTTTCTCCGAACGTTTCAACACTTTGAAGGGACCTTGGTAACTGGGCGTGAGAGGTTTTTTTACGGAGTCGTTTCTGACGAAGACGAAATCGCAGCTATCCAGTTCCGGTGGTATGTACGAACTTGTGGTTTGTTGTCGTGGGGGAGTGTATGTAAGCTTGGCCATTCTGTGGCATAGCTCCTGCGCAAAGGAGCTCGGTGAGGTTGTGCACAAGGTCTGCGGAGTGTGGAAATATTGTCCTGGTAAGGAGAGAGGCATGCCGAACACGAGCTCTGCTGTTGAACACCCTAAGTCGGTTTTGAGGGTATTCCTCAAAGAGAGCATGGTCATGGGGAGGTTGTCGACCCAGTTTTGTATGTCTAATTTGGTTGACAATGACGCCTTTAAGGATCGGTGAAACCTTTCCACAAGGCCGTTTGCGCAAGGATGGTAGGCGGTCGTTTTGATGTGCTTGACGCCCAGAAGTTGGGAGAATTCTCGAAAGAGCGACGACTGAAACTGTGGTCCCCGATCTGTAGTGAGAACTCGGGGTACGCCAAAGTTTGTGATCCAGTTGGCGAGGATAGCTTTGGAGACTGTGGTAGCGGAAATGTCCTTAATCGGTACCGCTACCGGCCACCTCGAGAAACGGTCTATGATTGTTAGCAGATATTGGTACCCCTGGCACATTGGTAAGGGTCCGACGAGGTCCACGTGGATGTGACTGAAACGTGCGTCGGGTGTAGCGAATGTTCCAACTGGGGATTTTGTGTGCCTGTGCGTTTTGCACTTTTGGCAAGGTATGCAGGTTGTGACCCAATTCCGGATGTCTTGCTTCATATTAGGCCACACGAATCGATCAGCGATAAGCCTGACGGTTGCTCGCTTGCTCGGATGGGATATATTGTGGAAATGGAGAAATACTGTTTTCCTGAGAGGTGGTGGAATGTATGGTCTCGGAGTATTAAGTGTGGTGTCGCAGAAAAGGGTTTTACTGCTAAATGGACAAGGGAATTCCTGCAGTTTCAATGAAGTTTCCTTAATGAGGTCGGGTATTGTTGTATCACCCTTTTGTTCGTCGGCTATCAGCTCCTGGCTCAAGATAGTGTTATCCATGGAGTTGACATCAGTTCTGGACAATGTGTCTGCGACAGTATTGTATTTCCCTTTTACGTGTTGAATGTCCGTCGTAAACTGAGAAATGTAGTCCAGGTGACGTGTTTCCCTGGATGTGTATTTGTCTGCGTTGACATTCATTGCGTTGGTCAGCGGTTTGTGATCTGTGAAGATCGTAAAGTGTCTGCCCTCCAGGAGATGTCGGAAATGACGGATAGACAGGTAGATGGCCAGGAGTTCCCGTGAGAAGGTACTATATCTTCTCTGGGTTGCGGAAAGTTTAGCCGAGAAGAAAGCTATCGGCTTTCTTACCATGTTTACTTGCTGCTCTACTACTGCTCCTATTCCAACGTCGGAAGCGTCGGTTGTGAGAAAGATCCTAGTTTCCGGGTCATTTTCAATAAACGAGAGTCTAGTGAAATTTCTCAGTGCTGTCTTCGCCGTTTCGAAGGCCTGCAAGGATTCTCCTTCTAGTCTGACTTGCTTATTCTTTCGTTCTATGAGGTTCGTCAGAGGGGAAAGAATTGTCGAACAGTCGGGGATGAACCTACGGTAAAAATTTATCATCCCGACAAATCGCCTGATTTGTTTCGTGGATGTAGGCGTGGGAAAATTTTTGATTGTGTCGATCTTCTCAGGTAACGGCGTGATTCCGTATGCGTCGATGTGATGACCTAAGAAGTTTACCTCAGATGCTCCGAAAATGCATTTGTCAATGTTTAGCCGAAGTCCGTAGTGTTCTATCCTGTGGAAAACTTCGTTTAGATGTTGTTTGTGCACCTTCGCATCCGTACTGGCTATGAGGATGTCGTCAATGTAAGCATATGCATACGTGAGGCCGCGCAGTACCTCGTCAATAAAACGTTGGAACGTTTGTGCTGCATTCCTCAGGCCGAAAGGCATCTTGACGTATTCAAAGAGGCCGAAGGGAGTGGTTACTGCAGTCTTTGGGATGTCCTCCGGAGCTATGGGGATTTGGTGGTAGGCTTTCGTTAGGTCTATTTTAGAGAAGACGCGTGTGCCTTGTAATCCTGAGGCGAAATCGTGTATATGGGGGACTGGGTAGCGATCAGGTATGGTCGTGGCGTTTAATCTTCTGTAATCGACGCATACCCTAAAGTCCGTGCTTCCTGGTTTGGGTACGAGATGTAGGGGAGAGGCGTATGGGCTGTCGGAGGGTCGGATGAATCCGTCCTTTAACATCTCGTTGAATTCCTTTTTTGCGTATTCCAGTTTATGAGGAGGGAGGCGTCGTGGATGGAAAAATGTTGGCTGTCCGCTGGTCTTGATATGATGCTGTGTTTGGTGCTTCTCCGGACCGGTGCCCGCGAGTGGCTGAATGATGTCTGGATATCTGTTCAGGATTTCGCTGTATTCTCGTCCGTGGTAGGCTGTTACGCTGATTCCTGTGGTGTTTTGTCGAGAGGGGGTGCCTTTGACAGAAATGTTTGTGGTGTTATCTGCTAAGGTTCTCGTATTCATGTGTACAGCTAGGTCGTAGTGAGCCAGGAAGTCTGCTCCAAGTATTGGCGTTTTTACGTCTGCTTGGGTGAAAGTCCAGGTAAAATCGCGCCGCATGCCAATATTGAGCGTCAGTGTCTTGGTGCCATACGTCTCAATCGCTGAACCGTTTGCTGCCTGGAGCTTATAGAGGGCCGCCTTTTGGTCATGTTTTCCTCTGTGGGGTATCACGCTGATGACTGCGCCTGTGTCCACTAAAAATTTAATGCGGTTTTTTTGGTCCCAAACGTAAAAAAGGCGGCTCTGTGTGTTTTCACCGGCGGGCTCTGCCGCTCCTACCTGCCGGTATTCTCGTTTCCCGAATTTGGCCTGGAACTGTGTTTGCAGGGTGCCGAGCAATGTTTTGCCCTATTACCAAATCTTTGATGGTACCAGCATAATTCTGAGTCGGTTCGTCGATCCCTGCTGGTACTCCGTGTTCTCCGTCGCCAATTGTTGGCTATCGGCTTCGGGTCTCTTGGTTTGCTGTTGAGGAGTAGACGTATGTCCTGTAGCTGCTGTTGCATTTCAGTTACCGTTTTTCGTAGATCCTCATCTTTTGTCGGTGTGTCGTCTGGGTACCGCATGGCACACACTCCTTGGTCCAGTTTTGCTGCGATACGGTCGGCGGAGTCTGCTACCTGGTCCAGTGGCGTGTTTTCCGCGATCGGCGCTAATATCTGTGTTATAGTGGTGGGCAGCTTGTCCATCCACAGTTCACGCAGAATAGATTCGTCCATCGAATGTTTTCCCAGTCGGCTCCTCATAAAGCGTAGGAGTTGTGAGGGTGTTCTGTCACCCTTGGTAACGTTGGTGAAAAGTTCGCGGAGTAGCTCCTCGTCCGTACGGCCGGTACGTTTTAGAACTGCGTTCTTTAAACAGGTATATGGCTCCTGCTCGGGTACATTTTCCAAGATGTCTACCACTTCGTCGACCACTGAAGGTGGCAGGACTTGCACTACGTAGGCAAATTTTGTCTGTTGCGACTATATCCTCCGTATCGAGAAGATTGCTTCGAGTTGAAGAAACCAATTTCTTGTGTTTTGGTGGTTGTATGGGGGTAGGCTTGAGGGCGGCATTGCTACGTTTATGGGAGCGTGCTGGTTCCACTCGTCTGTTGCCATCTTGATCGATCGTAAATATCAAACGTCGGCGGTCACCACTTGTTGCGGGGCTATCGACAGAAAAGGTGCCGTTAACCCCGCTGTGAGTTAAAGCAATAACGATCGAATCAAGGACAACGAAATCGAGGGTTTATATGTTTCAACCAAGTTTTTATTTGCCTAAGCCGGCAAAATAATGTTTTACAGAAACTTCGTTGGGTCGCCGGTGCTGATTGATGGGATCGCTAGGTTCCTAGACGGTAAGCCGGTAGCTGGCTGGGTAGTACTGGTGCGAAGTTGGTCGTTGCAAATTCCGCTCCGGCTGTCTTTAGACGTACGGTCGTGAGTGTAGCCGGGATCTGCCTGGTGCGCCCGCTGTGTCTACTGCTTCTGCTGCTCAGGTAGGTTAGCCCTGAAAAGGGCTATTGCATATGTAGATGAAGAGCCCTTAAAAGGACTTGTGCATATCAGTACGGAAAGCCCTTAAAAGGGCTATATCAATGTAACGGAGAGTCCTAAAAAGGACTGTTAGAATGTGGCTGCTGCTGCTGCTGGAGTTGGCAGGTTGGGCTAGGGACGGCTGCTGCTATTGCGTGACTGCTCCTGCTGGCTTCTGGCGGCTGCTGCTGGGCTGCTGGAATTTGGTTGCGGCTGCTGCTATGGCGAGTGGCAAAGTCGGCCAGGCGCTGGTGGTAGGGGGAGCACGTCGCTCAACCCCAGGTCCCGCTCCTCTGGTTTTGGTTGAGAAACATCGGCCATGTTCTGTCGGCTATGGTCTGCAACATTGCCGAGCTAGTAATCTCTTGTTTGGTTAGTAACAATTTCTCTCTCCACTTTCGAATGTACACATGGGTTTTGTTTGCACCCCATGTATATATAGATTAGTTTCAGAGTATTGTTTTTGTGTGCGAGCGCTTGTGTGTGTTTATACTTTGCTTTGTTGTTATTTTTCAGCGTTTTGGTCCCTGGAAATGCTGAGTCACCGGAAATTGATGGCCTCGCTTTCTTTTCCGGAGTGACGCGTTTTAGACATTTGAGCAGCCGTTCGTAGCTTCCGGCCGGGTGCGATAAAAGAAATCCTTGGGAAAAATGAATAATAATTGACAAGGGTTCATGTAAGAAATTCAAATCTTATTACATCTAATACTACTAGTGGAATAAAAAGCAAGAGAAATAAGACGAACGAAATCTTATTGAAAAATGAATAATAATTGACAAGGGTTCATGTAAGAAATTCAAATCTTATTACATCTAATACTACTAGTGGAATAAAAAGCAAGAGAAATAAGATGAAAGAAATCTTATTGAAAAATGAATAATAATTGACAAGGGTTTATGTAAGAAATTCAAATCTTATTACATCTAATACTACTAGTGGAATAAAAGGCAAGAGAAATAAGATGAAAGAAATCCTTGGAAAAAATGAATAATAATTGACAAGGGTTCATGTAAGAAATTCAAATCTTATTACATCTAATACTACGAGTGGAATAAAAGGCAAGAGAAATAAGATGAAAGAAATCCTAGTGAAAAATGAATAATAATTGACAAGGCTTCATGTAAGAAATTCAAATCTTATTACATCTAATACTAATAGGGGAATAAAAGGCAAGAGAAATAAGATGAAAGAAATCCTAATGAGAAATGAATAATAATTGACAAGGGTTCATGTAAGAAATTCAAATCATATTACATCTAATACTACGAGTGGAATAAAAGGCAAGAGAAATAAGATGAAAGAAATCCTAATGAAAAATGAATAATAATTGACAAGGGTTCATGTAAGAAATTCAAATCTTATTACATCTAATACTACTAGTGGAATAAAAGGCAAGAGAAATAAGATGAAAGAAATCCTAGTGAAAAATGAATAATAATTGACAAGGGTTCATGTAAGAAATTCAAATCTTATTACATCTGATACTACTAGTGGAATAAAAGGCTAGAGAAATAAGATGAAAGAAATCCTAGTGAGAAATGAATAATAATTGACAAGGGTTCATGTAAGAAATTCAAATCTTATTACATCTGATACTACTAGTGGAATAAATGGCAAGAGAAATAAGATGAAAGAAATCCTAGTGAAAAATGAATAATAATTGACAAGGGTTCATGTAAGAAATTCAAATTTTATTACATCTAATACTACTAGTGGAATAAAAAGCAAGAGAAATAAGACGAACGAAATCTTATTGAAAAATGAATAATAATTGACAAGGGTTCATGTAAGAAATTCAAATCTTATTACATCTAATACTACTAGTGGAATAAAAAGCAAGAGAAATAAGATGAAAGAAATCTTATTGAAAAATGAATAATAATTGACAAGGGTTTATGTAAGAAATTCAAATCTTATTACATCTAATACTACTAGTGGAATAAAAGGCAAGAGAAATAAGATGAAAGAAATCCTTGGAAAAAATGAATAATAATTGACAAGGGTTCATGTAAGAAATTCAAATCTTATTACATCTAATACTACGAGTGGAATAAAAGGCAAGAGAAATAAGATGAAAGAAATCCTAGTGAAAAATGAATAATAATTGACAAGGCTTCATGTAAGAAATTCAAATCTTATTACATCTAATACTAATAGGGGAATAAAAGGCAAGAGAAATAAGATGAAAGAAATCCTAATGAGAAATGAATAATAATTGACAAGGGTTCATGTAAGAAATTCAAATCATATTACATCTAATACTACGAGTGGAATAAAAGGCAAGAGAAATAAGATGAAAGAAATCCTAATGAAAAATGAATAATAATTGACAAGGGTTCATGTAAGAAATTCAAATCTTATTACATCTAATACTACTAGTGGAATAAAAGGCAAGAGAAATAAGATGAAAGAAATCCTAGTGAAAAATGAATAATAATTGACAAGGGTTCATGTAAGAAATTCAAATCTTATTACATCTGATACTACTAGTGGAATAAAAGGCTAGAGAAATAAGATGAAAGAAATCCTAGTGAGAAATGAATAATAATTGACAAGGGTTCATGTAAGAAATTCAAATCTTATTACATCTGATACTACTAGTGGAATAAATGGCAAGAGAAATAAGATGAAAGAAATCCTAGTGAAAAATGAATAATAATTGACAAGGGTTCATGTAAGAAATTCAAATCTTATTACATCTGATACTACTAGTGGAATAAAAGGCAAGAGAAATAAGATGAAAGAAATCCTAATGAAAAATGAATAATAATTGACAAGGGTTCATGTAAGAAATTCAAATCTTATTACATCTGATACTACTAGTGGAATAAAAGGCAAGAGAAATAAGATGAAAGAAATCCTAGTGAAAAATGAATAATAATTGACAAGGGTTCATGTAAGAAATTCAAATCTCATTACATCTGATACTACTAGTGGAATAAAAGGCAGAGAAATAAGATGAAAGAAATCCTTGGGAAAAATGAATAATAATTGACAAGGGTTCATGTAAGAAATTCAAATTTTATTACATCTGATACTACTAGTGGAATAAAAGGCAAGAGAAATAAGATGAAAGAAATCCTTGTGAAAAATGAATAATAATTGACAAGGGTTCATGTAAGAAATTCAAATCTTATTACATCTGATACTACTAGTGGAATAAAGGCAAGAGAAATAAGATGAAAGAAACTCAGTGAAAAAAACAATAATAATTGACAAGGGTTCATGTAAGAAATCAATATTATTACATCTAATACTACTAGTGGAATAAAAGGCAAGAGAAATAAGATGAAAGAAATCCTTGGGAAAAATGAATAATAATTGACAAGGGTTCATGTAAGAAATTCAAATCTTATTACATCTAATACTACTAGTGGAATAAAAGGCAAGAGAAATAAGATGAAAGAAATCCTAATGAAAATGAATAATAATTGACAAGGGTTCATGTAAGAAATTCAAATCTTATTACATCTGATACCAACAGTGGAATAAAAAGGCAAGAGAAATAAGACAGAAACTTTGGAAAAATGAATAATAATTGACAAGGGTTCATGTAATAAATTCAATTCTCTATTACATCGTTGATACTACTAGTGGAATAAAAGGCAAGAGAAATAATATGAAAGAAATCCTAGTGAAAAATGAATAATAATTGACAAGGGTTCATGTAAGAAATTCAAATCTTATTAAGCATCTGATACTACTAGTGGAATAAAAGGCTAGGAGAAATAAGATGAAAGAAATCCTAGTGAAAAATGAATAATAATTGACAAGGGTTCATAAGAAATTCAAATCTTATTACATCTAATACTACTAGTGGAATAAAAGGCAAGAGAAATAAGATGAAAGAAATCCCAGTGGAAAATGAATACACTGACAAGGGTTCATGTAAGAAATTCAAATCTTATTACATCTGATACTACTAGTGGAATAAAAGGCAAGAAAAAATAAGATGAAAATAAATCCTTGGGAAAATGAAGAATAATCAGACAAGGGTAAGTGTAAGAAATTCAAATCTTATTACATCTAATACTACTAGTGGAATAAAAGGCAAGAGAAATAAGATGAAAGAAATCCTTGGGAAATGAATAATAATTGACAAGGCTTCATGTAAGAAATTCAAATATTATTACATCTAATACTACGAGTGGAATAAAAGGCAAGAGAAATAAGATGAAAGAAATCCTTGGGAAAAAATGAATAATAATTGACAAGGCTTCATGTAAGAAATTCAAATCTTATTACATCTAATACTGGCCGAGGAATAAAAGGCAAGAGAAATAAGATGAAAGAAATCCTAATGAAAAATGAATAATAATTGACAAGGCTTCATGTAAGAAATTCAAATATTATTACATCTAATACTACGAGTGGAATAAAAGGCAAGAGAAAGAAGATGAAAGAAACTGTAGTGAAAAATGAATAATAATGACAAGGGTTCATGTAAGAAATTCAAATCTTATTATATCTAATACTACGAGAGGAATAAAAAGGCAAGAGAAATAAGATGAAAGAAATCCTTGGGAAAAATGAATAATAATTGACAAGGGTTCATGGTAAAATTCAAAACGACATTACATCTAATACTACTAGTGGAATAAAGCAAGAGAAATAAGACGAAAGAAATCTTATTGAAAAATGAATAATAATTGACAAGGGTTCATGTAAGAAATTCAAATCTTATTACATCTAATACTACTAGTGGAATAAAAAGCAAGAGAAATAAGATGAAAGAAATCTTATTGAAAAATGAATAATAATTGACAAGGGTTTATGTAAGAAATTCAAATCTTATTACATCTAATACTACTAGTGGAATAAAAGGCAAGAGAAATAAGGATGAAAGAAACTTTGAAAAAATGAATAATAATTGACAAGGGTTCATGTAAGAAATTCAAATCTTATTACATCTATCACTACGAGTGGAATAAAAGGCAAGAGAAATAAGATGAAAGAAATCCTAGTGAAATGAATAATAATTGACAAGGCTTCATGTAAGAAATTCAAAACTTTATTACATCTAATACCAATAGGGGAATAAAAGGCAAGAGAAATAAGATGAAAGAAATCCTAATGAGAAATGAATAATAATTGACAAGGGTTCATGTAAGAAATTTAAATCATATTACATCTAATACTACGAGTGGAATAAAAGGCAAGAGAAATAAGATGAAAGAAATCCTAATGAAAAATGAATAATAATTGACAAGGGTTCATGTAAGAAATTCAAATCTTATTACATCTAATACTACTAGTGGAATAAAAGGCAAGAGAAATAAGATGAAAGAAATCCTAGTGAAAAATGAATAATAATTGACAAGGGTTCATGTAAGAAATTCAAATCTTATTACATCTGATACTACTAGTGGAATAAAAGGCTAGAGAAATAAGATGAAAGAAATCCTAGTGAGAAATGAATAATAATTGACAAGGGTTCATGTAAGAAATTCAAATCTTATTACATCTGATACTACTAGTGGAATAAATGGCAAGAGAAATAAGATGAAAGAAATCCTAGTGAAAAATGAATAATAATTGACAAGGGTTCATGTAAGAAATTCAAATCTTATTACATCTGATACTACTAGTGGAATAAAAGGCAAGAGAAATAAGATGAAAGAAATCCTAATGAAAAATGAATAATAATTGACAAGGGTTCATGTAAGAAATTCAAATCTTATTACATCTGATACTACTAGTGGAATAAAAGGCAAGAGAAATAAGATGAAAGAAATCCTAGTGAAAAATGAATAATAATTGACAAGGGTTCATGTAAGAAATTCAAATCTTATTACATCTGATACTACTAGTGGAATAAAAGGCAAGAGAAATAAGATGAAAGAAATCCTTGGGAAAAATGAATAATAATTGACAAGGGTTCATGTAAGAAATTCAAATTTTATTACATCTGATACTACTAGTGGAATAAAAGGCAAGAGAAATAAGATGAAAGAAATCCTTGTGAAAAATGAATAATAATTGACAAGGGTTCATGTAAGAAATTCAAATCTTATTACATCTGATACTACTAGTGGAATAAAAGGCAAGAGAAATAAGATGAAAGAAATCCTAGTGAAAAATGAATAATAATTGACAAGGGTTCATGTAAGAAATTCAAATCTTAATACATCTGATACTACTAGTGGAATAAAAGGCAAGAGAAATAAGATGAAAGAAATCCTTGGGAAAAATGAATAATAATTGACAAGGGTTCATGTAAGAAATTCAAATCTTATTACATCTGATACTACTAGTGGAATAAAAGGCAAGAGAAATAAAATGAAAGAAATCCTTGGGAATAATGAATAATAATTGACAAGGGTTCATGTAAGAAATTCAATTCTTATTATATCTGATACTACTAGTGGAATAAAAGGCAAGAGAAATAAGATGAAAGAAATCCTAGTGAAAAATGAATAATAATTGACAAGGGTTCATGTAAGAAATTCAAATCTTATTACATCTGATACTACTAGTGGAATAAAAGGCAAGAGAAATAAGATGAAAGAAATCCTTGGGAAAAAATGAATAATAATTGACAAGGGTTCATGTAAGAAATTCAAATCTTATTACATCTGATACTACTAGTGGAATAAAAGGCAAGAGAAATAAGATGAAAGAAATCCTAATGAAAAATGAATAATAATTGACAAGGGTTCATGTAAGAAATTCAAATCTTATTACATCTGATACTACTAGTGGAATAAAAGGCAAGAGAAATAAGATGAAAGAAATCCTAGTGAAAAATGAATAATAATTGACAAGGGTTCATGTAAGAAATTCAAACCTTATTACATCTGATACTACTAGTGGAATAAAAGGCAAGAGAAATAAGATGAAAGAAATCCTTGGGAAAAATGAATAATAATTGACAAGGGTTCATGTAAGAAATTCAAATCTTATTACATCTGATACTACTAGTGGAATAAAAGGCAAGAGAAATAAGATGAAAGAAATCCTTGGGAAAAATGAATAATAATTGACAAGGGTTCATGTAATAAATTCAATTCTTATTACATCTGATACTACTAGTGGAATAAAAGGCAAGAGAAATAATATGAAAGAAATCCTAGTGAAAAAGGAATAATAATTGACAAGGGTTCATGTAAGAAATTCAAATCTTATTACATCTGATACTACTAGTGGAATAAAAGGCTAGAGAAATAAGATGAAAGAAATCCTAGTGAAATATGAATAATAATTGACAAGGGTTCATGTAAGAAATTCAAATCTTATTACATCTAATACTACTAGTGGAATAAAAGGCAAGAGAAATAAGATGAAAGAAATCCTAGTGAAAAATGAATAATAATTGACAAGGGTTCATGTAAGAAATTCAAATCTTATTACATCTGATACTACTAGTGGAATAAAAGGCAAGAGAAATAAGATGAAATAAATCCTTGGGAAAAATGAATAATAATTGACAAGGGTTCATGTAAGAAATTCAAATCTTATTACATCTAATACTACTAGTGGAATAAAAGGCAAGAGAAATAAGATGAAAGAAATCCTTGGGAAAAATGAATAATAATTGACAAGGCTTCATGTAAGAAATTCAAATATTATTACATCTAATACTACGAGTGGAATAAAAGGCAAGAGAAATAAGATGAAAGAAATCCTTGGGAAAAATGAATAATAATTGACAAGGCTTCATGTAAGAAATTCAAATCTTATTACATCTAATACTACGAGTGGAAGAAAAGGCAAGAGAAATAAGATGAAAGAAATCCTTGGGAAAAATGAATAATAATTGACAAGGCTTCATGTAAGAAATTCAAATATTATTACATCTAATACTACGAGTGGAATAAAAGGCAAGAGAAATAAGATGAAAGAAATCCTTGGGAAAAATGAATAATAATTGACAAGGGTTCATGTAAGAAATACAAATGTTATTACATCTAATACTACGAGTGGAATAAAAGGCAAGAGAAATAAGATGAAAGAAATCCTAGTGAAAAATGAATAATAATTGACAAGGGTTCATGTAAGAAATTCAAATCTTATTACATCTAATACTACGAGTGGAATAAAAGGCAAGAGAAATAAGATGAAAGAAATCCTTGGGAAAAATGAATAATAATTGACAAGGCTTCATGTAAGAAATTCAAATCTTATTACATCTAATACTACTAGTGGAATAAAAGGCAAGAGAAATAAGATGAAAGAAATCCTAGTGAAAAATGAATAATAATTGACAAGGGTTCATGTAAGAAATTCAAATCTTATTACATCTAATACTACGAGTGGAATAAAAGGCAAGAGAAATAAGATGAAAGAAATCCTTGGGAAAAATGAATAATAATTAACAAGACTTCATGTAAGAAATTCAAATCTTATTACATCTAATACTACGAGTGGAATAAAAGGCAAGAGAAATAAGATGAAAGAAATCCTTGGGAAAAATGAATAATAATTGACAAGGGTTCATGTAAGAAATACAAATGTTATTACATCTAATACTACGAGTGGAATAAAAGGCAAGAGAAATAAGATGAAAGAAATCCTAGTGAAAAATGAATAATAATTGACAAGGATTCATGTAAGAAATTCAAATCTTATTACATCTAATACTACGAGTGGAATAAAAGGCAAGAGAAATAAGATGAAAGAAATCTTATTGAAAAATGAATAATAATTGACAAGGGTTCCTGTAAGAAATTCAAATGTTATTACATCTAATACTACTAGTGGAATAAAAGGCAAGAGAAATAAGATGAAAGAAATCCTTGGGAAAAATGAATAATAATTGACAAGGGTTCATGTAAGAAATTCAAATCTTATTATATCTAATACTACGAGAGGAATAAAAGGCAAGGGAAATAAGATGAAAGAAATCCTTGGGAAAAATGAATAATAATTGACAAGGGTTCATGTAAGAAATACAAATGTTATTACATCTAATACTACGAGTGGAATAAAAGGCAAGAGAAATAAGATGAAAGAAATCCTAGTGAAAAATGAATAATAATTGACAAGGCTTCATGTAAGAAATTCAAATCTTATTACATCTAATACTACTAGTGGAATAAAAGGCAAGAGAAATAAGATGAAAGAAATCCTAGTGAAAAATGAATAATAATTGACAAGGGTTCATGTAAGAAATTCAAATCTTATTATATCTAATACTACGAGTGGAATAAAAGGCAAGAGAAATAAGATGAAAGAAATCCTTGGGAAAAATGAATAATAATTAACAAGACTTCATGTAAGAAATTCAAATCTTATTACATCTAATACTACGAGTGGAATAAAAGGCAAGAGAAATAAGATGAAAGAAATCCTTGGGAAAAATGAATAATAATTGACAAGGGTTCATGTAAGAAATACAAATGTTATTACATCTAATACTACGAGTGGAATAAAAGGCAAGAGAAATAAGATGAAAGAAATCCTAGTGAAAAATGAATAATAATTGACAAGGATTCATGTAAGAAATTCAAATCTTATTACATCTAATACTACGAGTGGAATAAAAGGCAAGAGAAATAAGATGAAAGAAATCTTATTGAAAAATGAATAATAATTGACAAGGGTTCCTGTAAGAAATTCAAATGTTATTACATCTAATACTACTAGTGGAATAAAAGGCAAGAGAAATAAGATGAAAGAAATCCTTGGGAAAAATGAATAATAATTGACAAGGGTTCATGTAAGAAATTCAAATCTTATTATATCTAATACTACGAGAGGAATAAAAGGCAAGGGAAATAAGATGAAAGAAATCCTTGGGAAAAATGAATAATAATTGACAAGGGTTCATGTAAGAAATACAAATGTTATTACATCTAATACTACGAGTGGAATAAAAGGCAAGAGAAATTAGATGAAAGAAATCCTAGTGAAAAATGAATAATAATTGACAAGGGTTTATGTAAGAAATTCAAATCTTATTACATCTAATACTACTAGTGGAATAAAAGGCAAGAGAAATAAGATGAAAGAAATCCTTGGAAAAAATGAATAATAATTGACAAGGGTTCATGTAAGAAATTCAAATCTTATTACATCTAATACTACGAGTGGAATAAAAGGCAAGCGAAATAAGATGAAAGAAATCCTAGGGAAAAATGAATAATAATTGACAAGGCTTCATGTAAGAAATTCAAATCTTATTACATCTAATACTAATAGGGGAATAAAAGGCAAGAGAAATAAGATGAAAGAAATCCTAATGAAAAATGAATAATAATTGACAAGGGTTCATGTAAGAAATTCAAATCTTATTACATCTAATACTACGAGTGGAATAAAAGGCAAGAGAAATAAGATGAAAGAAATCCTAATGAAAAATGAATAATAATTGACAAGGGTTCATGTAAGAAATTCAAATCTTATTACATCTAATACTACTAGTGGAATAAAAGGCAAGAGAAATAAGATGAAAGAAATCCTAGTGAAAAATGAATAATAATTGACAAGGGTTCATGTAAGAAATTCAAATCTTATTACATCTGATACTACTAGTGGAATAAAAGGCTAGAGAAATAAGATGAAAGAAATCCTAGTGAAAAATGAATAATAATTGACAAGGGTTCATGTAAGAAAATCAAATCTTATTACATCTGATACTACTAGTGGAATAAATGGCAAGAGAAATTAGATGAAAGAAATCCTAGTGAAAAATGAATAATAATTGACAAGGGTTCATGTAAGAAATTCAAATCTTATTACATCTGATACTACTAGTGGAATAAAAGGCAAGAGAAATAAGATGAAAGAAATCCTAATGAAAAATGAATAATAATTGACAAGGGTTCATGTAAGAAATTCAAATCTTATTACATCTGATACTACTAGTGGAATAAAAGGCAAGAGAAATAAGATGAAAGAAATCCTAATGAAAAATGAATAATAATTGACAAGGGTTCATGTAAGAAATTCAAATCTTATTACATCTAATACTACGAGTGGAATAAAAGGCAAGAGAAATAAGATGAAAGAAATCCTAATGAAAAATGAATAATAATTGACAAGGGTTCATGTAAGAAATTCAAATCTTATTACATCTAATACTACTAGTGGAATAAAAGGCTAGAGAAATAAGATGAAAGAAATCCTAGTGAAAAATGAATAATAATTGACAAGGGTTCATGTAAGAAATTCAAATCTTATTACATCTGATACTACTAGTGGAATAAAAGGCTAGAGAAATAAGATGAAAGAAATCCTAGTGAAAAATGAATAATAATTGACAAGGGTTCATGTAAGAAAATCAAATCTTATTACATCTGATACTACTAGTGGAATAAATGGCAAGAGAAATAAGATGAAAGAAATCCTAGTGAAAAATGAATAATAATTGACAAGGGTTCATGTAAGAAATTCAAATCTTATTACATCTGATACTACTAGTGGAATAAAAGGCAAGAGAAATAAGATGAAAGAAATCCTAATGAAAAATGAATAATAATTGACAAGGGTTCATGTAAGAAATTCAAATCTTATTACATCTGATACTACTAGTGGAATAAAAGGCAAGAGAAATAAGATGAAAGAAATCCTAGTGAAAAATGAATAATAATTGACAAGGGTTCATGTAAGAAATTCAAATCTTATTACATCTGATACTACTAGTGGAATAAAAGGCAAGAGAAATAAGATGAAAGAAATCCTTGGGAAAAATGAATAATAATTGACAAGGGTTCATGTAAGAAATTCAAATCTTATTACATCTGATACTACTAGTGGAATAAAAGGCAAGAGAAATAAGATGAAAGAAATCCTTGTGAAAAATGAATAATAATTGACAAGGATTCATGTAAGAAATTCAAATCTTATTACATCTGATACTACTAGTGGAATAAAAGGCAAGAGAAATAAGATGAAAGAAATCCTAGTGAAAAATGAATAATAATTGACAAGGGTTCATGTAAGAAATTCAAATCTTAATACATCTGATACTACTAGTGGAATAAAAGGCAAGAGAAATAAGATGAAAGAAATCCTTGGGAAAAATGAATAATAATTGACAAGGGTTCATGTAAGAAATTCAAATCTTATTACATCTGATACTACTAGTGGAATAAAAGGCAAGAGAAATAAGATGAAAGAAATCCTTGGGAATAATGAATAATAATTGACAAGGGTTCATGTAAGAAATTCAATTCTTATTATATCTGATACTACTAGTGGAATAAAAGGCAAGAGAAATAAGATGAAAGAAATCCTAGTGAAAAATGAATAATAATTAACAAGGCTTCATGTAAGAAATTCAAATCTTATTACATCTAATACTACGAGTGGAAGAAAAGGCAAGAGAAATAAGATGAAAGAAATCCTTGGGAAAAATGAATAATAATTGACAAGGCTTCATGTAAGAAATTTAAATATTATTACATCTAATACTACGAGTGGAATAAAAGGCAAGAGAAATAAGATGAAAGAAATCCTTGGGAAAAATGAATAATAATTGACAAGGGTTCATGTAAGAAATACAAATGTTATTACATCTAATACTACGAGTGGAATAAAAGGCAAGAGAAATAAGATGACAGAAATCCTAATGAAAAATGAATAATAATTGACAAGTGTTCATGTAAGAAACTCAGAATCTTATTACATCTAATACTACCAGTGGAATAAAAGTAGAAATAAGATGAAAGAAATCAAACAAATAATAATTGACAAGGCTTCATGTAAGAAATTCAAATCTTATTACATCTAATACTACTAGTGGAATAAAAGGCAAGAGAAATAAGATGAAAGAAAACCTAGTGAAAATGAATAATAATTGACAAGGGTTCATGTAAGAAATTCAAATCTTTTTACATCTAATACTACGAGTAGAATAAAAGGCAAGAGAAAGCATATTGAAAGAACCTGGGAAAAAATGAATAATAACTGACAAGGTCATAAGAAATTCAAATCTTATTACATCTAATACTACTAGTGGAATAAAAGGCAAGAGAAATAAGATGAAAGAAATCCTGGGAAAATGAATAATAATTGAAAGGGTTCATGTAAGAAATACAAATGTTATTACATCTAATACTACTATAATAAAAGGCAAGAGAAATAAGATGAAAGAAATCCTAATGAAAAATGAATAATAATTGACAAGGATCTGCTGCAAGAAATTCAAATCTTATTACATCTATTTATCATTGAGAATGGTGGTGCAAGAGAAGCAAGGATGAAAGAAATCTTATTGGAAAATGAATAACAATTGACAAGGGTTCCTGTAAGAAATTCAAATGTTATTACATCTAATACTACTAGTGGAATAAAAGGCAAGAGAAATAAGGAAAAGAAATCCTCAAAAAATGAATAATAATTGACAAGGGTTCATGTAAGAAATTCAAATCTTATTATATCTAATACTACGAGAGGAATAAAAGTTAAGAAATAAGATGAAAAAGAAATCCTTGGGAAAAATGAATAATAATTGACAAGGGTTCATGTAAGAAATACAAATGTTATTACATCTAATACTACGAGTATCAAAGGAAGAGAAACAAGATGAAAGAAATCCTAGTGAAAAATGAATAATAATTGACAAGGGTTCATGTAAGAAATTCAAATTCTGTTACATCTAATACTACGAGTGGAATAAAAGGCAAGAGAAATAAGATGAAAGAAATCCTGGGGAAAAATGAATAATAATTGACAAGGGTTCATGTAAGAAAATTCAAATCTTATTACATCTAATACTACTATGGAATAAAAGCAAGAGAAATAAGATGAAAGAAATCTTATTGAAAAATGAATAATAATTGACAAGGGTTCATGTAAGAAATTCAAATCTTATTACATCTAATACTACTAGTGGAATAAAAAGCAAGAGAAATAAGATGAAAGAAATCTTATTGAAAAATGGGAATAATAATTACAAGGTTTATGTGAAATTCAAATCTTATTACATCTAATACTACTAGTGGAATAAAAGGCAAGAGAAATAAGATGAAAGAAATCCTTGGAAAAAATGAATAATAATTGACAAGGGTTCATGTAAGAAATTCAAATCTTATTACATCTAATACTAACAGTGGAATAAAGGCAAGAGAAATAAGATGAAAGAAATCCTAGGGAAAAATGAATAATAATTGACAAGGCTTTATGTAGGAAATTCAAATCTTATTACATCTAATACTAATAGGGGAATAAAAGGCAAGAGAAATAAGATGAAAGAAATCCTAATGAAAAATGAATAATAATTGACAAGGGTTCATGTAAGAAATTCAAATCTTATTACATCGAATACTACGAGTGGAATAAAAGGCAAGAGAAATAAGATGAAAGAAATCCTAATGAAAAATGAATAATAATTGACAAGGGTTCATGTAAGAAATTCAAATCTTATTACATCTAATACTACTAGTGGAATAAAAGGCAAGAGAAATAAGATGAAAGAAATCCTAGTGAAAAATGAATAATAATTGACAAGGGTTCATGTAAGAAATTCAAATCTTATTACATCTGATACTACTAGTGGAATAAAAGGCAAGAGAAATAAGATGAAAGAAATCCTTGGGAAAAATGAATAATAATTGACAAGGGTTCATGTAAGAAATTCAAATCTTATTACATCTGATACTACTAGTGGAATAAAAGGCAAGAGAAATAAGATGAAAGAAATCCTTGTGAAAAATGAATAATAATTGACAAGGATTCATGTAAGAAATTCAAATCTTATTACATCTGATACTACTAGTGGAATAAAAGGCAAGAGAAATAAGATGAAAGAAATCCTAGTGAAAAATGAATAATAATTGACAAGGGTTCATGTAAGAAATTCAAATCTTAATACATCTGATACTACTAGTGGAATAAAAGGCAAGAGAAATAAGATGAAAGAAATCCTTGGGAAAAATGAATAATAATTGACAAGGGTTCATGTAAGAAATTCAAATCTTATTACATCTGATACTACTAGTGGAATAAAAGGCAAGAGAAATAAGATGAAAGAAATCCTAGTGAAAAATGAATAATAATTGACAAGGGTTCATGTAAGAAATTCAAATCTTATTACATGTGATACTACTAGTGGAATAAAAGGCAAGAGAAATAAGATGAAATAAATCCTTGGGAAAAATGAATAATAATTGACAAGGGTTCATGTAAGAAATTCAAATCTTATTACATCTAATACTACTAGTGGAATAAAAGGCAAGAGAAATAAGATGAAAGAAATCCTTGGGAAAAATGAATAATAATTGACAAGGCTTCATGTAAGAAATTCAAATATTATTACATCTAATACTACGAGTGGAATAAAAGGCAAGAGAAATAAGATGAAAGAAATCCTTGGGAAAAATGAATAATAATTGACAAGGCTTCATGTAAGAAATTCAAATATTATTACATCTAATACTACGAGTGGAATAAAAGGCAAGAGAAATAAGATGAAAGAAATCCTTGGGAAAAATGAATAATAATTGACAAGGGTTCATGTAAGAAATACAAATGTTATTACATCTAATACTACGAGTGGAATAAAAGGCAAGAGAAATAAGATGAAAGAAATCCTAGTGAAAAATGAATAATAATTCACAAGGGTTCATGTAAGAAATTCAAATCTTATTACATCTAATACTACGAGTGGAATAAAAGGCAAGAGAAATAAGATGAAAGAAATCCTTGGGAAAAATGAATAATAATTGACAAGGCTTCATGTAAGAAATTCAAATCTTATTACATCTAATACTACTAGTGGAATAAAAGGCAAGAGAAATAAGATGAAAGAAATCCTAGTGAAATATGAATAATAATTGACAAGGGTTCATGTAAGAAATTCAAATCTTATTACATCTAATACTACGAGTGGAATAAAAGGCAAGAGAAATAAGATGAAAGAAATCCTTGGGAAAAATGAATAATAATTGACAAGGCTTCATGTAAGAAATTCAAATCTTATTACATCTAATACTACGAGTGGAATAAAAGGCAAGAGAAATAAGATGAAAGAAATCCTTGGGAAAAATGAATAATAATTGACAAGGGTTCATGTAAGAAATACAAATGTTATTATATCTAATACTACGAGTGGAATAAAAGGCAAGAGAAATAAGTTGAAAGAAATCCTAGTGAAAAATGAATAATAATTGACAAGGATTCATGTAAGAAATTCAAATCTTATTACATCTAATACTACGAGTGGAATAAAAGGCAAGAGAAATAAGATGAAAGAAATCTTATTGAAAAATGAATAATAATTGACAAGGGTTCACGTAAGAAATTCAAATGTTATTACATCTAATACTACGAGTGGAATAAAAGGCAAGAGAAATAAGATGAAAGAAATCCTAGTGAAAAATGAATAATAATTGACAAGGGTTCATGTAAGAAATACAAATGTTATTACATCTAATACTACGAGTGGAATAAAAGGCAAGAGAAATAAGATGAAAGAAATCCTAGTGAAAAATGAATAATAATTGACAAGGATTCATGTAAGAAATTCAAATCTTATTACATCTAATACTACGAGTGGAATAAAAGGCAAGAGAAATAAGATGAAAGAAATCTTATTGAAAAATGAATAATAATTGACAAGGGTTCATGTAAGAAATTCAAATCTTATTACATCTAATACTACGAGTGGAATAAAAGGCAAGAGAAATAAGATGAAAGAAATCCTTGGGAAAAATGAATAATAATTGACAAGGGTTCATGTAAGAAATACAAATGTTATTACATCTAATATTACGAGTGGAATAAAAGGCAAGAGAAATAAGATGAAAGAAATCCTAGTGAAAAATGAATAATAATTGACAAGGGTTCATGTAAAAAATTCAAATCTTATTACATCTAATTCTACGAGTGGAATAAAAGGCAAGAGAAATAAGATGAAAGAAATCCTTGGGAAAAATGAATAATAATTGACAAGGCTTCATGTAAGAAATTCAAATCTTATTAAATCTAATACTACGAGTGGAATAAAAGGCAAGAGAAATAAGATGAAAGAAATCCTAGTGAAAACTGAATAATAATTGACAAGGGTTCATGTAAGAAATTCAAATATTATTACATCTAATACTACGAGTGGAATAAAAGGCAAGAGAAATAAGATGAAAGAAATCCATGGGAAAAATGAATAATAATTGACAAGGCTTCATGTAAGAAATTCAAATCTTATTACATCTGATACTACTAGTGGAATAAAAGGCAAGAGAAATAAGATGAAAGAAATCCTTGGGAAAAATGAATAATAATTGACAAGGGTTCATGTAAGAAATTCAAATCTTATTACATCTGATACTACTAGTGGAATAAAAGGCAAGAGAAATAAGATGAAAGAAATCCTTGGGAATAATGAATAATAATTGACAAGGGTTCATGTAAGAAATTCAATTCTTATTATACCTGATACTACTAGTGGAATAAAAGGCAAGAGAAATAAGATGAAAGAAATCCTAGTGAAAAATGAATAATAATTGACAAGGGTTCATGTAAGAAATTCAAATCTTATTACATCTGATACTACTAGTGGAATAAAAGGCAAGAGAAATAAGATGAAATAAATCCTTGGGAAAAATGAATAATAATTGACAAGGGTTCATGTAAGAAATTCAAATCTTATTACATCTGATACTACTAGTGGAATAAAAGGCAAGAGAAATAAGATGAAAGAAATCCTAATGAAAAATGAATAATAATTGACAAGGGTTCATGTAAGAAATTCAAATCTTATTACATCTGATACTACTAGTGGAATAAAAGGCAAGAGAAATAAGATGAAAGAAATCCTAGTGAAAAATGAATAATAATTGACAAGGGTTCATGTAAGAAATTCAAATCTTATTACATCTGATACTACTAGTGGAATAAAAGGCAAGAGAAATAAGATGAAAGAAATCCTAGTGAAAAATGAATAATAATTGACAAGGGTTCATGTAAAAAATTCAAATCTTATTACATCTAATTCTACGAGTGGAATAAAAGGCAAGAGAAATAAGATGAAAGAAATCCTTGGGAAAAATGAATAATAATTGACAAGGCTTCATGTAAGAAATTCAAATCTTATTAAATCTAATACTACGAGTGGAATAAAAGGCAAGAGAAATAAGATGAAAGAAATCCTAGTGAAAACTGAATAATAATTGACAAGGGTTCATGTAAGAAATTCAAATATTATTACATCTAATACTACGAGTGGAATAAAAGGCAAGAGAAATAAGATGAAAGAAATCCATGGGAAAAATGAATAATAATTGACAAGGCTTCATGTAAGAAATTCAAATCTTATTACATCTGATACTACTAGTGGAATAAAAGGCAAGAGAAATAAGATGAAAGAAATCCTTGGGAAAAATGAATAATAATTGACAAGGGTTCATGTAAGAAATTCAAATCTTATTACATCTGATACTACTAGTGGAATAAAAGGCAAGAGAAATAAGATGAAAGAAATCCTTGGGAATAATGAATAATAATTGACAAGGGTTCATGTAAGAAATTCAATTCTTATTATACCTGATACTACTAGTGGAATAAAAGGCAAGAGAAATAAGATGAAAGAAATCCTAGTGAAAATGAATAATAATTGACAAGGGTTCATGTAAGAAATTCAAATCTTATTACATCTGATACTACTAGTGGAATAAAAGGCAAGAGAAATAAGATGAAATAAATCCTTGGGAAAAATGAATAATAATTGACAAGGGTTCATGTAAGAAATTCAAATCTTATTACATCTGATACTACTAGTGGAATAAAAGGCAAGAGAAATAAGATGAAAGAAATCCTAAATGAAAAATGAATAATAATTGACAAGTGGTTCATGTAAGAAATTCAAATCTTATTACATCTGATACTACTAGTGGAATAAAAGGCAAGAGAAATAAGATGAAAGAAATCCTAGTGAAAAATGAATAATAATTGACAAGGGTTCATGTAAGAAATTCAAATCTTATTACATCTGATACTACTAGTGGAATAAAAGGCAAGAGAAATAAGATGAAAGAAATCCTAGTGAAAAATGAATAATAATTGACAAGGGTTCATGTAAGAAATTCAAATCTTATTACATCTGATACTACTAGTGGAATAAAAGGCTAGAGAAATAAGATGAAAGAAATCCTAGTGAAAAATGAATAATAATTGACAAGGGTTCATGTAAGAAATTCAAATCTTATTACATCTAATACTACTAGTGGAATAAAAGGCAAGAGAAATAAGATGAAAGAAATCCTAGTGAAAATGAATAATAATTGACAAGGGTTCATGTAAGAAATTCAAATCTTATTACATCTGATACTACTAGTGGAATAAAAAGGCAAGAGAAATAAGATGAAATAAATCCTTGGGAAAAATGAATAATAATTGACAAGGGTTCATGTAAGAAATTCAAATGTTATTACATCTAATACTACGAGTGGAATAAAAGGCAAGAGAAATAAGATGAAAGAAATCCTTGGGAAAAATGAATAATAAATTTGACAAGGGTTCATGTAAGAAATTCAAATCTTATTACATCTGATACTACTAGTGGAATAAAAGGCAAGAGAAATAAGATGGAAAGAAATCCTTGGGAAAAATGAATAATAATTGACAAGGGTTCATGTAAGAAATTCAAATCTTATTACATCTGATACTACTAGTGGAATAAAAGGCAAGAGAAATAAGATGAAAGAAAACTTGGGAATAATGAATAATAATTGACAAGGGTTCATGTAAGAAATTCAAATCTTATTATATCTGATACTACTAGTGGAAGAAAAGGCAAGAGAAATAAGATGAAAGAAATCCTAATGAAAAATGAATAATAATTGACAAGGGTTCATGTAAGAAATTCAAATCTTATTACATCTGATACTACTAGTGGAATAAAAGGCAAGAGAAATAAGATGAAAGAAATCCTTGGGAAAAATGAATAATAATTGACAAGGGTTCATGTAAGAAATTCAAATCTTATTACATCTGATACTACTAGTGGAATAAAAGGCAAGAGAAATAAGATGAAAGAAATCCTAATGAAAAATGAATAATAATTGACAAGGGTTCATGTAAGAAATTCAAATCTTATTACATCTGATACTACTAGTGGAATAAAAGGCAAGAGCTAAGATGAAAGAAATCCTAGTGAAAAATGAATAATAATTGACAAGGGTTCATGTAAGAAATTCAAATCTTATTACATCTGATACTACTAGTGGAATAAAAGGCAAGAGAAATAAGATGAAAGAACCTAGTGAAAAATGAATAATAATTGACAAGGGTTCATGTAAGAAATTCAAATCTTATTACATCTGATACTACTAGTGGAATAAAAGGCAAGAGAAATAAGATGAAAGAAATCCTAGTGAAAAATGAATAATAATTGACAAGGGTTCATGTAAGAATTTCAAATCTTATTACATCTACTGTTACTAGTGGAATAAAGGCAAGAGAAATAAGATAAAGAAATCCTAGTGGAAAATGAATAATAATTGACAAGACCATGTAAGAAATTCAAATCTATTACATCTGATACTACTAGTGGAATAAAAGGCAAGAGAAATAAGATGAAATAAATCCTTGGGAAAAATGAATAATAATTGACAAGGGTTCATGTAAGAAATTCAAATGTTATTACATCTAATACTACGAGTGGAATAAAAGGCAAGAGAAATAAGATGAAAGAAATCCTAGTGAAAAATGAATAATAATTGACAAGGGTTCATGTAAGAAATACAAATGTTATTACATCTAATACTACGAGTGGAATAAAAGGCAAGAGAAATAAGATGAAAGAAATCCTTGGGAAAAAATGAATAATAATTGACAAGGATTCATGTAAGAAATTCAAATCTTATTACATCTAATACTACGAGTGGAATAAAAGGCAAGAGAAATAAGATGAAAGAAATCTTATTGAAAAATGAATAATAATTGACAAGGGTTCATGTAAGAAATTCAAATGTTATTACATCTAATACTAAGAGTGGAATAAAAGGCAAGAGAAATAAGATGAAAGAAATCCTTGGGAAAAATGAATAATAATTGACAAGGGTTCATGTAAGAAATTCAAATCTTATTACATCTGATACTACTAGTGGAATAAAAGGCAAGAGAAATAAGATGAAAGAAATCTTATTGAAAAATGAATAATAATTGACAAGGGTTCATGTAAGAAATTCAAATCTTATTACATCTAATACTACGAGTGGAATAAAAGGCAAGAGAAATAAGATGAAAGAAATCCTTGGGAAAAAATGAATAATAATTGACAAGGGTTCATGTAAGAAATACAAATGTTATTACATCTAATATTACGAGTGGAATAAAAGGCAAGAGAAATAAGATGAAAGAAATCCTAGTGAAAAATGAATAATAATTGACAAGGGTTCATGTAAAAAATTCAAATCTTATTACATCTAATTCTACGAGTGGAATAAAAGGCAAGAGAAATAAGATGAAAGAAATCCTTGGGAAAAATGAATAATAATTGACAAGGCTTCATGTAAGAAATTCAAATCTTATTAAATCTAATACTACGAGTGGAATAAAAGGCAAGAGAAATAAGATGAAAGAAATCCTAGTGAAAACTGAATAATAATTGACAAGGGTTCATGTAAGAAATTCAAATATTATTACATCTAATACTACGAGTGGAATAAAAGGCAAGAGAAATAAGATGAAAGAAATCCATGGGAAAAATGAATAATAATTGACAAGGCTTCATGTAAGAAATTCAAATCTTATTACATCTGATACTACTAGTGGAATAAAAGGCAAGAGAAATAAGATGAAAGAAATCCTTGGGAAAAATGAATAATAATTGACAAGGGTTCATGTAAGAAATTCAAATCTTATTACATCTGATACTACTAGTGGAATAAAAGGCAAGAGAAATAAGATGAAAGAAATCTTATTGAAAAATGAATAATAATTGACAAGGGTTCATGTAAGAAATTCAAATGTTATTACATCTAATACTAAGAGTGGAATAAAAGGCAAGAGAAATAAGATGAAAGAAATCCTTGGGAAAAATGAATAATAATTGACAAGGGTTCATGTAAGAAATTCAAATCTTATTACATCTGATACTACTAGTGGAATAAAAGGCAAGAGAAATAAGATGAAAGAAATCTTATTGAAAAATGAATAATAATTGACAAGGGTTCATGTAAGAAATTCAAATCTTATTACATCTAATACTACGAGTGGAATAAAAGGCAAGAGAAATAAGATGAAAGAAATCCTTGGGAAAAATGAATAATAATTGACAAGGGTTCATGTAAGAAATACAAATGTTATTACATCTAATATTACGAGTGGAATAAAAGGCAAGAGAAATAAGATGAAAGAAATCCTAGTGAAAAATGAATAATAATTGACAAGGGTTCATGTAAAAAATTCAAATCTTATTACATCTAATTCTACGAGTGGAATAAAAGGCAAGAGAAATAAGATGAAAGAAATCCTTGGGAAAAATGAATAATAATTGACAAGGCTTCATGTAAGAAATTCAAATCTTATTAAATCTAATACTACGAGTGGAATAAAAAGGCAAGAGAAATAAGATGAAAGAAATCCTAGTGAAAACTGAATAATAATTGACAAGGGTTCATGTAAGAAATTCAAATATTATTACATCTAATACTACGAGTGGAATAAAAGGCAAGAGAAATAAGATGAAAGAAATCCATGGGAAAAATGAATAATAATTGACAAGGCTTCATGTAAGAAATTCAAATCTTATTACATCTGATACTACTAGTGGAATAAAAGGCAAGAGAAATAAGATGAAAGAAATCCTTGGGAAAAATGAATAATAATTGACAAGGGTTCATGTAAGAAATTCAAATCTTATTACATCTGATACTACTAGTGGAATAAAAGGCAAGAGAAATAAGATGAAAGAAATCCTTGGGAATAATGAATAATAATTGACAAGGGTTCATGTAAGAAATTCAAATCTTATTATATCTGATACTACTAGTGGAAGAAAAGGCAAGAGAAATAAGATGAAAGAAATCCTAATGAAAAATGAATAATAATTGACAAGGGTTCATGTAAGAAATTCAAATCTTATTACATCTGATACTACTAGTGGAATAAAAGGCAAGAGAAATAAGATGAAAGAAATCCTTGGGAAAAATGAATAATAATTGACAAGGGTTCATGTAAGAAATTCAAATCTTATTACATCTGATACTACTAGTGGAATAAAAGGCAAGAGAAATAAGATGAAAGAAATCCTAATGAAAAATGAATAATAATTGACAAGGGTTCATGTAAGAAATTCAAATCTTATTACATCTGATACTACTAGTGGAATAAAAGGCAAGAGAAATAAGATGAAAGAAATCCTAGTGAAAAATGAATAATAATTGACAAGGGTTCATGTAAGAAATTCAAATCTTATTACATCTGATACTACTAGTGGAATAAAAGGCAAGAGAAATAAGATGAAAGAAATCCTAGTGAAAAATGAATAATAATTGACAAGGGTTCATGTAAGAAATTCAAATCTTATTACATCTGATACTACTAGTGGAATAAAAGGCAAGAGAAATAAGATGAAAGAAATCCTAGTGAAAAATGAATAATAATTGACAAGGGTTCATGTAAGAATTTCAAATCTTATTACATCTAATACTACTAGTGGAATAAAAGGCAAGAGAAATAAGATGAAAGAAATCCTAGTGAAAAATGAATAATAATTGACAAGGGTTCATGTAAGAAATTCAAATCTTATTACATCTGATACTACTAGTGGAATAAAAGGCAAGAGAAATAAGATGAAATAAATCCTTGGGAAAAATGAATAATAATTGACAAGGGTTCATGTAAGAAATTCAAATGTTATTACATCTAATACTACGAGTGGAATAAAAGGCAAGAGAAATAAGATGAAAGAAATCCTTGGGAAAAATGAATAATAATTGACAAGGGTTCATGTAAGAAATACAAATGTTATTACATCTAATACTACGAGTGGAATAAAAGGCAAGAGAAATAAGATGAAAGAAATCCTTGGGAAAAATGAATAATAATTGACAAGGATTCATGTAAGAAATTCAAATCTTATTACATCTAATACTACGAGTGGAATAAAAGGCAAGAGAAATAAGATGAAAGAAATCTTATTGAAAAATGAATAATAATTGACAAGGGTTCATGTAAGAAATTCAAATGTTATTACATCTAATACTAAGAGTGGAATAAAAGGCAAGAGAAATAAGATGAAAGAAATCCTTGGGAAAAATGAATAATAATTGACAAGGGTTCATGTAAGAAATACAAATGTTATTACATCTAATATTACGAGTGGAATAAAAGGCAAGAGAAATAAGATGAAAGAAATCCTAGTGAAAAATGAATAATAATTGACAAGGGTTCATGTAAGAAATTCAAATCTTATTACATCTAATACTACGAGTGGAATAAAAGGCAAGAGAAATAAGATGAAAGAAATCCTTGGGAAAAATGAATAATAATTGACAAGGCTTCATGTAAGAAATTCAAATCTTATTACATCTAATACTACGAGTGGAATAAAAGGCAAGAGAAATAAGATGAAAGAAATCCTAGTGAAAACTGAATAATAATTGACAAGGGTTCATGTAAGAAATTCAAATATTATTACATCTAATACTACGAGTGGAATAAAAGGCAAGAGAAATAAGATGAAAGAAATCCTTGGGAAAAATGAATAATAATTGACAAGGCTTCATGTAAGAAATTCAAATCTTATTACATCTGATACTACTAGTGGAATAAAAGGCAAGAGAAATAAGATGAAAGAAATCCTTGGGAAAAATGAATAATAATTGACAAGGGTTCATGTAAGAAATTCAAATCTTATTACATCTGATACTACTAGTGGAATAAAAGGCAAGAGAAATAAGATGAAAGAAATCCTTGGGAATAATGAATAATAATTGACAAGGGTTCATGTAAGAAATTCAATTCTTATTATATCTGATACTACTAGTGGAATAAAAGGCAAGAGAAATAAGATGAAAGAAATCCTAGTGAAAAATGAATAATAATTGACAAGGGTTCATGTAAGAAATTCAAATCTTATTACATCTGATACTACTATTGGAATAAAAGGCAAGAGAAATAAGATGAAAGAAATCCTTGGGAAAAATGAATAATAATTGACAAGGGTTCATGTAAGAAATTCAAATCTTATTACATCTGATACTACTAGTGGAATAAAAGGCAAGAGAAATAAGATGAAAGAAATCCTAATGAAAATGAATAATAATTGACAAGGGTTCATGTAAGAAATTCAAACCTTATTACATCTGATACTAGTAGTGGAATAAAAGGCAAGAGAAATAAGATGAAAGAAATCCTAGTGAAAAATGAATAATAATTGACAAGGGTTCATGTAAGAAATTCAAATCTTATTACATCTGATACTACTAGTGGAATAAAAGGCAAGAGAAATAAGATGAAAGAAATCCTTGGGAAAAATGAATAATAATTGACAAGGGTTCATGTAAGAAATTCAAATCCTATTACATCTGATACTACTAGTGGAATAAAAGGCAAGAGAAATAAGATGAAAGAAATCCTTGGGAAAAATGAATAATAATTGACAAGGGTTCATGTAATAAATTCAATTCTTATTACATCTGATACTACTAGTGGAATAAAAGGCAAGAGAAATAAGATGAAAGAAATCCTAGTGGAAAATGAAAAATAATTGACAAGGGTTCATGTAAGAAATTCAAATCTTATTACATCTGATACTACTAGTGGAATAAAAGGCTAGAGAAATAAGATGAAAGAAATCCTAGTGAAATATGAATAATAATTGACAAGGGTTCATGTAAGAAATTCAAATCTTATTACATCTAATACTACTAGTGGAATAAAAGGCAAGAGAAATAAGATGAAAGAAATCCTAGTGAAAAATGAATAATAATTGACAAGGGTTCATGTAAGAAATTCAAATCTTATTACATCTGATACTACTAGTGGAATAAAAGGCAAGAGAAATAAGATGAAATAAATCCTTGGGAAAAATGAATAATAATTGACAAGGGTTCATGTAAGAAATTCAAATCTTATTACATCTAATACTACTAGTGGAATAAAAGGCAAGAGAAATAAGATGAAAGAAATCCTAGTGAAAAATGAATAATAATTGACAAGGCTTCATGTAAGAAATTCAAATCTTATTACATCCAATACTACGAGTGGAAGAAAAGGCAAGAGAAATAAGATGAAAGAAATCCTTGGGAAAAATGAATAATAATTGACAAGGCTTCATGTAAGAAATTCAAATATTATTACATCTAATACTACTAGTGGAATAAAAGGCAAGAGAAATAAGATGAAAGAAATCCTAGTGAAAAATGAATAATAATTGACAAGGGTTCATGTAAGAAATTCAAATCTTATTACATCTAATACTACTAGTGGAATAAAAGGCAAGAGAAATAAGATGAAAGAAATCCTTGTGAAAAATGAATAATAATTGACAAGGCTTCATGTAAGAAATTCAAATCTTATTACATCTAATACTACAAGTGGAATAAAAGGCAAGAGAAATAAGATGAAAGAAATCCTTGGGAAAAATGAATAATAATTGACAAGGGTTCATGTAAGAAATACAAATGTTATTACATCTAATACTACGAGTGGAATAAAAGGCAAGAGAAATAAGATGAAAGAAATCCTAGTGAAAAATGAATAATAATTGACAAGGGTTCATGTAAGAAATTCAAATCTTATTACATCTAATACTACGAGTGGAATAAAAGGCAAGAGAAATAAGATGAAAGAAATCGTTGGGAAAAATGAATAATAATTGACAAGGCTTCATGTAAGAAATTCAAATCTTATTACATCTAATACTACTAGTGGAATAAAAGGCAAGAGAAATAAGATGAAAGAAATCCTAGTGAAAAATGAATAATAATTGACAAGGGTTCATGTAAGAAATTCAAATCTTATTACATCTAATACTACGAGTGGAATAAAAGGCAAGAGAAATAAGATGAAAGAAATCCTTGGGAAAAATGAATAATAATTGACAAGGCTTCATGTAAGAAATTCAAATCTTATTACATCTAATACTACGAGTGGAATAAAAGGCAAGAGAAATAAGATGAAAGAAATCCTTGGGAAAAATGAATAATAATTGACAAGGGTTCATGTAAGAAATACAAATGTTATTACATCTAATACTACGAGTGGAATAAAAGGCAAGAGAAATAAGATGAAAGAAATCCTAGTGAAAAATGAATAATAATTGACAAGGATTCATGTAAGAAATTCAAATCTTATTACATCTAATACTACGAGTGGAATAAAAGGCAAGAGAAATAAGATGAAAGAAATCCTTGGGAAAAATGAATAATAATTGACAAGGGTTCATGTAAGAAATTCAAATGTTATTACATCTAATACTACGAGTGGAATAAAAGGCAAGAGAAATAAGATGAAAGAAATCCTTGGGAAAAATGAATAATAATTGACAAGGGTTCATGTAAGAAATACAAATGTTATTACATCTAATACTACGAGTGGAATAAAAGGCAAGAGAAATAAGATGAAAGAAATCCTAGTGAAAAATGAATAATAATTGACAAGGGTTCATGTAAGAAATTCAAATCTTATTACATCTAATACTACGAGTGGAATAAAAGGCAAGAGAAATAAGATGAAAGAAATCCTTGGGAAAAATGAATAATAATTGACAAGGCTTCATGTAAGAAATTCAAATCTTATTACATCTCATACTACGAGTGGAATAAAAGGCAAGAGAAATAAGATGAAAGAAATCCTAGTGAAAACTGAATAATAATTGACAAAGGTTCATGTAAGAAATTCAAATATTATTACATCTAATACTACGAGTGGAATAAAAGGCAAGAGAAATAAGATGAAAGAAATCCTTGGGAAAAATGAATAATAATTGACAAGGCTTCATGTAAGAAATTCAAATCTTATTACATCTGATACTACTAGTGGAATAAAAGGCAAGAGAAATAAGATGAAAGAAATCCTTGGGAAAAATGAATAATAATTGACAAGGGTTCATGTAAGAAATTCAAATCTTATTACATCTGATACTACTAGTGGAATAAAAGGCAAGAGAAAGAAGATGAAAGAAATCCTAATGAAAAATGAATAATAAATGACAAGGGTTCATGTAAGAAATTCAAATCTTATTACATCTGATACTACTAGTGGAATAAAAGGCAAGAGATATAAGATGAAAGAAATCCTAGTGAAAAATGAATAATAATTGACAAGGGTTCATGTAAGAAATTCAAATCTTATTACATCTGATACTACTAGTGGAATAAAAGGCAAAAGAAATAAGATGAAAGAAATCCTTGGGAAAAATGAATAATAATTGACAAGGGTTCATGTAAGAAATTCAAATCTTATTACATCTGATACTACTAGTGGAATAAAAGGCAAGAGAAATAAGATGAAAGAAATCCTTGGGAAAAATGAATAATAATTGACAAGGGTTCATGTAATAAATTCAATTCTTATTACATCTGATACTACTAGTGGTATAAAAGGCAAGAGAAATAAGATGAAAGAAATCCTAGTGAAAAATGAATAATAATTGACAAGGGTTCATGTAAGAAATTCAAATCTTATTACATCTGATACTACTAGTGGAATAAAAGGCTAGAGAAATAAGATGAAAGAAATCCTAGTGAAAAATGAATAATAATTGACAAGGGTTCATGTAAGAAATTCAAATCTTATTACATCTAATACTACGAGTGGAATAAAAGGCAAGAGAAATAAGATGAAAGAAATCCTAGTGAAAAATGAATAATAATTGACAAGGGTTCATGTAAGAAATTCAAATCTTATTACATCTGATACTACTAGTGGAATAAAAGGCAAGAGAAATAAGATGAAATAAATCCTTGGGAAAAATGAATAATAATTGACAAGGGTTCATGTAAGAAATTCAAATCTTATTACATCTAATACTACTAGTGGAATAAAAGGCAAGAGAAATAAGATGAAAGAAATCCTTGGGAAAAATGAATAATAATTGACAAGGCTTCATGTAAGAAATTCAAATATTATTACATCTAATACTACGAGTGGAATAAGAGGCAAGAGAAATAAGATGAAAGAAATCCTTGGGAAAAATGAATAATAATTGACAAGGCTTCATGTAAGAAATTCAAATCTTATTACATCTAATACTACGAGTGGAATAAAAGGCAAGAGAAATAAGATGAAAGAAATCCTTGGGAAAAATGAATAATAATTGACAAGGCTTCATGTAAGAAAGTCAAATATTATTACATCTAATACTACGAGGAATAAAAGGCAAGAGAAATAAGATGAAAGAAATCCTTGGGAAAAAATGAATAATAGTTGACAAGGGTTCATGTAAGAAATACAAATGTTATTACATCTAATACTACGAGTGGAATAAAAGGCAAGAGAAATAAGATGAAAGAAATCCTAGTGAAAAATGAATAATAATTGACAAGGGTTCATGTAAGAAATTCAAATCTTATTACATCTAATACTACGAGTGGAATAAAAGGCAAGAGAAATAAGATGAAAGAAATCCTTGGGAAAAATGAATACAAATTGACAAGGCTTCATGTAAGAAATTCAAACCTTATTACATCTAATACTACGAGTGGAATAAAAGGCAAGAGAAATAAGATGAAAGAAATCCTATGAAAAAAATGAATAATAATTGACAAGGGTTCATGTAAGAAATTCAAATCTTATTACATCTAATACTACGAGTGGGATAAAAGGCAAGAGAAATAAGATGAAAGAAATCCTTGGGAAAAATGAATAATAATTGACAAGGCTTCATGTAAGAAATTCAAATCTTATACATCTAATACTACGAGTGGAATAAAAGGCAAGAGAAATAAGATGAAAGAAATCCTGGGAAAAAAATGAATAATAATTGACAAGGGTTCATGTAAGAAATACAAATGTTATTACATCTAATACTACTAGTGAAATAAAAGGCAAGAGAAATAAGATGAAAGAAATCCAGTAAAAAAATGAATAATAATTCTAGATGACAAGGATTCATGTAAGAAATTCAAATCTTATTACATCTAATACTACGAGTGGAATAAAAGGCAAGAGAAATAAGATGAAAGAAATCTTATTGAAAAATGAATAATAATTGACAAGGGTTCATGTAAGAAATTCAAAATGTTATTACATCTACTACGAGTGGAATAAAAGGCAAGAGAAATAAGATGAAAGAAATCCTTGGGAAAATGAATAATAATTGACAAGGGTTCATGTAAGAAATACAAATGTTATTACATCTAATACTACGAGTGGAATAAAAGGCAAGAGAAATAAGATGAAAGAAATCCTAGTGAAAAATGAATAATAATTGACAAGGGTTCATGTAAGAAATTCAAATCTTATTACATTCACTACGAGTGGAATAAAGGCAAAGAGAAATAAGATGAAAGAAACCTTGGGAAAAAATGAAAAATAATTGACAAGGCTTCATGTAAGAAATTCAAATCTTATTATACCTAATACTAAGAGGAATAAAAGGCAAGAGAAATAAGATGAAAGAAATCCTAGTGAAAAATGAATAATAATTGACAAGGGTTCATGTAAGAAATTCAAATATTATTACATCTAATACTACGAGTGGAATAAAAGGCAAGAGAAATAAGATGAAAGAAATCCTTGGGAAAAATGAATAATAATTGACAAGGCTTCATGTAAGAAATTCAAATCTTATTACATCTAATACTACGAGTGGAATAAAAGGCAAGAGAAATAAGATGAAAGAAATCCTTGGGAAAAATGAATAATAATTGACAAGGGTTCATGTAAGAAATACAAATGTTATTACATCTAATAATACGAGTGGAATAAAAGGCAAGAGAAATAAGATGAAAGAAATCCTAGTGAAAAATGAATAATAATTGACAAGGGTTCATGTAAGAAATACAAATGTTATTACATCTAATACTACGAGTGGAATAAAAAGGCAAGGAGAAATAAGATGAAGAAATCCTAGTGAAAAATGAATAATAATTGACAAGGATTCATGTAAGAAATTCAAATCTTATTACATCTAATACTACGAGTGGAATAAAAGGCAAGAGAAATAAGATGAAAGAAATCTTATTGAAAAATGAATAATAATTGACAAGGGTTCATGTAAGAAATTCAAATGTTATTACATTTAATACTACGAGTGGAATATAAGGCAAGAGAAATAAGATGAAAGAAATCCTTGGGAAAAATGAATAATAATTGACAAGGCTTCATGTAAGAAATTCAAATCTTATTACATCTAATACTACGAGTCGAATAAAGGCAAGAGAAATAAGATGAAAGAAATCTTATTGAAAAATGAATAATAATTGACAAGGGTTCCAGTAAGAAATTCAAATCTTATTACATCTAATACTACTAGTGGAATAAAGGCAAGAGAAATAGGATGAAAGAAATCCTTGGGAAAAATGAATAATAATTGACAAGGCTTCATGTAAGAAATTCAAATCTTATTACATCTAATACTACGAGTGGAATAAAAGGCAAGAGAAATAAGATGAAAGAAATCCTAGTGAAAAATGAATAATAATTGACAAGGCTTCATAAGAAATTCAAATCTTATTACATCTAATACTACTAGTGGAATAAAAGGCAAGAGAAATAAGATGAAAGAAATCCTATTGAAAAATGAATAATAATTGACAAGGCTTCATGTAAGAAATTCAAATCTTATTACATCTAATACTACTAGTGGAATAAAAGGTAAGAGAAATAAGATGAAAGAAATCCTTGGGGAAAATGAATAATAATTGACAAGGCTTCATGTAAGAAATTCAAATCTTATTACATCTAATTCTACTAGTGGAATTAAAGGCAAGAGAAATAAGATGAAAGAAATCTTAGTGAAAAATGAATAATAAATGACAAGGCTTCATGTAAGAAATTCAAATCTTATTACATCTAATACTACTAGTGGAATAAAAGGCAAGAGAAATAAGATGAAAGAAATCTTAGAGAAAAATGAATAATAAATGACAAGGCTTCATGTAAGAAATTCAAATCATATTACATCTAATACTATGAGTGGAATAAAAGGCAAGAGAAATAAGATGAAAGAAATCCTAGTGAAAATGAATAATAATTGACAAGGGTTCATGTAAGAAATTCAAATCTTATTACATCTAATACTACTAGTGGAATAAAAGGCAAGATAAATAAGATGAAAGAAATCCTAGTGAAAAATGAATAATAATTGACAAGGCTTCATGTAAGAAATTCAAATCTTATTACATCTAATACTACTAGTGGAATAAAAGGCAAGAGAAATAAGATGAAAGAAATCCTAGTGAAAAATGAATAATAATTGACAAGGTCATGTAAGAAATTCAAATCTAATTACATCTAATACTACTAGTGGAATAAAAGGCAAGAGAAATAAGATGAAAGAAATCTTAGTGAAAAATGAATAATAAATGACAAGTCTTCATGTAAGAAAATTCAAATCTTATTACATCTAATACTATGAGTGGAATAAAAGGCAAGAGAAATAAGATGAAAGAAATCCTAGTGAAAAATGAATATTAATTGACAAGGCTTCATGTAAGAAATTCAAATCTTATTACATCTAATACTACTAGTGGAATAAAAGGCAAGAGAAATAAGATGAAAGAAATCAGTGAAAAATGAATAATAATTGACAAGGCTTCATGTAAGAAATTCAAATCTTATTACATCTAATACTACTAGTGGAATAAAAGGAAAGAGAAATAAGATGAAAGAAATCCTAGTGAAAAATGAATAATAATTGACAAGGCTTCATGTAAGAAATTCAAATCTTATTACATCTAATACTACTAGTGGAATAAAAGGCAAGAGAAATAAGATGAAAGAAATCCTAATGAAAAATGAATAATAATTGACAAGGCTTCATGTAAGAAATTCAAATCTTATTACATCTAATACTACTAGTGGAATAAAAGGTAAGAGAAATAAGATGAAAGAAATCCTGGGAAAAATGAATAATAATTGACAAGGCTTCATGTAAGAAATTCAAATCTTATTACATCTAATTCTACTAGTGGAATTAAAGGCAAGAGAAATAAGATGAAAGAAATCTTAGTGAAAAAAATGAATAATAAATGACAAGGCTTCATGTAAGAAATTCAAATCTTATTACATCTAATACTACTAGTGGAATAAAAGGCAAGAGAAATAAGATGAAAGAAATCTTAGAGAAAAATGAATAATAAAATGACAAGGCTTCATGTAAGAAATTCAAATCATATTACATCTAATACTATGAGTGGAATAAAAGGCAAGAGAAATAAGATGAAAGAAATCCTAGTGAAAAATGAATAATAATTGACAAGGCTTCATGTAAGAAATTCAAATCTTATTACATCTAATACTACTAGTGGAATAAAAGGCAAGATAAATAAGATGAAAGAAATCCTAGTGAAAAATGAATAATAATTGACAAGGCTTCATGTAAGAAATTCAAATCTTATTACATCTAATACTACTAGTGGAATAAAAGGCAAGAGAAATAAGATGAAAGAAATCCTAGTGAAAATGAATAATTATTGACAAGGCTTTCCACAGAAATCAAATCTTATTACATCTAATACTACTAGTGGAATAAAAGGCAAGAGAAATAAGATGAAAGAAATCTAGTGAAAAATGAATAATAAATGACAAGGCTTCATGTAAGAAATTCAAATCTTATTACATCTAATACTAAGGAGGGAATAAAAAGGCAAGAGAAATAAGATGAAAGAAATCCTAGTGAAAAATGAATATTAATTGACAAGGCTTCATGTAAGAAATTCAAATCTTATTACATCTAATACTACTAGTGGAATAAAAGGCAAGAGAAATAAGATGAAAGAAATCCTAGTGAAAAATGAATAATAATTACAAGGCTTCATGTAAGAAATTCAAATCTTATTACATCTAATACTACTAGTGGAATAAAAGTGTAAGAGAAATAAGACAGAAAGAATTCCTTGTGAAAAATGAATAATAATGATGGTTAAGCCATAGAAATTCAAATCTTATTACATCTAATAATACTAGTGGAATTAAAGGCAAGAGAAATAAGATGAAAGAAATCTTAGTGAAAAATGAATAATAATTGACAAGGCTTCATGTAAGAAATTCAAGTATTACATCTAATACTACGAGTGGAATAAAAAAAGGCAAGAGAAATAAGATGAAAGAAATCCTTGGGAAAAATGAATAATAATTGACAAGGGTTCATGTAAGAAATTCAAATCTTATTACATCTAATACTACTAGTGGAATAAAAGGCAAGAGAAATGAGATGAAAGAAATCCTAGTGAAAATGAATAATAATTGACAAGGCTTCATGTAAGAAATTCAAATCTTATTACATCTAATACTACTAGTGGAATAAAAGGTAAGAGAAATAAGATGAAAGAATTCCTATTGAAAAATGAATAATAATTGACAAGGCTTCATGTAAGAAATTCAAATCTTATTACATCTAATACTACTAGTGGAATAAAAGGTAAGAGAAATAAGATAAAGAATTTCCTAGAAAAATGAATAATAATTGACAAGGCTTCATGTAAGAAATTCAAATCTTATTACATCTAATACTACGAGTGGGAATAAAAAGGCAAGAGAAATAAGATGAAAGAAATCCTTGGGAAAAATGAATAATAATTGACAAGGGTTCATGTAAGAAATTCAAATCTTATTACATCTAATACTACGAGTGGAATAAAAGGTAAGAGAAATAAGATGAAAGAATTCCTATTGAAAAATGAATAACAATTGACAAGGCTTCATGTAAGAAATTCAAATCTTATTACATCTAATACTACTAGTGGAATAAAAGGTAAGAGAAATAAGATGAAAGAATTCCTTGTGAAAAATGAATAATAATTGACAAGGCTTCATGTAAGAAATTCAAATCTTATTACATCTAATAATACTAGTGGAATTAAAGGCAAGAGAAATAAGATGAAAGAAATCTTAGTGAAAAATGAATAATAATTGACAAGGCTTCATGTAAGAAATTCAAATCTTATTACATCTAATACTACGAGGTGAATAAAAGGCAAGAGAAATAAGATGAAAGAAATCCTTGGGAAAAATGAATAATAATTGACAAGGGTTCATGTAAGAAATTCAAATCTTATTACATCTAATAATGTCAGTGGAATAAAAGGCAAGAGAAATAAGATGAAAGAAATCCTAGTGAAAAATGAATAATAATTGACAAGGCTTCATGTAAGAAATTCAAATCTTATTACATCTAATACTACTAGTGGAATAAAAGGTAAGAGAAATACAGAAAGTAACTTCCTAGAAAATGAAGACAATTGACAAGGCTTCATGTAAGAAATTCAAATCTTATTACATCTAATAATACTAGTGGAATTAAAGGCAAGAGAAATAAGATGAAAGAAATCTTAGTGGAAAATGAATAATAATTGACAAGGCTTCAAGAAATTCAACTTATTACATCTACTACGAGTGGAATAAAAGGCAAGAGAAATAAGACAAAAGAAATCCTAATGAAAAATGAATAATAATTGACAAGGGTTCATGTAAGAAATTCAAATCTTATTACATCTAATACTACTAGTGGAATAAAAGGCAAGAGAAATAAGATGAAAGTAATCCTTGGGAAATATGAAAAATAATTGACAAGGCTTCATGTAAGAAATTCAAATGTTATTACATTTAATACTACGAGTGGAATATAAGGCAAGAGAAATAAGATGAAAGAAACTTGGGAAAAATGAATAATAATTGACAAGGCTTCATGTAAGAAATTCAAATCTTATTACATCTAATACTACGAGTCGAATAAAAGGCAAGAGAAATAAGATGAAAGAAATCTTATTGAAAAATGAATAATAATTGACAAGGGTTCATGTAAGAAATTCAAATCTTATTACATCTAATACTACTAGTGGAATAAAAGGCAAGAGAAATAGGATGAAAGAAATCCTGGGAAAAAATGAATAATAATTGACAAGGTCATAAGAAATTCAAATCTTATTACATCTAATACTACGAGTGGAATAAAAGGCAAGAGAAATAAGATGAAAGAAATCCTAGTGAAAATGAATAATAATTGACAAGGCTTCATGTAAGAAATTCAAATCTTATTACATCTAATACTACTAGTGGAATAAAAGGCAAGAGAAATAAGATGAAAAGAAATCCTATTGAAAAATGAATAATAATTGACAAGGCTTCATGTAAGAAATTCAAATCTTATTACATCTAATACTACTAGTGGAATAAAGCAAGAGAAATAAGATGAAAGAAATCCTTGGGGAAAAATGAATATTAATTGACAAGGCTTCATGTAAGTAACTAAATTCTATTACATCTAATTCTACTAGTGGGAATTAAAATAGAAATAAAGATGAAAGAAATCTTAGTGAAAAATGAATACAATGACAAGGTCATGTAAGAAATTCAAATCTTATTACATCTAATACTACTAGTGGAATAAAAGGCAAGAGAAATAAGATGAAAGAAATCTTAGAGAAAAATGAATAATAAATGACAAGGCTTCATGTAAGAAATTCAAATCATATTACATCTAATACTATGAGTGGAATAAAAGGCAAGAGAAATAAGATGAAAGAAATCCTAGTGAAAAAAGAATAATAATTGACAAGGGTTCATGTAAGAAATTCAAATCTTATTACATCTAATACTACTAGTGGAATAAAGGAGATAAATAAGATGAAAGAAATCCTAGTGAAAAATGAATAATAATTGACAAGGCTTCATGTAAGAAATTCAAATCTTATTACATCTAATACTACTAGTGGAATAAAAGGCAAGAGAAATAAGATGAAAGAAATCCTAGTGAAAAAAATGAATAATACTGACAAGGCTTCATGTAAGAAATTCAAATCTAATTACATCTAATACTACTAGTGGAATAAAAGGCAAGAGAAATAAGATGAAAGAAATCTTAGTGAAAATGAATAATAAATGACAAGTCTTCATGTAAGAAATTCAAATCTTATTACATCTAATACTATGAGTGGAATAAAAGGCAAGAGAAATAAGATGAAAGAAATCCTAGTGAAAAATGAATATTAATTGACAAGGCTTCATGTAAGAAATTCAAATCTTATTACATCTAATACTACTACAGGAATAAAAGGCAAGAGAAATAAGATGAAAGAAATCCTAGTGAAAAATGAATAATAATTGACAAGGCTTCATGTAAGAAATTCAAATCTTTATTACATCTAATACTACTAGTGGAATAAAAGGAAAGAGAAATAAGATGAAAGAAATCCTAGTGAAAAATGAATAATAATTGACAAGGCTTCATGTAAGAAATTCAAATCTTATTACATCTAATACTACTAGTGGAATAAAAGGCAAGAGAAATAAGATGAAAGAAATCCTAATGAAAAATGAATAATAATTGACAAGGCTTCATGTAAGAAATTCAAATCTTATTACATCTAATACTACTAGTGGAATAAAAGGTAAGAGAAATAAGATGAAAGAAATCCTTGGGAAAAATGAATAATAATTGACAAGGCTTCATGTAAGAAATTCAAATCTTACATCTAATTCTACTAGTGGAATTAAAGGCAAGAGAAATAAGATGAAAGAAATCTTAGTGAAAAATGAATAATAAATGACAAGGCTTCATGTAAGAAATTCAAATCTTATTACATCTAATACTACTAGTGGAATAAAAGGCAAGAGAAATAAGATGAAAGAAATCTTAGAGAAAAATGAATAATAAATGACAAGGCTTCATGTAAGAAATTCAAATCATATTACATCTAATACTATGAGTGGAATAAAAGGCAAGAGAAATAAGATGAAAGAAATCCTAGTGAAAAAAATGAATATTAATTGACAAGGCTTCATGTAAGAAATTCAAATCTTATTACATCTAATACTACTAGTGGAATAAAAGGCAAGAGAAATAAGATGAAAGAAATCCTAGTGAAAAATGAATAATAATTGACAAGGCTTCATGTAAGAAATTCAAATCTTATTACATCTAATACTACTAGTGGAATAAAAGGTAAGAGAAATAAGATGAAAGAATTCCTTGTGAAAAATGAATAATAATTGACAAGGCTTCATGTAAGAAATTCAAATCTTATTACATCTAATAATACTAGTGGAATTAAAGGCAAGAGAAATAAGATGAAAGAAATCTTAGTGAAAATGAATAATAATTGACAAGGCTTCATGTAAGAAATTCAAATCTTATTACATCTAATACTACGAAGGAATAAAAGGCAAGAGAAATAAGATGAAAGAAATCCTTGGGAAAAATGAATAATAATTGACAAGGGTTCATGTAAGAAATTCAAATCTTATTACATCTAATACTACTAGTGGAATAAAAGGCAGAGAAATGAGATGAAAGAAATCCTAGTGAAAAATGAATAATAATTGACAAGGCTTCATGTAAGAAATTCAAATCTTATTACATCTAATACTACTAGTGGAATAAAAAGGTAAGAGAAATAAGATGAAAGAATTCCTATTGAAAAATGAATAATAATTGACAAGGCTTCATGTAAGAAATTCAAATCTTATTACATCTAATACTACTAGTGGAATAAAAGGTAAGAGAAATAAGATGAAAGAATTCCTTGTGAAAAATGAATAATAATTGACAAGGCTTCATGTAAGAAATTCAAATCTTATTACATCTAATACTACGAGTGGAATAAAAGGCAAGAGAAATAAGATGAAAGAAATCCTTGGGAAAAATGAATAATAATTGACAAGGGTTCATGTAAGAAATTCAAATCTTATTACATCTAATACTACGAGTGGAATAAAAGGTAAGAGAAATAAGATGAAAGAATTCCTATTGAAAAATGAATACAATTGACAAGGCTTCATGTAAGAAATTCAAATCTTATTACATCTAATACTACTAGTGGAATAAAAAGGTAAGAGAAATAAGATGAAAGAATTCCTTGTGAAAAATGAATAATAATTGACAAGGCTTCATGCAGAAATTCAAATCTTATTACATCTAATAATACTAGTGGAATTAAAGGCAAGAGAAATAAGATGAAAGAAATCTTAGTGAAAAATGAATAATAATTGACAAGGCTTCATGTAAGAACTAAATCTTATTACATCTAATACTACGAGTGGAATAAAAGGCAAGAGAAATAAGATGAAAGAAATCCTTGGGAAAAATGAATAATAATTGACAAGGGTTCATGTAGAAATTCAAATCTTATTACATCTAATACTACGAGTGGAATAAAAAGGCAAGAGAAATAAGATGAAAGAAATCCTAGTGAAAAATGAATAATAATTGACAAGGCTTCATGTAAGAAATTCAAATCTTATTACATCTAATACTACTAGTGGAATAAAAGGTAAGAGAAATAAGATGAAAGAATTCCTTGTGAAAAATGAATAATAATTGACAAGGCTTCATGTAAGAAATTCAAATCTTATTACATCTAATAATACTAGTGGAATTAAAGGCAAGAGAAATAAGATGAAAGAAATCTTAGTGAAAAATGAATAATAATTGACAAGGCTTCATGTAAGAAATTCAAATCTTATTACATCTAATACTACGAGTGGAATAAAAGGCAAGAGAAATAAGACAAAAGAAATCCTAATGAAAAATGAATAATAATTGACAAGGGTTCATGTAAGAAATTCAAATCTTATTACATCTAATACTACTAGTGGAATAAAAGGCAAGAGAAATAAGATGAAAGTAATCCTTGGGAAAAATGAAAAATAATTGACAAGGCTTCATGTAAGAAATTCAAATCTTATTACATCTAATAATATGAGTGGAATAAAAGGCAAGAGAAATAAGATGAAAGAAATCCTAGTGAAAAATGAATAATAATTGACAAGGACTCATGTAAGAAATTCAAATCTTATTACATCTAATACTACGAATGGAATAAAAGGCAAGAGAAATAAGATGAAAGAAATCCTTGGGAAAAATGAATAATAATTGACAAGGGTTCATGTAAGAAATTCAGATCTTATTACATCTAATACTACTAGTGGAATAAAAGGCAAGAGAAATAAGATGAAAGAAATCCTTGGGAAAAATGAATAATAATTGACAAAGGTTCATGTAAGAAATTCAAATCTCATTACATCTAATACTACTAGTGGAATAAAAGGCAAGAGAAATAAGATGAAAGTAATCCTTGGGAAAATGAAAAATAATTGACAAGGCTTCATGTAAGAAATTCAAATCTTATTACATCTAATAATATGAGTGGAATAAAAGGCAAGAGAAATAAGATGAAAGAAATCCTAGTGAAAAATGAATAATAATTGACAAGGACTCATGGAAGAAATTCAAATCTTATTACATCTAATACTACTAGTGGAATAAAAGGCAAGAGAAATAAGATGAAAGAAATCCTAATGAAAAATGAATAATAATTGACAAGGGTTCATGTAAGAAATTCAAATCTTATTACATCTAATACTACTAGTGGAATAAAAGTCAAGAGAAATAAGATGAAAGAAAATGCTTGGGAAAAATGAATAATAATTGACAAGGGTTCATGTAAGAAATTCAAATCTTATTACATCTAATACTACTAGTGGAATAAAAGGCAAGAGAAATAAGATGAAAGAAATCCTTGGGAAAAATGAATAATAATTGACAAGGGTTCATGTAAGTAATTCAAATCTTATTACATCTAAAACTACGAGTGGAATAAAAGGCAAGAGATATAAGATGAAAGAAATCCTAGTGAAAAATGAATAATAATTGACAAGGCTTCATGTAAGAAATTCAAATCTTATTACATCTAATACTATGAGTGGAATAAAAGGCAAGAGAAATAAGATGAAAGAAATACTTGGGAAAAATGAATAATACTTGACAAGGCTTCATGTAAGAAATTCAAATCTTATTACATCTAATACTATGAGTGGAATAAAAGGCAAGAGAAATAAGATGAAAGAAATCCTAGAGAAAAATGAATAATAATTGACAAGGCTTCATGTAAGAAATTCAAATCTTATTACATCTAATATTTGAGTGGAATAAAAGGCAAGAGAAATAAGATGAAAGAAATCCTTGGGAAAAATGAATAATAATTGACAAGGCTTCATGTAAGAAATTCAAATCTTATTACATCTAATACTACGAGTGGAATAAAAGGCAAGAGAAATAAGATGAAAGAAATCCTAGTGACAAATGAATTAATAATTCACAAGGCTTCATGTAAGAAATTCAAATCTTATTACATCTAATACTACTAGTGGAATAAAAGGCAAGAGAAATAAGATGAAAGAAATCCTTGGGAAAAATGAATAATAATTGACAAGGGTTCATGTAAGAAATTCAAATCTTATTACATCTAATACTACGAGTGGAATAAAATGCAAGAGAAATAAGATGAAAGAAATCCTTGGGAAAAATGAATAATAATTGACAAGGCTTCATGTAAGAAATTCAAATATTATTACATCTAATACTACTAGTGGAATAAAAGGCAAGAGAAATAAGATGAAAGAAATCCTTGGGAAAAATGAATAATAATTGACAAGGCTTCATGTAAGAAATTCAAATATTATTACATCTAATACTACTAGTGGAATAAAAGGCAAGAGAAATAAGATGAAAGAAATCCTTGGGAAAAATGAATAATAATTGACAAGGGTTCATGTAAGAAATTCAAATCTTATTACATCTAATACTACGAGTGGAATAAAAGGCAAGAGGAATAAGATGAAAGAAATCCTAGTGAAAAATGAATAATAATTGACACGGCTTCATGTAAGAAATTCAAATCTTATTACATCTAATACTACAAGTGTAATAAAAGGCAAGAGAAATAAGATGAAAGAAATCCTTGGGAAAAATGAATAATAATTGACAAGGCTTCATGTAAGAAATTCAAATATTATTACATCTAATACTACTAATGGAATAAAAGGCAAGAGAAATAAGATGAAAGAAATCCTTGGGAAAAATGAATAATAATTGACAAGGCTTCATGTAAGAAATTCAAATATTATTACATCTAATACTACTAGTGGAATAAAAGGCAAGAGAAATAAGATGAAAGAAATCCTTGGGAAAAATGAATAATAATTGACAAGGGTTCATGTAAGAAATTCAAATCTTATTACATCTAATACTACGAGTGGAATAAAAGGCAAGAGAAATAAGATGAAAGAAATCCTAGTGAAAAATGAATAAAAATTGACAAGGCTTCATGTAAGAAATTCAAATCTTATTACATCTAATACTACGAGTGGAATGAAAGGCAAGAGAAATAAGATGAAAGAAATCCTTGGGAAAAATGAATAATAATTGACAAGGGTTCATGTAAGAAATTCAAATCTTATTACATCTAATACTACGAGTGGAATAAAAGGCAAGAGAAATAAGATGAAAGAAATCCTTGGGAAAAAATGAATAATAATTGACAAGTCTTCATGTAAGAAATTCAAATATTATTACATCTAATACTACTAGTGGAATAAAAGGCAAGAGAAATAAGATGAAAGAAATCCTTGGGAAAAATGAATAATAATTTACAAGGCTTCATGTAAGAAATTCAAATATTATTACATCTAATACTACGAGTGGAATAAAAGGCAAGAGAAATAAGATGAAAGAAATCCTAGTGAAAAATGAATAATAATTGACAAGGCTTCATGTAAGAAATTCAAATCTTATTACATCTAATATTACTAGGGGAATAAAAGGCAAGAGAAATAAGATGAAAGAAATCCTAATGAAAAATGAATAATAATTTACAAGGGTTCATGTAAGAAATTCAAATCTTATTTCATCTACTACTACGAGTGGAATAAAAGGCAAGAGAAATAAGATGAAAGAAATCCTAATGAAAAATGAATAATAATTGACAAGAGTTCATGTAAGAAATTCAAATCTTATTACATCTAATACTACTAGTGGAATAAAAGGCAAGAGAAATAAGATGAAAGAAATCCTTGGGAAAAATGAATAATAATTGACAAGGGTTCATGTAAGAAATTCAAATCTTATTACATCTAATACTACGAGTGGAATAAAAGGCAAGAGAAATAAGATGAAAGAAATCCTAGTGAAAAATGAATAATAATTGACAAGGCTTCATGTAAGAAATTCAAATCTTATTACATCTAATACTACTAGGGGAATAAAAGGCAAGAGAAATAAGATGAAAGAAATCCTAGTGAAAAATGAATAATAATTGACAAGGGTTCATGTAAGAAATTCAAATCTTATTACATCTAATACTACTAGTGGAATAAAAAGCAAGAGAAATAAGATGAAAGAAATCCTTGGGAAAAATGAATAATAATTGACAAGGGTTCATGTAAGAAATTCAAATCTTATTACATCTAATACTACGAGTGGAATAAAAAGCAAGAGAAATAAGATGAAAGAAATCCTTGGGAAAAATGAATAATAATTGACAAGGGTTCATGTAAGAAATTCAAATCTTATTACATCTGATACTACTAGTGGAATAAAAGGCAAGACAAATAAGATGAAAGAAATCCTAGTGAAAAATGAATAATAATTGACAAGGGTTCATGTAAAAATTCAAATCTTATTACATCTAATACTACTAGTGGAATAAAAAGCAAGAGAAATAAGATGAAAGAAAATCAACAGGAAAAATGAATAATAATTGACAAGGGTTCATGTAAGAAATTCAAAATCTTATTGCACATCTAATACTACGAGTGAATAAAAAGGCAAGAGAAATAAGATGAAAGAAATCCTAGTGAAAAATGAATAATTGACAAGGGTTCATGTAAGAAATTCAAATCTTATTACATCTACAGTACTACTAGTGGAATAAAGGCAAGAGAAATAAGATGAAGAAATCCTAATAGTGAAAAATGAATAATAATTGACAAGGGTTCATGTAAGAAATTCAAATCTTATTACATCTGATACTACTAGTGGAATAAAAGGCAAGAGAAATTAGATGAAAGAAATCCTTGGGAAAAATGAATATTAATTGACAAGGGTTCGTAAGAATTCAAATCTTATTACATCTAATACTACTAGTGGAATAAAAGGCAAGAGAAATAAGATGAAGAAATCATGGGAAAAATGAATAATAATTGACAAGGCTTCATGTAAGAAATTCAAATATATTACATCTAATACTACGAGTGGAATAAAAGGCAAGAGAAATAAGATGAGAAAGAAATCCTTGGGGAAAAATGAATAATAATTGACAAGGCTTCATGTAAGAAAATCAAATTTTGTACATCTAATACTACGAGTGGAATAAAAGGCAAGAGAAATAAGATGAAAGAATCCTTGGGAAAAATGAATAATATTTGACAAGGGTTCATGTAGAAATTCAAATCTTATTACATCTAATACTACTAGTGGAATAAAAAGCAAGAGAAATAAGATGAAAGGAAATCCTAATGAAAAATGAATAATTGACGAAGGGGTTCATGTAAGAAATTCAAATCATATTACATCTAATACTACTAGGGGAATAAAAGGCAAGAGAAATAAGATGAAAGAAATCATTATGAAAAAATGAATAATAATTGACAAGGGTTCATGTAAAAAATTCAAATCTTATTACATCTGATACTACTAGTGGAATAAAAGGCAAGAGAAATAAGATAGAAGAAATCTAGTGAAAAATGAATAATAATTGACAAGGGTTCATGTAAGAAATTCAAATCTTATTACATCTAATACTACGAGTGGAATAAAAGGCAAGAGAAATAAGATGAAAGAAATCCTAAGTGAAAAATGAATAATAATTGACAAGGCTTCATGTAAGAAATTCAAATCTTATTACATCTAATACTATGAGTGGAATAAAGGCAAAGAGGAAATAGATGAAAGAAATACTTGGGAAAAATAAATAATAACAAACAAGGCTTCATGTAAGAAATTCAAATCTTATTACATCTATTACTATGAGTGGAATAAAAGGCAAGAGAAATAAGATGAAAGAAATCCTAGAAAAATAGAATAATAATTGACAAAGGCTTCATGTAAAAATTCAAATCTTATTACATCTAATATTTGAGTGGAATAAAAGGCAAGAGAAATAAGATGAAAGAAATCCTTGGGAAAAGTGAATAATAATTGACAAGGCTTCATGTAAATTCAAATCTTATTACATCTAATACTACGAGTGGAATAAAAGGCAAGAGAAATAAGATGAAAAAGAAATCCTAGTGAAAAATGAATAATAATTGACAAGGCTTCATGTAAGAAATTCAAATCTTATTACATCTAATACTACTAGTGGAATAAAAGGCAAGAGAAATAAGATGAAAGAAATCCTTGGGAAAAATGAATAATAATTGACAAGTGTTCATGTAAGAAATTCAAATCTTATTACATCTAATACTACGAGTGGAATAAAATGCAAGAAGAAATAAGATGAAAAGAAATCCTTGGGAGAAAAATGAATAATAATTGACAAGGCTTCATGTAAGAAATTCAAAATATTATCACATCTAATAATACTAGTGGAATAAAAGGCAGAAAATTAAGATGAAAGAAATCCTTGAGAAAAATGAATAATAATTGACAAGGCTTCATGTAGAAATTCAAATCTTATTACATCTAATACTACGAGTGGAATAAAAAGCAAGAGAAATAAGATGAAAGAAATCCTAGTGAAAAATGAATAATAATTGACAAGGGTTCATGTAAGAAATTCAAATCTTATTACATCTGATACTACTAGTGGAATAAAAAGGCAAGAGAAATAAGATGAAAAGAAATCCTAGTGAAAAATGAATAATAATTGACAAGGGTTCATGTAAGAAATTCAAATCTTATTACATCTAATACTACTAGTGGAATAAAAAAGCAAGAGAAATAAGATGAAAGAAATCCTTGCAGGAAAAATGAATAATAATTGACAAGGGTTCATGTAAAAATTCAAATCTTATTACATCTAATACTACGAGTGGAATAAAAGGCAAGAGAAATAAGATACAAAGAAGAAATCCTAGTGAAAAATGAATAATAATTGACAAGGGTTCATGTAAAATTCAAATCTTATTACATCTGATACTACTAGTGGAATAAAAGGCAAGAGAAATAAGATGAAAGAAATCTAGTGAAAAATGAATAATAATTGACAAGGGTTCATGTAAGAAATTCAAATCTTATTACATCTGATACTACTAGTGGAATAAAAGGCAAGAGAAATTAGATGAAAGAAATCCTTGGGAAAAATGAATATTAATTGACAAGGGTTCATGTAAAATTCAAATCTTATTACATCTAATACTACTAGTGGAATAAAAGGCAAGAGAAATAAGATGAAAGAAATCCTTAAGGAAAAATGAATAATAATTGACAAGGCTTCATGTAAGAAATTCAAATATTATTACATCTAATACCGAGTGGAATAAAAAGGCAAGAGAAATAAGATGAAAGAAATCCTTGGGAAAAATGAACAATAATTGACAAGGCTTCATGTAAGAAATTCAAATCTTATTACATCTAATACTACGAGTGGAATAAAAGGCAAGAGAAATAAGATGAAAGAAATCCTAGTGAAAAATGAATAATAATTGACAAGGCTTCATGTAAGAAATTCAAATCTTATTACATCTAATACTACTAGTGGAATAAAAGGCAAGAGAAATAAGATAGAAAGAAATCCTTAGGAAAAATGAATAGTAATTGACAAGTGTTCATGTAAGAAATTCAAATCTTATTACATCTAATACTACGAGTGGAATAAAATGCAAGAGAAATAAGATGAAAGAAATCCTTGGGAAAAATGAATAATAATTGACAAGGCTTCATGTAAGAAATTCAAATATTATCACATCTAATAATACTAGTGGAATAAAAGACAAGAGAATTAAGATGAAAGAAATCCTTGAGAAAAATGAATAATAATTGACAAGGCTTCATGTAAGAAATTCAAATCTTATTACATCTAATACTACGAGTGGAATAAAAAGCAGAGAAATAAGATGAAAGAAATCCTTGGGAAAAATGAATAATAATTGACAAGGGTTCATGTAAGAAATTCAAATCTTATTACATCTGATACTACTAGTGGAATAAAAGGCAAGAGAAATAAGATGAAAGAAATCCTAGTGAAAAATGAATAATAATTGACAAGGGTTCATGTAAGAAATTCAAATCTTATTACATCTAATACTACTAGTGGAATAAAAAAGCAAGAGAAATAAGATGAAAGAATCCTTGGGAAAAATGAATAATAATTGACAAGGGTTCATGTAAGAAATTCAAATCTTATTACATCTAATACTACGAGTGGAATAAAAGGCAAGAGAAATAAGATGAAAGAAATCCTAGTGAAAAATGAATAATAATTGACAAGGGTTCATGTAAGAAATTCAAATCTTATTACATCTGATACTACTAGTGGAATAAAAGGCAAGAGAAATAAGATGAAAGAAATCCTAGTGAAAAATGAATAATAATTGACAAGGGTTCATGTAAGAAATTCAAATCTTATTACATCTGATACTACTAGTGGAATAAAAGGCAAGAGAAATTAGATGAAAGAAATCCTTGGGAAAAATGAATATTAATTGACAAGGGTTCATGTAAGGAATTCAAATCTTATTACATCTAATACTACTAGTGGAATAAAGAGCAAGAGAAATAGCAAGGAAAAGGCTTCATGTAAGAAATTCAAATATTATTACATCTAATACTACGAGTGGAATAAAAGGCAAGAGAAATAAGATGAAAGAAATCCTTGGGAAAAATGAACAATAATTGACAAGGCTTCATGTAAGAAATTCAAATTTTATTACATCTAATACTACGAGTGGAATAAAAGGCAAGAGAAATAAGATGAAAGAAATCCTTGGGAAAAATGAATAATATTTGACAAGGGTTCATGTAAGAAATTCAAATCTTATTACATCTAATACTACTAGTGGAATAAAAAGCAAGAGAAATAAGATGAAAGAAATCTAATGAAAAATGAATAATAATTGACAAGGGTTCATGTAAGAAATTCAAATCTTATTACATCTAATACTACTAAGGGAATAAAAGGCAAGAAATAAGATAGAAGAAATCCTAGTGAAAAATGAATAATAATTGACAAGGGTTCATGTAAGAAATTCAAATCTTATTACATCTGATACTACTAGTGGAATAAAAGGCAAGAGAAATAAGATGAAAGAAATCCTAGTGAAAAATGAATAATAATTGACAAGGGTTCATGTAAAATTCAAATCTTATTACATCTAATACTACTAGTGGAATAAAAGCAAGAGAAATAAGATGAAAGAAATCCTTGGGAAAAATGAATAATAATTGACAAGGGTTCATGTAAGAAATTCAAATCTTATTACATCTAATACTACGAGTGGAATAAAAAGCAAGAGAAATAAGATAGAAAAGAAATCCTTGGAAAAATGAATAATAATTGACAAGAAGGTTCATGTAGAAATTCAAATCTTATTACATCTGATACTACTGAGTGGAATAAAAGGCAAGAGAAATATGATGAAAGAAATCCTAGTGAAAAATGAATAATAATTGACAAGGGTTCATGTAAGAAATTCAAATCTTATTACATCTAATACTACTAGTGGAATAAAAGCAAGAGAAATAAGATGAAAGAAATCCTTGGGAAAAATGAATAATAATTGACAAGGGTTCATGTAAGAAATTCAAATCTTATTACATCTAATACTACGAGTGGAATAAAAGGCAAGAGAAATAAGATGAAAGAAATCATTGGGAAAATTGAATAATAATTGACAAGGCTTCATGTAAGAAATTCAAATCTTATTACATCTAATACTACTAGTGGAATAAAAGGCAAGAGCAATAAGATGAAAGAAATCCTAGTGAAAAATGAATAATAATTGACAAGGCTTCATGTAAGAAATTCAAATCTTATTACATCTAATACTACTAGGGGAATAAAAGGCAAGAGAAATAAGATGAAAGAAATCCCTAATGAAAAATGAATAATAATTTACAAGGGTTCATGTAAGAAATTCAAATCTTATTACATCTAATACTACGAGTGGAATAAAAGGCAAGAGAAATAAGATGAAAGAAATCATAATGAAAAATGAATAATAATTGACAAGAGTTCATGTAAATTCAAATCTTATTACATCTAATACTACTAGTGGAATAAAAGGCAAGAGAAATAAGATGAAAGAAATCCTTGGGAAAAATGAATAATAATTGACAAGGGTTCATGTAAGAAATTCAAATCTTATTACATCTAATACTACGAGTGGAATAAAAGGCAAGAGAAATAAGATGAAAGAAATCCTAGTGAAAAATGAATAATAATTGACAAGGCTTCATGTAAGAAATTCAAATCTTATTACATCTAATACTACTAGGGGAATAAAAGGCAAGAGAAATAAGATGAAAGAAATCCTTGGGAAAAATGAATAATAATTGACAAGGGTTCATGTAAGAAATTCAAATCTTATTACAGCTGATACTACTAGTGGAATAAAAGGCAAGAGAAATAGAATGAAGAAATCCTAGTGAAAACTGAATAATAATTGACAAGGGTTCATGTAAGAAATTCAAATCATATTACATCTAATACTACTAGTGGAATAAAAGCAAGAGAAATAAGATGAAAGAAATCCTTGGGAAAATAGATAATAATTGACAAGGGGTCATGTAAGAAATTCAAATCTTATTACATCTAATACTACGAGTGGAATAAAAAGCAAGAGAAATAAGATGAAAGAAATCCTTGGGAAAAATGAATAATAATTGACAAGGGTTCATGTAAGAAATTCAAATCTTATTACATCTGATACTACTAGTGGAATAAAAGGCAAGAGAAATAAGATGAAAGAAATCACAAGTAGAAAAATGAATAATAATTGACAAGGGTTTATGTAAGAAATTCAAATCTTATTACATCTAATACTACTAGTGGAATAAAAGCAAGAGAAATAAGATGAAAGAAATCCTTGGGAAAAATGAATAATAATTGACAAGGGTTCATGTAAGAAATTCAAATCTTATTACATCTAATACTACGAGTGGAATAAAAAGCAAGAGAAATAAGATGAAAGAAATCCTAGTGAAAAATGAATAATAATTGACAAGGCTTCATGTAAGAAATTCAAATCTTATTACATCTAATACTACTAGGGAATAAAAGGCAAGAGAAATAAGATGAAAGAAATCCTTGGGAAAAATGAATAATAATTGACAAGGGTTCATGTAAGAAATTCAAATCTTATTACATCTGATACTACTAGTGGAATAAAAGGCAAGAGAAATAAGATGAAAGAAATCCTAGTGAAAAATGAATAATAATTGACAAGGGTTCATGTAAGAAATTCAAATCTTATTACATCTAATACTACTAGTGGAATAAAAAGCAAGAGAAATAAGATGAAAAAGAAATCCTAATGAAAAATGAATAATAATTGACAAGGGTTCATGTAAGAAATTCAAATCTTATTACATCTAATACTACGAGTGGAATAAAAAGCAAGAGAAATAAGATGAAAGAAATCCTTGGGAAAAATGAATAATAATTGACAAGGGTTCATGTAAGAAATTCAAATCTTATTACATCTGATACTACTAGTGGAATAAAAGGCAAGAGAAATAAGATGAAAGAAATCTAGTGAAAAATGAATAATAATTGACAAGGGTTTATGTAAGAAATTCAAATCTTATTACATCTAATACTACTAGTGGAATAAAAAGCAAGAGAAATAAGATGAAAGAAATCCTTGGGAAAAATGAATAATAATTGAAAAGGGTTCATGTAAGAAATTCAAATCTTATTACATCTAATACTACGAGTGGAATAAAAGGCAAGAGAAATAAGATGAAAGAAATCCTTGGGAAAAATGAATAATAATTGACAAGGGTTCATGTGAAAATTCAAATCTTATTACATCTAATACTACTAGTGGAATAAAAAGCAAGAGAAATAAGATGAAAGAAATCCTAATGAAAAATGAATAATAATTGACAAGGGTTCATGTAAAAAAATTCAAATCTTATTACATCTAATACTACTAGGGAATAAAAGGCAAGAGAAATAAGATGAAAGAAATCCTAGTGAAAAATGAATAATAATTGACAAGGGTTCATGTAAGAAATTCAAATCTTATTACAGCTGATACTACTAGTGGAATAAAAGGCAAGAGAAATAAGATGAAAGAAATCCTAGTGAAAATGAATAATAAGTGACAAGGGTTCATGTAAGAAATTCAAATCTTATTACATCTAATACTACTAGTGGAATAAAAAAGAAATAGAAATAAGATGAAAGAAATCCTTGGGAAAAATGAATAATAATTGACAAGGGTTCATGTAAGAAATTCAAATCTTATTACATCTAATACTACGAGTGGAATAAAAAGCAAGAGAAATAAGATGAAAGAAATCCTTGGGAAAAATGAATAATAATTGACAAGGGTTCATGTAAGAAATTCAAATCTTTATTACATCTGATACTACTAGTGGAATAAAAGGCAAGAGAAATATGATGAAAGAAATCCTAGTGAAAATGAATAATAATTGACAAGGGTTCATGTAAGAAATTCAAATCTTATTACATCTAATACTACTAGTGGAATAAAAAGCAAGAGAAATAAGATGAAAGAAATCCTTGGGAAAAATGAATACAATTGACAAGGGTTCATGTAAGAAATTCAAATCTTTTATTACATCTAATACTACGAGTGGAATAAAAGGCAAGAGAAATAAGATGAAAGAAATCCTTGGGAAAATTGAATAATAATTGACAAGGCTTCATGTAAGAAATTCAAATCTTATTACATCTAATACTACTAGTGGAATAAAAGGCAAGAGCAATAAGATGAAAGAAATCCTAGTGAAAAATGAATAATAATTGACAAGGCTTCATGTAAGAAATTCAAATCTTATTACATCTAATACTACTAGGGGAATAAAAGGCAAGAGAAATAAGATGAAAGAAATCCTAATGAAAATGAATAATAATTTACAAGGGTTCATAAGAAATTCAAATCTATTACATCTAATACTCACGAGTGGAATAAAGGCAAGAGAAATAAGATGAAAGAAATCATAATGAAAAATGAATAATAATTGACAAGAGTTCATGTAAGAAATTCAAATCTTATTACATCTAATACTACTAGTGGAATAAAAGGCAAGAGAAATAAGATGAAAGAAATCCTTGGGAAAAATGAATAATAATTGACAAGGGTTCATGTAAGAAATTCAAATCTTATTACATCTAATACTACGAGTGGAATAAAAGGCAAGAGAAATAAGATGAAAGAAATCCTAGTGAAAAATGAATAATAATTGACAAGGCTTCATGTAAGAAATTCAAATCTTATTACATCTAATACTACTAGGGGAATAAAAGGCAAGAGAAATAAGATGAAAGAAACTTGGGAAAAATGAATAATAATTGACAAGGGTTCATGTAAGAAATTCAAATCTTATTACAGCTGATACTACTAGTGGAATAAAAGGCAAGAGAAATAAGATGAAAGAAATCCTAGTGAAAACTGAATAATAATTGACAAGGGTTCATGTAAGAAATTCAAATCATATTACATCTAATACTACTAGTGGAATAAAAAGCAAGAGAAATTAAAGGATGAAAGCAGTCCTGGGAAAAATGAATAATAATTGACAAGGGTTCATGTAAGAAATTCAAATCTTATTACATCTAATACTACGAGTGGAATAAAAAGCAAGAGAAATAAGATGAAAGAAATCCTTGGGAAAATGAATAATAATTGACAAGGGTTCATGTAAGAAATTCAAATCTTATTACATCTGATACTACTAGTGGAATAAAAGGCAAGAGAAATAAGATGAAAGAAATCCTAGTGAAAATGAATAATAATTGACAAGGGTTTATGTAAGAAATTCAAATCTTATTACATCTAATACTACTAGTGGAATAAAAGCAAGAGAAATAAGATGAAAGAAATCCTTGGGAAAAATGAATAATAATTGACAAGGGTTCATGTAAGAAATTCAAATCTTATTACATCTAATACTACGAGTGGAATAAAAAAGCAAGAGAAATAAGATGAAAGAAATCCTAGTGAAAAATGAATAATAATTGACAAGGCTTCATGTAAGAAATCCAAATCTTATTACATCTAATACTACTAGGGGAATAAAAGGCAAGAGAAATAAGATGAAAGAAATCCTTGGGAAAAATGAATACAATTGACAAGGGTTCATGTAAGAAATTCAAATCTTATTACATCTGATACTACTAGTGGAATAAAAGGCAAGAGAAATAAGATGAAAGAAATCCTAGTGAAAAATGAAAATGAATACAATTGACAAGGGTTCATGTAAGAAATTCAAATCTTATTACATCTAATACTACTAGTGGAATAAAAAAGCAAGAGAAATAAGATGAAAGAAATCCTAATGAAAATGAATAATAATTGACAAGGGTTCATGTAAGAAATTCAAATCTTATTACATCTAATACTATTGAGTGGAATAAAAAAGGCAAGAGAAATAAGATGAAAGAAATCCTTGGGAAAAAATGAATAATAATTGACAAGGGTTCATGTAAGAAATTCAAATCTTATTACATCTGATACTACTAGTGGAATAAAAGCAAGAGAAATAAGATGAAAGAAATCCTAGTGAAAAATGAATAATAATTGACAAGGGTTTATGTAAGAAATTCAAATCTTATTACATCTAATACTACTAGTGGAATAAAAAAGCAAGAGAAATAAGATGAAAGAAATCCTTGGGAAAAATGAATAATAATTGAAAAGGGTTCATGTAAGAAATTCAAATCTTATTACATCTAATACTACGAGTGGAATAAAAGGCAAGAGAAATAAGATGAAAGAAATCCTGGGGAAAAATGAATAATAATTGACAAGGGTTCATGTAAGAAATTCAAATCTTATTACATCTAATACTACTAGTGGAATAAAAAGCAAGAGAAATAAGATGAAAGAAATCCTAATGAAAAATGAATAATAATTGACAAGGGTTCATGTAAGAAATTCAAATCTTATTACATCTAATACTATTAGGGGAATAAAAGGCAAGAGAAATAAGATGAAAGAAATCCTAGTGAAAAATGAATAATAATTGACAAGGGTTCATGTAAGAAATTCAAATCTTATTACAGCTGATACTACTAGTGGAATAAAAGGCAAGAGAAATAAGATGAAAGAAATCCTAGTGAAAAATGAATAATAAGTGACAAGGGTTCATGTAAGAAATTCAAATCTTATTACATCTAATACTACTAGTGGAATAAAAAGCAAGAGAAATAAGATGAAAGAAATCCTTGGGAAAAATGAATAATAATTGACAAGGGTTCATGTAAGAAATTCAAATCTTATTACATCTAATACTACGAGTGGAATAAAAAGCAAGAGAAATAAGATGAAAGAAATCCTTGGGAAAAATGAATAATAATTGACAAGGGTTCATGTAAGAAATTCAAATCTTATTACATCTGATACTACTAGTGGAATAAAAGGCAAGAGAAATATGATGAAAGAAATCCTAGTGAAAAATGAATAATAATTGACAAGGGTTCATGTAAGAAATTCAAATCTTATTACATCTAATACTACTAGTGGAATAAAAAGGAAGAGAAGTAAGATGAAAGAAATCCTTGGGAAAATGAATAATAATTGACAAGGGTTCATGTAAGAAATTCAAATCTTATTACATCTAATACTACTAGTGGAATAAAAGGCAAGAGAAATAAGATGAAAGAGAAATCCTTGGGAAAAATGAATAATAATTGACAAGTGGTTCATGTAAGAAATTCAAATCTTATTACATCTAATACTACGAGAACAAAAGGCAAGAGAAATAAGATGAAAGAAACTTCTAGTGAAAAATGAATAATAACTGACAAGGCTTCATGTAAGAAATTCAAATCTTATTACATCTAATACTACTAGGGGAATAAAAGGCAAGAGAAATAAGATGAAAGAATCCTGGGGAAAATGAATAATAATTGACAAGGGTTCATGTAAGAAATCTCAAATCTTATTACAGCAGCTGATACTACTAGTGGAATAAAAGGCAAGAGAAATAAGATGAAAAGAAATCCTAGAAAACTGAATAATAATTGACAAGGGTTCATGAAGAAATTCAAATCATATTACATCTAATACTACTAGTGGAATAAAAAGCAAGAGAAATAAGATGAAAGAAATCCTTGGGAAAAATGAATAATAATTGACAAGGGTTCTGGCAAGAAATTCCAAATCTTATTACATCTACACATGAGGAATAAAAAGCAAGAGAAATAAGATGAAAGAAATCCTTGGGAAAAATGAATAATAATTGACAAGGGTTCATGTAAGAAATTCAAATCTTATTACATCTGATACTACTAGTGGAATAAAAGGCAAGAGAAATAAGATGAAAGAAATCCTAGTGAAAAATGAATAATAATTGACAAGGGTTTATAAGAAATTCAAATCTTATTACATCTAATACTACTAGTGGAATAAAAAGCAAGAGAAATAAGATGAAAGAAATCCTTGGGAAAAATGAATAATAATTGACAAGGGTTCATGTAAGAAATTCAAATCTTATTACATCTAATACTACTAGTGTGAATAAAAAGCAAGAGAAATAAGATGAAAGAAATCCTAGTGAAAATGAATAATAATTGGACAAGGCTTCATGTAAGAAATTCAAATCTTATTACATCTAATACTACTAGGGAATAAAAGGCAAGAGAAATAAGATGAAAGAAATCCTTGGGAAAATGAATAATAATTGACAAGGGTTCATGTAAGAAATTCAAATCTTATTACATCTGATACTACTAGTGGAATAAAAGGCAAGAGAAATAAGATGAAAGAAATCCTAGTGAAAAATGAATAATAATTGACAAGGGTTCATGTAAGAAATTCAAATCTTATTACATCTAATACTACTAGTGGAATAAAAAGCAAGAGAAATAAGATGAAAGAAATCCCAATGAAAAATGAATAATAATTGACAAGGGTTCATGTAAGAAATTCAAATCTTATTACATTCAATACTACGAGGAATAAAAGCAAGAGAAATAAGATGAAAGAAATCCTTGGGAAAAATGAATAATAATTGACAAGGGTTCATGTAAGAAATTCAAATCTTATTACATCTGATACTACTAGTGGGAATAAAAGGCAAGAGAAATAAGATGAAAGAAATCCTAGTGAAAAATGAATAATAATTGACAAGTGTCATGTAAGAAATTCAAATCTTATTACATCTAATACTACTAGTGGAATAAAAAGCAAGAGAAATAAGATGAAAGAAATCCTTGGGAAAAATGAATAATAACTGAAAAGGGTTCATGTAAGAAATTCAAATCTTATTACATCTAATACTACGAGTGGAATAAAAGGCAAGAGAAATAAGATGAAAGAAACTTGGGAAAAAATGAATAATAATTGACAAGGGTTCATGAAGAAATTCAAATCTATTACATCTAATACTACTAGTGGAATAAAAAGCAAGAGAAATAAGATGAAAGAAATCCTAATGAAAAATGAATAATAATTGACAAGGGTTCATGTAAAGAAATTCAAATCTTATTACATCTAATACTATTAGGGGAATAAAAGGCAAGAGAAATAAGATGAAAGAAATCCTAGTGAAAAATGAATAATAATTGACAAGGGTTCATGTAAGAAATTCAAATCTTATTACAGCTGATACTACTAGTGGAATAAAAGGCAAGAGAAATAAGATGAAAGAAATCCTAGTGAAAAATGAATAATAAGTGACAAGGGTTCATGTAAGAAATTCAAATCTTATTACATCTAATACTACTAGTGGAATAAAAAGCAAGAGAAATAAGATGAAAGAAATCCTTGGGAAAAATGAATAATAATTGACAAGGGTTCATGTAAGAAATTCAAATCTTATTACATCTAATACTACGAGTGGAATAAAAAGCAAGAGAAATAAGATGAAAGAAATCCTTGGGAAAAATGAATAATAATTGACAAGGGTTCATGTAAGAAATTCAAATCTTATTACATCTGATACTACTAGTGGAATAAAAGGCAAGAGAAATATGATGAAAGAAATCCTAGTGAAAAATGAATAATAATTGACAAGGGTTCATGTAAGAAATTCAAATCTTATTACATCTAATACTACTAGTGGAATAAAAAGGAAGAGAAGTAAGATGAAAGAAATCCTTGGGAAAAATGAATAATAATTGACAAGGGTTCATGTAAGAAATTCAAATCTTATTACATCTAATACTACGAGTGGAATAAAAGGCAAGAGAAATAAGATGAAAGAAATCCTAGTGAAAAATGAATAATAATTGACAAGGGTTCATGTAAGAAATTCAAATCTTATTACATCTGATACTACTAGTGGAATAAAAGGCAAGAGAAATAAGATGAAAGAAATCCTAGTGAAAAATGAATAATAATTGACAAGGGTTCATGTAAGAAATTCAAATCTTATTACATCTGATACTACTAGTGGAATAAAAGGCAAGAGAAATTAGATGAAAGAAATCCTTGGGAAAAATGAATATTAATTGACAAGGGTTCATGTAAGAAATTCAAATCTTATTACATCTAATACTACTAGTAGAATAAAAGGCAAGAGAAATAAGATGAAAGAAATCCTTGGGAAAAATGAATAATAATTGACAAGGCTTCATGTAAGAAATTCAAATATTATTACATCTAATACTACGAGTGGAATAAAAGGCAAGAGAAATAAGATGAAAGAAATCCTTGGGAAAAATGAATAATAATTGACAAGGTTTCATGTAAGAAAATCAAATTTTATTACATCTAATACTACGAGTGGAATAAAAGGCAAGAGAAATAAGATGAAAGAAATCCTTGGGAAAAATGAATAATAATTGACAAGGCTTCATGTAAGAAATTCAAATATTATTACATCTAATACTACGAGTGGAATAAAAGGCAAGAGAAATAAGATGAAAGAAATCCTTCGGAAAAATGAATAATAATTGACAAGGGTTCATGTAAAAAATTCAAATCTTATTACATCTAATACTACTAGTGGAATAAAAAGCAAGAGAAATAAGATAGAAAGAAATCCTAATGAAAAATGAATAATAATTGACAAGGGTTCATGTAAGAAATTCAAATCTTATTACATCTAATACTATAGTGGAATAAAAGGCAAGAGAAATAAGATGAAAGAAATCCTTGGGAAAAATGAATAATAATTGACAAGGGTTTATGTAAGAAATTCAAATCTTAATACATCTAATACTACTAGTGGAATAAAAAGCAAGAGAAATAAGATGAAATAAATCCTAATAGAAAAAATGAATAATAATTGACAGACTTCATGTAAGAAATTCAAATCTTATTACATCTAATACTACGAGTGGAATAAAGGCAAGAGAAATAAGATGAAAGAAATCCTAGTGAAAAATGAATAATAATTGACAAGGGTTCATGTAAGAAATTCAAATCTTATTACATCTAATACTAGTGGAATAAAGGCAAGAGAAATTAGATGAAAGAAATCCTTGGGAAAAATGAATATTAATTGACAAGGGTTCATGTAAGAAAATTCAAATCTTATTACATCTAATACTACTAATGGAATAAAAGGCAAGAAATAAGATGAAAAGAAATCCTTGGGAAAAATGAATAATAATTGACAAGGCTTCATGTAAAAAATTCAAATATTATTACATCTAATACTACGAGTGGAATAAGGCAAGAGAAATAAGATGAAGAAATCCTTGGGAAAAATGAATAATAGTGACAAGGCTTCATGTAAGAAATTCAAATTTTATTACATCTAATACTACGAGTGGAATAAAAGCCAAGAGAAATAAGATGAAAGAAATCCTTGGGAAAAAATGAGTAATAATTGACAAGGCTTCATGTAAGAAATTCAAATATTATTACATCTAATACTACGAGTGGAATAAAAGGCAAGAAATAAGATGAAAGAAATCCTTAGGAAAAATGAATAATAATTGACAAGGGTTCATGTAAAAATTAAATCTTATTACATCTAATACTACTAATGGAATAAAAAGCAAGAGAAATAAGATGAAAATCCTAATGAAAAATGAATAAAAATTGACAAGGGTTCATGTAAAGAAATTCAAATCTTATTACATCTAATACTACTAGTGGAATAAAAGGCAAGAGAAATAAGATGAAAGAAATCCTTGGGAAAAATGAATAATAAAAGAGGTTTTATGAAAATTCAAATCTTTTTACATCTAATACTACTAGTGGAATGAAAGGCAAGAGAAATAAGATGAAAGAAATCCTTGGGAAAAATGAATAATAAATTGACAGAAGGCTTCATGTAAGAAATTCAAATCTTATTACATCTAATACTACTAGTGGAATAAAAGGCAAGAGAAATAAGATGAAAGAAATCTTATTGAAAAATGAATAATAATTGACAAGGCTTCATGTAAGAAATTCAAATCTTATTACATCTAATACTACGAGTGGAATAAAAGGCAGAAGAAATAAGATGAGAAAGAAATTAACTTATTGAAAAATGAATAATAATTGACAAGGGTTCATGTAAGAAATTCAAATCTTATTACATCTAATAATACGAGTGGAATAAAAGGCAAGAGAATTAAGATAGAAGAAATCCTTGGGAAAAATGAATAATAAAAGAGGCTTCATGTAAGAAATTCAAATCTTATTACATCTAATACTAGTGGAATAAAAGGCAAGAGAAATAAGATGAAAATCTTATTGAAAAATGAATAATAATTGACAAGGCTTCATGTAAGAAATTCAAATCTTATTACATCTAATACTACGAGTGGAATAAAAGGCAAGAGAAATAAGATGAAAGAAACCTTATTGAAAAATGAATAATTGACAAGGGTTCATGTAAGAAATTCAAATCTTATTACATCTAATACTACTAGTGGAATAAAAAAGCAAAGAGAAAATAAGATGAAAGAATAGCACAGGAAAAATGAATAATAATTGACAAGGGTTCATGTAAGAAATTCAAATCTTGACATCTAATACTACGAGTGGAATAAAAAGCCAAGAGAAATAAGATGAAAAGAAATCCTTGGGAAAAATGAATAATTGACAAGGGTTCATGTAAGAGAAATTCGCAGTACATCTGATACTACTAGTGGAATAAAAGATCAAGAAAATATGATGAAAGAAATCCTAGTGAAAATGAATAATTGACAGGGTTCATGTAAGAAATTCAAATCTTATTACATCTAATACTACTAGTGGAATAAAAAGCAAGAGAAATAAGATGAAAGAAATCAGCAGGAGAAAAATGAATAATAATTGACAAGGGTTCATGTAGACGAAAAAATTTAAATCTTATTACATCTAATACTACGAGTGGAATAAAAGGCAAGAGAAATAAGATGAAAGAAATCCTAGTGAAAAATGAATAATAATTGACAAGGGTTCATGTAAGAAATTCAATCTTATTACATCTGATACTACTAGTGGAATAAAAGGCAAGAGAAATAAGATGAAAGAAATCTAGTGAAAAATGAATAATAATTGACAAGGGTTCATGTAGAGAAATTCAAATCTTATTATCTGATACTACTAGTGGAATAAAAAAGGCAAGAGAAATTAGATGAAAGAAATCCTTGGGAAAAATGAATATTAATTGACAAGGCTTCATGTAAGAAATTCAAATATTATTACATCTAATACTACGGAGTGGAATAAAAGGCAAAGAAATAAAATTGAAAGAAATCCTTAGGAGAAAAATGAATAATAATTGACAAGGGTTCATGTAAGAGATTAAATCTTATTACATCTAATACTACTAGTGGAATAAAAAGCAAGAGAAATAAGATGAAAAATCTAATGAAAAATGAATAATAAATTGTTCATGTAAGAAATTCAAATCTTATTACATCTAATACTACTAGTGGAATAGAGCAGAAGGAAATAAGATGAAAGAAATCCTTAGGGAAAAATGAATAATAATTGACAAGGGTTTTTGTAAGAAAATTCAAATCTTTACATCTAATACTACTAGTGGAATGAAAGGCAAGAGAAATAAGATGAAAGAAATCCTTGGGAAAAATGAATAATAATTGACAGAAGAAAACTATGTAAGATATTCAAATCTTATTACATCTAATACTACTAGTGGAATAAAGGCAAGAGAAATAAGATGAAAAAATCTTATTGAAATGAATAATAATTGACAAGGCTTCATGTAAGAAATTCAAATCTTATTACATCTAATACTAACAGGAATAAAAGGCAAGAGAAATAAGATGAAAGAAACCTTATTGAAAAAATGAATAATAATTGACAAGGGTTCATAAGAAATTCAAATCTTATTACATCTAATAATACGAGTGGAATAAATGGTAAGAGAATTAAGATGAAAGAAAACTTGGGAAAAATGAATAATAATTGACAAGGCTTCATGTAAGAAATTCAAATCTTATTACATCTAATACTACTAGTGGAATAAAAGGCAAGAGAAATAAGATGAAAGAAATCTTATTGAGAAATGAATAATAATTGACAAGGGTTCATGTAAGAAATTCAAATCTTATTACATCTAATACTACGAGTGGAATAAAAGGCAAGAGAAATAAGATGAAAGAAATCCTAGTGAAAAATGTGAATAATAATTGACAAGGGTCTGGCAAGAAATTCAAATCTTATTACATCTGATACTACTAGTGGAATAAAAGGCAAGAGAAATAAAAGATGAAAGAAATCCTAGTGAAAAATGAATAATAATTGACAAGGGTTCATGTAAGAAATTCAAATCTTATTACATCTGATACTAGTAGTGGAATAAAAGGCAAGAGAAATTAGATGAAAAGAAATCCTTGGGAAAAATGAATATTAATTGACAAGGGTTCATGTAAGAAATTCAAATCTTATTACATCTAATACTACTAGTAGAATAAAAGGCAAGAGAAATAAGATGAAAGAAATCCTTGGGAAAAATGAATAATAATTGACAAGGCTTCATGTAAGCAAAATTCAAAATATTATTACATCTAATACTACGAGTGGAATAAAAGGCAAGAGAAATAAGATGAAAGAAATCCTTGGGAAAAAAATGAATAATAATTGGATAAGGTTTCATGTAAGAAAATCAAATTCTTATTACATCTAATACTACGAGTGGAATAAAAGAGAAATAAGATGAAAAGAAATCCTTGGGAAAAATGAAATAATAATTGACAAGGCTTCATGTAAGAAATTCAAATATTATTACATCTAATACTACGAGTGGAATAAAGGCAAGAGAAATAAGATGAAAGAAATCCTTGGGAAAAAATGAATAATAATTGACAAGGGTTCATGTAAAAGAAATTCAAATCTTATTACATCTAATACTACTAGTGGAATAAAAAAGCAAGAGAAATAAGATGAAAGAAATCCTAATGAAAATGAATAATAATTGACAAGGGTTCATGTAAGAAATTCAAATCTTATTACATCTAATACTACTAGTGGAATAAAAGGCAAGAGAAATAAGATGAAAGAAATCCTTGGGAAAAATGAATAATAATTGACAAGGGTTTATGTAAGAAATTCAAATCTTATTACATCTAATACTACTAGTGGAATAAAAAGCAAGAGAAAATAAGATGAAATAACCCAATGAAAAATGAATAATGAATTGACAAGGCTTCATGTAAGAAATTCAAATCTTATTACATCTAATACTACGAGTGGAATAAAAGGCAAGAGAAATAAGATGAAAGAAATCCTAGTGAAAAATGAATAATAATTGACAAGGCTTCATGTAAGAAATTGAAATCTTATTACATCTAATACTACGAGTGGAATAAAAAGGCAAGAGAAAATAAGATGAAAGAAATCCTTGGGAAAAATGAATAATAATTGACAAGGCTTCATGTAAGAAATTCAAATCTTATTACATCTAATACTACGAGTGGAATAAAAGGCAAGAGAAATAAGATGAAAGAAACCTTATTGAAAAATGAATAATAATTGACAAGGGTTCATGTAAGAAATTCAAATCTTATTACATCTAATAATACGAGTGGAATAAAAGGCAAGAGAATTAAGATGAAAGAAATCCTTGGGAAAAATGAATAATAATTGACAAGGCTTCATGTAAGAAATTCAAATCTTATTACATCTAATACTACTAGTGGAATAAAAGGCAAGAGAAATAAGATGAAAGAAATCTTATTGAAAAATGAATAATAATTGACAAGGCTTCATGTAAGAAATTCAAATCTTATTACATCTAATACTACGAGGAATAGTAAAGGCAAGAGAAATAAGATGAAAGAAACCTTATTGAAAAATGAATAATAATTGACAAGGGTTCATGTAAGAAATTCAAATCTTATTACATCTAATAATACGAGTGGAATAAAAGGCAAGAGAAATATGATGAAAGAAATCCTAGTGAAAATGAATAATAATTGACAAGGGTTCATGTAAGAAATTCAAATCTTATTACATCTAATACTACTAGTGGAATAAAAAGGAAGAGAAATAAGATGAAAAGAAAACTTTGGAAAAATGAATAATAATTGACAAGGGTTCATGTAAGAAATTCAAATCTTATTACATCTAATACTACGAGTGGAATAAAAGGCAAGAGAAATAAGATGAAAGAAATCCTAGTGAAAAATGAATAATAATTGACAAGGGTTCATGTAAGAAATTCGAAATCTTATTACATCTGATACTACTAGTGGAATAAAAGGCAAGAGAAATAAGATGAAAGAAATCCTAGTGAAAAATGAATAATAATTGACAAGGGTTCATGTAAGAAATTCAAATCTTATTACATCTGATAATGCATTAGTGGAATAAAAGGCAAGAGAAATTAGATGAAAAGAAAACTGGGAAAATGAATATTAATTGATAAGGGTTCATGTAAGAAATTCAAATCTTATTACATCTAATACTACTAGTAGAATAAAAGGCAAGAGAAATAAGATGAAAGAAATCCTTGGGAAAAATGAATAATAATTGACAAGGTTTCATGTAAGAAAATCAAATTTTATTACATCTAATACTACGAGTGGAATAAAAGGCAAGAGAAATAAGATGAAAGAAATCCTTGGGAAAATGAATAATAATTGACAAGGCTTCATGTAAGAAATTCAAATATTATTACATCTAATACTACGAGTGGAATAAAAGGCAAGAGAAATAAGATGAAAGAAATCCTTGGGAAAAATGAATAATAATTGACAAGGGTTCATGTAAGAAATTCAAATCTTATTACATCTAATACTACTAGTGGAATAAAAAGCAAGAGAAATAAGATGAAAGAAATCCTAATGAAAATGAATAATAATTGACAAGGGTTCATGTAAGAAATTCAAATCTTATTACATCTAATACTACTAGTGGAATAAAAGGCAAGAGAAATAAGATGAAAGAAATCCTTGGGAAAAATGAATAATAATTGACAAGGGTTTATGTAAGAAATTCAAATCTTATTACATCTAATACTACTAGTGGAATAAAAAGCAAGAGAAATAAGATGAAATAAATCCTAATGAAAAATGAATAATAATTGACAAGGCTTCATGTAAGAAATTCAAATCTTATTACATCTAATACTACGAGTGGAATAAAAGGCAAGAGAAGTAAGATGAAAGAAATCCTAGTGAAAAATGAATAATAATTGACAAGGCTTCATGTAAGAAATTGAAATCTTATTACATCTAATACTACGAGTGGAATAAAAGGCAAGAGAAATAAGATGAAAGAAATCCTTGGGAAAAATGAATAATAATTGACAAGGCTTCATGTAAGAAATTCAAATCTTATTACATCTAATACTACGAGTGGAATAAAAGGCAAGAGAAATAAGATGAAAGAAACCTATTGAAAAATGAATAATAATTGACAAGGGTTCATGTAAGAAATTCAAATCTTATTACATCTAATAATACGAGTGGAATAAAAGGCAAGAGAATTAAGATGAAAGAAATCTTGGGAAAATGAATAACAATTGACAAGGCTTCATGTAAGAAATTCAAATCTTATTACATCTAATACTACTAGTGGAATAAAAGGCAAGAGAAATAAGATGAAAGAAATCTTATTGAAAAATGAATAATAATTGACAAGGCTTCATGTAAGAAATTCAAATCTTATTACATCTAATACTACGAGGAATAAAAGGCAAGAGAAATAAGATGAAAGAAACCTTATTGAAAAATGAATAATAATTGACAAGGTTCATGTAAGAAATTCAAATCTTATTACATCTAATAATACGAGTGGAATAAAAGGCAAGAGAATTAAGATGAAAGAAATCCTTGGGAAAAAATGAATAATAATTGACAAGGCTTCATGTAAGAAATTCAAATCTTATTACATCTAATACTACTAGTGGAATAAAAGGCAAGAGAAATAAGATGAAAGAAATCTTATTGAAAAATGAATAATAATTGACAAGGGTTCATGTAAGAAATTCAAATCTTATTACATCTAATACTACTAGTGGAATAAAAGGCAAGAGAAATAAGATGAAAGAAACCTTATTGAAAAATGAATAATAATTGACAAGGGTTCATGTAAGAAATTCAAATCTTATTACATCTAATAATACGAGTGGAATAAAAGGCAAGAGAATTAAGATGAAAGAAATCCTTGGGAAAAATGAATAATTGACAAGGCTTCATGTAAGAAATTCAAATCATATTACAGCTAATACTACTAGTGGAATAAAAGGCAAGAGAAATAAGATGAAAGAAATCTTATTGAAAAATGAATAATAATTGACAAGGCTTCATGTAAGTGAAATTCAAATCTTATTACATCTAATACTACGAGTGGAATAAAAAGGCAAGAGAAGTAAGATGAAAGAAATCCTAGTGAAAAATGAATAATAATTGGACAAGGCTTCATGTAAGAAATTGAAATCTTATTACATCTAATACTACGAGTGGAATAAAAGGCAAGAGAAATAAGATGAAAGAAATCCTTGGGAAAATGAATAATAATTGACAAGGCTTCATGTAAGAAATTCAAATCTTATTACATCTACTACGAGTGGAATAAAGGCAAGAGAAATAAGATGAAAGAAACCTTATTGAAAAATGAATAATAATTGACAAGGGTTCATGTAAGAAATTCAAATCTTATTACATCTAATAATACGAGTGGAATAAAAGGCAAGAGAATTAAGATGAAAGAAATCCTTGGGAAAAATGAATAATAATTGACAAGGCTTCATGTAAGAAATTCAAATCTTATTACATCTAATACTACTAGTGGAATAAAAGGCAAGAGAAATAAGATGAAAGAAATCTTATTGAAAAATGAATAATAATTGACAAGGCTTCATGTAAGAAATTCAAATCTTATTACATCTAATACCACGAGTGGAAAATAAAAGGCAAGAGAAATAAGATGAAAGAAACCTTATTGAAAAATGAATAATAATTGACAAGGGTTCATGTAAGAAATTCAAATCTTATTACATCTAATAATACGAGTGGAATAAAAGGCAAGAGAATTAAGGATGAAAGAAATCCTTGGGAAAAATGAATAATAATTGACAAGGCTTCATGTAAGAAATTCAAATCTTATTACATCTAATACTACTAGTGGAATAAAAGGCAAGAGAAATAAGATGAAAGAAATCTATTGAAAAATGAATAATAATTGACAAGGGTTCATGTAAGAAATTCAAATCTTATTACATCTAATACTACTAGTGGAATAAAAGGCAAGAGAAAATAAGATGAAAGAAACCTTATTGAAAAATGAATACAATTGACAAGGGTTCATGTAAGAAATTCAAATCTATTACATCTAATAATACGAGTGGAATAAAAGGCAAGAGAATTAAGATGAAAGAAATCCTGGGAAAAATGAATAATAATTGACAAGGCTTCATGTAAGAAATTCAAATCATATTACAGCTAATACTACTAGTGGAATAAAAGGCAAGAGAAATAAGATGAAAGAAATCTTATTGAAAATGAATAATAATTGACAAGGCTTCATGTAAGAAATTCAAATCTTATTACATCTAATACTACGAGTGGAATAAAAAGGCAAGAGAAATAAGATGAAAGAAACCTTATTGAAAAATGAATAATAATTGACAAGGGTTCATGTAAGAATTCAATCTTATTACATCTAATACTACTAGTGGAATAAAAAGCAAGAGAAATAAGTTGAAAGAAATCCTTGGGAAAAATGAATAATAATTGACAGTTCATGTAAGAAATTCAAATCTTATTACATCTAATAATACGAGTGGAATAAAAAGCAAGAGAAATAAGATGAAAGAAATCCTTGGGAAAAAATGAATAATAATTGACAAGGGTTCATGTAAGAAATTCAAATCTTATTACATCTGATACTACTAGTGGAATAAAAGGCAAGAGAAATATGATGAAAGAAATCCTAGTGAAAAATGAATAATAATTGACAAGGGTTCATGTAAGAAATTCAAATCTTATTACATCTAATACTACTAGTGGAATAAAAGCAAGAGAAATAAGATGAAAGAAATCCTTGGGAAAAATGAATAATAATTGACAAGGGTTCATGTAAGAAATTCAAATCTTATTACATCTAATACTACGAGTGGAATAAAAGGCAAGAGAAATAAGATGAAAGAAATCCTAGTGAAAAATGAATAATAATTGACAAGGGTTCATGAAAGAAATTCAAATCTTATTACATCTGATACTACTAGTGGAATAAAAGGCAAGAGAAATAAGATGAAAGAAATCCTAGTGAAAAATGAATAATAATTGACAAGGGTTCATGTAAGAAATTCAAATCTTATTACATCTAATACTACTAGTGGAATAAAGGCAAGAGAAATTAGATGAAAGAAATCCTTGGGAAAAATGAATATTAATTGACAAGGGTTCATGTAAGAAATTCAAATCTTATTACATCTAATACTACTAGTGGAATAAAAGGCAAGAGAAATAAGATGAAAGAAATCCTTGGGAAAATGAATAATAATTGACAAGGCTTCATGTAAGAAATTCAAATATTATTACATCTAATACTACGAGTGGAATAAAAGTGCAAGAGAAATAAGATGAAAGAAATCCTGTGGGAAAAAATGAATAATAATTGACAAGGCTTCATGTAAGAAATTCAAATTTTATTACATCTAATACTACGAGTGGAATAAAAGCCAAGAGAAATAAGATGAAAGAAATCCTTGGGAAAAATGAATACAATAATTGACAAGGCTTCATGTAAGAAATTCAAATATTATTACATCTAATACTACGAGTGGAATAAAAGGCAAGAGAAATAAGATGAAAGAAATCCTTGGGAAAAATGAATAATAATTGACAAGGGTTCATGTAAGAAATTCAAATCTTATTACATCTAATACTACTAGTGGAACAAAAGCAAGAGAAATAAGATGAAAGAAATCCTACTGAAAATGAATAAAAATTGACAAGGGTTCATGTAAGAAATTCAAATCTTATTACATCTAATACTACTAGTGGGAATAAAAGGCAAGAGAAATAAGATGAAAGAAATCCTTGGGAAAAATGAATAATAATTGACAAGGGTTTTTGTAAGAAATTCAAATCTTTTTACATCTAATACTACTAGTGGAATGAAAGGCAAGAGAAATAAGATGAAAGAAATTTTGGGAAAATGAATAATACTGATAAGGCTTTCATGGTAAGAAATTCAAATCTTATTACATCTAATACTACTAGTGGAATAAAAGGCAAGAGAAATAAGATGAAAGAAATCTTATTGAAAAATGAATAATAATTGACAAGGCTTCTATGTAAGAAATTCAAATCTTATTACATCTAATACTACGAGTGGAATAAAAGGCAAGAGAAATAAGATGAAAGAAACCTTATTGAAAAATGAATAATAATTGACAAGGGTTCATGTAAGAAATTCAAATCTTATTACATCTAATAATACGAGTGGAATAAAAGGCAAGGAGAATTTAAGATGAAAGAAATCCTTGGGAAAATGGTAAATAATAATTGACAAGGCTTCATGTAGAAATTCAAATCTTATTACATCTAATACTACTAGTGGAATAAAAGGCAAGAGAAATAAGATGAAAGAAACCTTATTGAAAAATGAATAATAATTGACAAGGGTTCATGTAAGAAATTCAAATCTTATTACATCTAATACTACTAGTGGAATAAAAAGCAAGAGAAATAAGATGAAAGAAATCCTTGGGAAAAATGAATAATAATTGACAAGGGTTCATGTAAGAAATTCAAATCTTATTACATCTAATACTACGAGTGGAATAAAAAGCAAGAGAAATAAGATGAAAGAAATCCGTGGGAAAAATGAATAATAATTGACAAGGGTTCATGTAAGAAATTCAAATCTTATTACATCTGATACTACTAGTGGAATAAAAGGCAAGAGAAATATGATGAAAGAAATCCTAGTGAAAAATGAATAATAATTGACAAGGGTTCATGTAAGAAATTCAAATCTTATTACATCTAATACTACTAGTGGAATAAAAAGAGAAATAAGATGAAAGAAATCCTTGGGAAAATGAATAATAATTGACAAGGGTTCATGTAAGAAATCTTATTACATCTAATACTACGAGTGGAATAAAAGGCAAGAGAAATAAGATGAAAGAAATCCTAGTGAAAAATGAATAATAATTGACAAGGGTTCATGTAAGAAATTCAAATCTTATTACATCTGATACTACTAGTGGAATAAAAGGCAAGAGAAATAAGATGAAAGAAATCCTAGTGAAAAATGAATAATAATTGACAAGGGTTCATGTAAGAAATTCAAATCTTATTACATCTGATACTACTAGTGGAATAAAAGGCAAGAGAAATTAGATGAAAGAAATCCTTGGGAAAAAATGAATATTAATTGACAAGGCTTCATGTAAGAAATTCAAATATTATTACATTCAATACTACGAGTGGAATAAAAGGCAAGAGAAATAAGATGAAAGAAACTTGGGAAAAATGAATAATAATTGACAAGGGTTCATGTAAGAAATTCAAATCTTATTACATCTAAATACTACTAGTGGAATAAAAAGCAAGAGTAAATAAGATGAAAGAAATCCTAATGAAAAATGAATAATAATTGACAAGGGTTCATGGGCAAATTCAAATCTTATTACATCTAATACTACTAGTGGAATAAAAGGCAAGAGAAATAAGATGAAAGAAATCCTTGGGAAAAATGAATAATAATTGACAAGGGTTTTTGTAAGAAATTCAAATCTTTTACATCTAATACTACTAGTGGAATGAAAGGCAAGAGAAATAAGATGAAAGAAATCCTTGGGAAAAATGAATAATAATTGACAAGGCTTCATGTAAGAAATTCAAATCTTATTACATCTAATACTACTAGTGGAATAAAAGGCAAGAGAAATAAGATGAAAAAATCTTATTGAAAAATGAATAATAATTGACAAGGCTTCACAGTAAGAAATTCAAATCTTATTACATCTAATACTACGAGTGGAATAAAAAGGCAAGAGAAATAAGATGAAAGAAACCTTATTGAAAAATGAATAATAATTGACAAGGGTTCATAAGAAATTCAAATCTTATTACATCTAATAATACGAGTGGAATAAATGGTAAGAGAATTAAGATGAAAGAAATCCTCTTGGAAAATGAATAATAATTGACAAGGCTTCATGTAAGAAATTCAAATCTTATTACATCTAATACTACTAGTGGAATAAAGGCAAGAGAAATAAGATGAAAGAAATCTTATTGAGAAATGAATAATAATTGACAAGGGTTCATGTAAGAAATTCAAATCTTATTACATCTAATACTACGAGTGGAATAAAAGGCAAGAGAAATAAGATGAAAGAAATCCCAGGAAAATGAATAATAAATTACCAGGGCTTCACGTAAGAAATTCAAATCTTATTACATCTAATACTACTAGTGGAATAAAAGGCAAGAGAAATAAGATGAAAGAAATCCTATTGAAAAATGAATAATAAATGACAAGGCTTCACAAGAAATTCAAATCTTATTACATCTAATACTACTAGTGGAATAAAAGGCAAGAGAAATAAGATGACAGAAATCCTAGTGAAAATGAATAATAATTGACAAGGCTTCATGTAAGAAATTCAAATCTTATTACATCTAATACTACTAGTGGAATAAAAGGCAAGAGAAATAAGATGAAAGAAATCCTAGAGAAAATGAATAATAAATGACAAGGCTTCATGTAAGAAATTCAAATCTTATTACATCTAATACTACTAGTGGAATAAAAGGCAAGAGAATAAGATGAAAGAAATCCTAGTGAAAAATGAATAATAATTGACAAGGCTTCATGGGCAGAAATCCAAATCTATTACATCTAATACTACTAGTGGAATAAAAGGCAAGAGAAATAAGATGAAAGAAACCTTATTGAAAAATGAATAATAATTGACAAGGGTTCATGTAAGAAATTCAAATCTTATTACATCTAATACTACTAGTGGAATAAAAAGCAAGAGAAATAAGATGAAAGAAATCCTTGGGAAAAATGAATAATAATTGACAAGGGTTCATGTAAGAAATTCAAATCTTATTACATCTAATACTACGAGTGGAATAAAAAGCAAGAGAAATAAGATGAAAGAAATCCTTGGGAAAAATGAATAATAATTGACAAGGGTTCATGTAAGAAATTCAAATCTTATTACATCTGATAATTACCAGTGGAATAAAAGGCAAGAGAAATATGATGAAAGAAATCCTAGTGAAAAATGAATAATAAGTGACAAGGGTTCATGTAAGAAATTCAAATCTTATTACATCTAATACTACTAGTGGAATAAAAGCAAGAGAAATAAGATGAAAGAAACCTTGGGAAAAATGAATAATAATTGACAAGGGTTCATGTAAGAAATTCAAATCTTATTACATCTAATACTACGAGTGGAATAAAAGGCAAGAGAAATAAGATGAAAGAAATCCTAGTGAAAAATGAATAATAATTGACAAGGGTTCATGTAAGAAATTCAAATCTTATTACATCTGATACTACTAGTGGAATAAAAGGCAAGAGAAATAAGATGAAAGAAATCCTAGTGAAAAATGAATAATAATTGACAAGGGTTCATGTAAGAAATTCAAATCTTATTACATCTGATACTACTAGTGGAATAAAGGCAAGAGAAATTAGATGAAAGAAATCCTTGGGAAAAATGAATATTAATTGGACAAGGCTTCATGTAAGAAATTCAAATATTATTACATCTAATACTACGAGGAATAAAAGAAGAAATAAGATGAAAGAAATCCTTGGGAAAAATGAATAATACTGACAAGGGTTCATGGGAAATTCAAATCTTATTACATCTAATACTACTAGTGGAATAAAAAGCAAGAGAAATAAGATGAAAGAAATCCTAATGAAAAATGAATAATAATTGACAAGGGTTCATGTAAGAAATTCAAATCTTATTACATCTAATACTACTAGTGGAATAAAAAGGCAGAGAGAAATAAGATGAAAGAAATCCTTGGGAAAAATGAATAATAATTGACAAGGGTTTTTGTAAGAAATTCAAATCTTTTACATCTAATACTACTAGTGGAATGAATGGCAAGAGAAATAAGATGAAAGAAATCCTTGGGGAAAAATGAATAATAATTGACAAGGCTTCAGCAAGAAATTCAAATCTTATTTGTCTAATACTACTAGTGGAATAAAGCAGAGAAACAGAATAGAAAAATCTTATTGAAAAAATGAATAATAATGACAAGGCTTCATGAAATTCAAATCTTATTAATAATACTACGAGTGGAATAAGGCAAGAGAAATAAGATGAAAGAAACCTTATTGAAAAATAGATAATAATTGACAAGGGTTCATGTAAGAATTAAATCTTATTACATCTAATAATACGAGTGGAATAAATAGCAAGAGAATTAAGATGAAAGAAAATCCTTGGGAAAAAATGAATAATAATTGACAAGGCTTCATGTAAGAAATTCAAATCTTATTCATCTAATACTACTAGTGGAATAAGGCAAAAGAGAAATAAGATGAAAGAAATCTTATTGAGAAATGAATAATAATTGACAAGGGTTCATGTAAGAAATTCAAATCTTATTACATCTAATACTACGAGTGGAATAAAAGGCAAAGTAAGATGAAGAAATCCTAGTGAAAAATGAATAATAATTGACTAGGCTTCACGTAAGAAATTCAAATCTTATTACATCTAATACTACTAGTGGAATAAAAGGCAAAGAGGAAATAAGATGAAAGAAATCCTATTGAAAAATGAATAATAAATGACAAGGCTTCATGTAAGAAATTCAAATTTATTACATCTAATACTACTGAAGTGGAATAAAAGGCAAAGAGAAAATAAGATGACAGAAATCCTAGTGAAAAATGAATAATAATTGACAAGGCTTCATGTAAGAAATTCAAATCTTATTACATCTAATACTACTAGTGGAATAAAAGGCAAGAGAAATAAGATGAAAATCCTAGAGAAAAATGAATAATAAATGACAAGGCTTCATGTAAGAAATTGGAAATCTTATTACATCTAATACTACTAGTGGAATAAAAGGCAAGAGAAATAAGATAGAAAGAAATCTAGTGAAAAATGAATAATAAATGACACAAACTTCATGTAAGAAATTCAAATCTTATTACATCTAATACCCCTAGTGGAATAAAGCCAAGAGAAATAAGATGAAAAATCCTAGTGAAAAATGAATAATTGGCGAGCTTCATGTAAATTCAAATCTTATTACATCTAATACTACTAGTGGAATAAAAGGCAAGAGAAATAAGATGAAAGAAATCCTAGTGAAAAATGAATAATAAATGACAAGGCTTCGCTGTAAGAAATTCAAATCTTGTTACATCTAATACTACTAGTGGAATAAAGAGCAAGAGAAATAAAGATAGAAGAAATCCTAGTGAAAAATGAATAATAATTGACAAGGCTTCCTTGTAAGAAATTCAAATCTTATTACATCTAATACTACTAGTGGAATAAAAGGCAAGAGAAATAAGATGAAAGAAATCCTAGTGAAAAATGAATCATGATTGACAAGGCTTCATGTAAGAAATTCAAATCTTATTACATCTAATACTACGAGTGGAATAAAAAAGCAAGAGAAATAAGATGAAAGAAATCCTTGGGAAAAATGAATAATAATTGACAAGGGTTCATGTAAGAAATTCAAATCTTATTACATCTGATACTACTAGTGGAATAAAAGGCAAGAGAAATATGATGAAAGAAATCCTAGTGAAAAATGAATAATAATTGACAAGGGTTCATGTAAGAAATTCAAATCTTATTACATCTAATACTACTAGTGGAATAAAAAGCAAGAGAAATAAGATGAAAGAAATCCTTGGGAAAAATGAATAATAATTGACAAGGGTTCATGTAAGAAATTCAAATCTTATTACATCTAATACTACGAGTGGAATAAAAGGCAAGAGAAATAAGATGAAAGAAATCCTAGTGAAAAATGAATAATAATTGACAAGGGTTCATGTAAGAAATTCAAATCTTATTACATCTGATACTACTAGTGGAATAAAAGGCAAGAGAAATAAGATGAAAGAAATCCTAGTGAAAAATGAATAATAATTGACAAGGGTTCATGTAAGAAATTCAAGTCTTATTACATCTGATACTACTAGTGGAATAAAAGGCAAGAGAAATTAGATGAAAGAAATCCTTGGGAAAAATGAATATTAATTGACAAGGGTTCATGTCAGAAATTCAAATCTTATTACATCTAATACTACTAGTGGAATAAAAGGCAAGAGAAATAAGATGAAAAAATCCTTGGGAAAAATGAATAATAATTGACAAGGCTTCATGTAAGAAATTCAAATATTATTACATCTAATACTACGAGTGGAATAAAAGGCAAGAGAAATAAGATGAAAGAAATCCTTGGGAAAAATGAATAATAATTGACAAGGCTTCATGTAAGAAATTCAAATTTTATTACATCTAATACTACGAGTGGAATAAAAGGCAAGAGAAATAAGATGAAAGAAATCCTTGGGAAAAATGAATAATAATTGACAAGGCTTCATGTAAGAAATTCAAATATTATTACATCTAATACTACGAGTGGAATAAAAGGCAAGAGAAATAAGATGAAAAAAATCCTTGGGAAAAATGAATAATAATTGAAAAGGGTTCATGTAAGAAATTCAAATCTTATTACATCTAATACTACTAGTGGAATAAAAAGCAAGAGAAATAAGAGGAAAGAAATCCTAATGAAAAATGAATAATAATTGACAAGGGTACATGTAAGAAATTCAAATCTTATTACATCTAATACTACTAGTGGAATAAAAGGCAAGAGAAATAAGATGAAAGAAACTTGGGAAAATGAATAATAATTGACAAGGGTTTATGTAAGAAATTCAAATCTTTTTACATCTAATACTACTAGTGGAATGAAAGGCAAGAGAAATAAGATGAAAGAAATCCTTGGGAAAAATGAATAATAATTGACAAGGCTTCATGTAAGAAATTCAAATTTTATTACATCTAATACTACTAGTGGAATAAAAGGCAAGAGAAATAAGATGAAAGAAATCTTATTGAAAAATGAATAATAATTGACAAGGCTTCATGTAAGAAATTCAAATCTTATTACATCTAATACTACGAGTGGAATAAAAAGGCAAGAGAAATAAGATGAAAGAAACCTTATTGAAAAAATGAATAATAATTGACAAGGGTTCATGTAAGAAATTCAAATCTTATTACATCTAATAATACGAGTGGAATAAAAAGGCAAGAGAATTAAGATGAAAGAAATCCTTGGGAAAAAATGATTAATAATTGACAAGGCTTCATGTAAGAAATTCAAATCTTATTACATCTAATACTACTAGTGGAATAAAAGGGCAAGAGAAATAAGATGAAAGAAATCTATTGAAAAATGAATAATAATTGACAAGGGTTCATGTAAAAGAAATTCAAATCTTATTACATCTAATACTACTAGTGGAATAAAAGGCAAGAGAAATAAGATGAAAGAAACCTTATTGAAAAATGAATAATAATTGACAAGGGTTCATGTAAGAAATTCAAATCTTATTACATCTAATAATACGAGTGGAATAAAAGGCAAGAGAAATAAGATGAAAGAAATCTTAATGAAAAATGAATAATAATTGACAAGGGTTCATGTAAGAAATTCAAATCTTATGACATCTAATACTACGAGTGGAATAAAGGCAAGAGAAATAAGATGAAAGAAATCCTAGTGAAAAATGAATAATAATTGACTAGGCTTCACGTAAGAAATTCAAATCTTATTACATCTAATACTACTAGTGGAATAAAGGCAAGAGAAATAAGATGAAAGAAATCCTATTGAAAAATAAATAAGAAATGACAAGGCTTCATGTAAGAAATTCAAATTTATTACATCTAATACTACTAGTGGAATAAAGCAAGAGAAATAAGATGAAAGAAATCCTAGTGAAATGAATAATAATTGACAAGGTTTGTAAGAAATTCAAATCTTATTACATCTAATACTACTAGTGGAATAAAAGGCAAGAGAAATAAGATGAAAGAAATCCTAGAGAAAATGAATAATAAATGACAAGGCTTCATGTAAGAAATTCAAATCTTATTACATCTAATACTACTAGTGGAATAAAAGGCAAGAGAAATAAGATGAAAGAAATCAGTGAAAAATGAATAATAATTGACAAGGCTTCATGTAAGAAATTCAAATCTTATTACATCTAATACTACTAGTGGAATAAAGAGAAATAAGATGAAAGAAATCCTAGTGAAAAATGAATAATAAATGACAAGGCTTCATGTAAGAAATTCAAATCTTATTACATCTAATACTACTAGTGGAATAAAAGCAAGCAAGAGAAATAAGATGAAAGAAATCCTAGTGAAAAATGAATAATAATTGACAAGGCTTCATGTAAGAAATTCAAATCTTATTACATCTAATACTACTAGTGGAATAAAGGCAAGAGAAATAAGAGATGAAAGAAATCCTAGTGAAAAATGAATAATAAAATGACAAGGCTTCATGTAAGAATCAAATCATATTACATCAATACTACTAGTGGAATAAAAGGCAAGAGAAATAAGATGAAAGAAATAATACAGTGAAAAATGAATAATAATTGACAAGGCTTCATGTAAGAAATTCAAATCTTATTACATCTAATACTACTAGTGGAATAAAAGGCAAGAGAAATAAGATGAAAGAAATCCTAGTGAAAAATGAATCATAATTGACAAGGCTTCATGTAAGAAATTCAAATCTTATTACATCTGATACTACTAGTGGAATAAAAGGCAAAGAGAAATAAGATGAAAGAAATCCTAGTGAAAAATGAATAATAATTGACAAGGCTTCATGTAAGAAATTCAAATCTTATTACATCTAATACTACGAGGAATAAAAGGCAAGAGATATAAGATGAAAGAAACCTTATTGAAAAATGAATAATAATTGACAAGGGATCATGTAAGAAATTCAAATCTTATTACATCTAATAATACGAGTGGAATAAAAGGCAAGAGAATTAAGATGAAAGAAATCCTTGGGAAAAATGAATAATAATTGATGCTTCATGTAAGAAATTCAAATCTTATTACATCTAATACTACTAGTGGAATAAAAGGGGCAAGAGAAATAAGATGAAAGAAATCTTATTGAAAAAATGAATAATAATTGACAAGGGTTCATGTAAGAAATTCAAATCTTATTACATCTAATACTACTAGTGGAATAAAAGGCAAGAGAAATAAGATGAAAGAAACCTTATTGAAAAATGAATAATAATTGACAAGGGTTCATGTAAGAAATTCAAATCTTATTACATCTAATAATACGAGTGGAATAAAAGGCAAGAGAAATAAGATGAAAGAAATCTTAATGAAAAATGAATAATAATTGACAAGGGTTCATGTAAGAAATTCAAATCTTATTACATCTAATACTACGAGTGGAATAAAAAGGCAAGAGAAATAAGATGAAAGAAATCCTAGTGAAAATGAATAATAATTGACTAGGCTTCACGTAAGAAATTCAAATCTTATTACATCTAATACTACTAGTGGAATAAAAGGCAAGAGAAATAAGATGAAAGAAATCCTATTGAAAAATGAATAATAAATGACAAGGCTTCATGTAGAAATTCAAATTTATTACATCTAATACTACTAGTGGAATAAAGGCAAGAGAAATAAGATGAAAGAAATCCTAGAGAAAAATGAATAATAAATGACAAGGCTTCATGTAAGAAAAATTCAAATCTTATTACATCTAATACTACTAGTGGAATAAAAGGCAAGAGAAATAAGATGAAAGAAATCCTAGTGAAAAATGAATAATAATTGACAAGGCTTCATGTAAGAAATTCAAATCTTATTACATCTAATACTACTAGTGGAATAAAAGGCAAGAGAAATAAGATGAAAGAAATCCTAGTGAAAAATGAATAATAAATGACAAGGCTTCATGTAAAGAAATTCAAATCTTATTACATCTAATACTACTAGTGGAATAAAAAGGCAAGAGAAATAAGATGAAAGAAATCCTAGTGAAAAATGACAATTGACAAGGCTTCATGTAAGAAATTCAAATCTTATTACATCTAATACTACTAGTGGAATAAAAGGCAAGAGAAATAAGATGAAAGAAATCAGTGAAAAATGAATAATAAATGACAAGGCTTCATGTAAGAAATTCAAATCTTATTACATCTAATACTACTAGTGGACAAAAAGGCAAGAGAAATAAGATGAAAGAAATCCTAGTGAAAAATGAATAATAATTGACAAGGCTTCATGTAAGAAATTCAAATCTTTTATTACATCTAATACTACTAGGTGGAATAAAAGGCAAGAGAAATTAGATGAAAGAAATCCTAGTGAAAAATGAATCATACTGGACAAGGCTTCATGTAAGAAATTCAAATCTTATTACATCTACTACTAGTGGAATAAAAGGCAAGAGAAATAAGATGAAAGAAATCCTAGTGAAAAATGAATAATAATTGACAAGGCTTCATGTAAGAAATTCAAATCTTATTACATCTAATACTACTAGTGGAATAAAAGGCAAGAGAAATAAGATGAAAGAAATCCTAGTGAAAAATGAATAATAAATGACAAGGCTCATGTAAGAAATTCAAATCTTATTACATCTAATACTACTAGTGGAATAAAAGGCAAGAGAAATAAGATGAAAGAAACTTGGGAAAAATGAATAATAATTGACAAGGCTTCATGTAAGAAATTCAAATATTATTACATCTAATACTACGAGTGGAATAAAAGGCAGGAGAAATAAGATGAAAGAAACTTTGGGAAAAATGAATAATAATTGACAAGGGTTCATGTAAGAAATTCAAATCTTATTACATCTAATACTACTAGTGGAATAAAAAGCAAGAGAAATAAGATGAAAGAAATCCTAATGAAAAATGAATAATAATTGACAAGGGTTCATGTAAGAAATTCAAATCTTTTTATTACATCTAATACTACTAGTGGAATAAAAGGCAAGAGAAATAAGATGAAAGAAATCCTTGGGCAAAATGAATAATAATTGACAAGGGTTTATGTAAGAAATTCAAATCTTATTACATCTAATACTACTAGTGGAATAAAAAGCAAGAGAAATAAGATGAAAGAAATCCTAATGAAAAATGAATAATAATTGACAAGGCTTCATGTAAGAAATTCAAATCTCATAACATCTAATACTACTAGTGGAATAAAAAGCAAGAGAAATAAGATGAAAGAAATCCTAATGAAAAATGAATAATAATTGACAAGGGTTCATGTAAGAAATTCAAATCTTATTACATCTAATACTACTAGTGGAATAAAAGGCAAGAGAAATAAGATGAAAGAAATCCTTGGGAAAAATGAATAATAATTGACAAGGGTTTATGTAAGAAATTCAAATCTTATTACATCTAATACTACTAGTGGAATAAAAAGCAAGAGAAGTAAGATGAAAGAAATCCTAATGAAAAATGAATAATAATTGACAAGGCTTCATGTAAGAAATTCAAATCTTATTACATCTAATACTACGAGTGGAATAAAAGGCAAGAGAAATAAGATGAAAGAAATCCTAGTGAAAAATGAATAATAATTGACAAGGCTTCATGTAAGAAATTGAAGTCTTATTACATCTAATACTACGAGTGGAATAAAAGGCAAGAGAAATAAGATGAAAAAATCCTTGGGAAAAATGAATAATAATTGACAAGGCTTCATGTAAGAAATTCAAATCTTATTACATCTAATACTACGAGTGGAATAAAAGGCAAGAGAAATAAGATGAAAGAAACCTTATTGAAAAATGAATAATAATTGACAAGGGTTCATGTAAGAAATTCAAATCTTATTACATCTAATAATACGAGTGGAATAAAAGGCAAGAGAATTAAGATGAAAGAAATCCTTGGGAAAAATGAATAATAATTGACAAGGCTTCATGTAAGAAATTCAAATCTTATTACATCTAATACTACTAGTGGAATAAAAGGCAAGAGAAATAAGATGAAAGAAATCTTATTGAAAAATGAATAATAATTGACAAGGCTTCATGTAAGAAATTCAAATCTTATTACATCTAATACTACGAGTGAAATAAAAGGCAAGAGAAATAAGATGAAAGAAACCTTATTGAAAAATGAATAATAATTGACAAGGGTTCATGTAAGAAATTCAAATCTTATTACATCTAATAATACGAGTGGAATAAAAGGCAAGAGAATTAAGATGAAAGAAATCCTTGGGAAAAATGAATAATAATTGACAAGGCTTCATGTAAGAAATTCAAATCTTATTACATCTAATACTACTAGTGGAATAAAAGGCAAGAGAAATAAGATGAAAGAAACCTTATTGAAAAATGAATAATAATTGACAAGGGTTCATGTAAGAAATTCAAATCTTATTACATCTAATAATACGAGTGGAATAAAAGGCAAGAGAAATAAGATGAAAGAAATCTTAATGAAAAATGAATAATAATTGACAAGGGTTCATGTAAGAAATTCAAATCTTATTACATCTAATACTACTAGTGGAATAAAAGGCAAGAGAAATAAGATGAAAGAAATCCTAGTGAAAAATGAATAATAATTGACTAGGCTTCATGTAAGAAATTCAAATCTTATTACATCTAATACTACTAGTGGAATAAAAGGCAAGAGAAATAAGATGAAAGAAATCCTATTGAAAAATGAATAATAAATGACAAGGCTTCATGTATGAAATTCAAATTTATTACATCTAATACTACTAGTGGAATAAAAGGCAAGAGAAATAAGATGAAAGAAATCCTAGTGAAAAATGAATAATAATTGACAAGGCTTCATGTAAGAAATTCAAATCTTATTACATCTAATACTACTAGTGGAATAAAAGGCAAGAGAAATAAGATGAAAGAAATCCTAGAGAAAAATGAATAATAAATGACAAGGCTTCATGTAAGAAATTCAAATCTTATTACATCTAATACTATTAGTGGAATAAAAGGCAAGAGAAATAAGATGAAAGAAATCCTAGTGAAAAATGAATAATAATTGACAAGGCTTCATGTAAGAAATTCAAATCTTATTACATCTAATACTACTAGTGGAATAAAAGGCAAGAGAAATAAGATGAAAGAAATCCTAGTGAAAAATGAATAATAAATGACAAGGCTTCATGTAAGAAATTCAAATCTTATTACATCTAATACTACTAGTGGAATAAAAGGCAAGAGAAATAAGATGAAAGAAATCCTAGTGAAAAATGAATAATAATTGACAAGGCTTCATGTAAGAAATTCAAATCTTATTAGATCTAATACTACTAGTGGAATAAAAGGCAAGAGAAATAAGATGAAAGAAATCCTAGTGAAAAATGAATAATAAATGACAAGGCTTCATGTAAGAAATTCAAATCTTATTACATCTAATACTACTAGTGGAATAAAAGGCAAGAGAAATAAGATGAAAGAAATCCTTGGGAAAATTGAATAATAATTGACAAGGCTTCATGTAAGAAATTCAAATCTTATTACATCTAATAATACGAGTGGAATAAAAGGCAAGAGAATTAAGATGAAAGAAATCCTTGGGAAAAATGAATAATAATTGACAAGGCTTCATGTAAGAAATTCAAATCTTATTACATCTAATACTACTAGTGGAATAAAAGGCAAGAGAAATAAGATGAAAGACATCTTATTGAAAAATGAATAATAATTGACAAGGCTTCATGTAAGAAATTCAAATCTTATTACATCTAATACTACGAGTGAAATAAAAGGCAAGAGAAATAAGATGAAAGAAACCTTATTGAAAAATGAATAATAATTGACAAGGGTTCATGTAAGAAATTCAAATCTTATTTCATCTAATAATACGAGTGGAATAAAAGGCAAGAGAATTAAGATGAAAGAAATCCTTGGGAAAAATGAATAATAATTGACAAGGCTTCATGTAAGAAATTCAAATCTTATTACATCTAATACTACTAGTGGAATAAAAGGCAAGAGAAATAAGATGAAAGAAACCTTATTGAAAAATGAATAATAATTGACAAGGGTTCATGTAAGAAATTCAAATCTTATTACATCTAATAATACGAGTGGAATAAAAGGCAAGAGAAATAAGATGAAAGAAATCTTAATGAAAAATGAATAATAATTGACAAGGGTTCATGTAAGAAATTCAAATCTTATTACATCTAATACTACTAGTGGAATAAAAGGCAAGAGAAATAAGATGAAAGAAATCCTAGTGAAAAATGAATAATAATTGACTAGGCTTCACGTAAGAAATTCAAATCTTATTACATCTAATACTACTAGTGGAATAAAAGGCAAGAGAAATAAGATGAAAGAAATCCTATTGAAAAATGAATAATAAATGACAAGGCTTCATGTATGAAATTCAAATTTATTACATCTAATACTACTAGTGGAATAAAAGGCAAGAGAAATAAGATGAAAGAAATCCTAGTGAAAAATGAATAATAATTGACAAGGCTTCATGTAAGAAATTCAAATCTTATTACATCTAATACTACTAGTGGAATAAAAGGCAAGAGAAATAAGATGAAAGAAATCCTAGAGAAAAATGAATAATAAATGACAAGGCTTCATGTAAGAAATTCAAATCTTATTACATCTAATACTACTAGTGGAATAAAAGGCAAGAGAAATAAGATGAAAGAAATCCTAGTGAAAAATGAATAATAATTGACAAGGCTTCATGTAAGAAATTCAAATCTTATTACATCTAATACTACTAGTGGAATAAAAGGCAAGAGAAATAAGATGAAAGAAATCCTAGTGAAAAATGAATAATAAATGACAAGGCTTCATGTAAGAAATTCAAATCTTATTACATCTAATACTACTAGTGGAATAAAAGGCAAGAGAAATAAGATGAAAGAAATCCTAGTGAAAAATGAATAATAATTGACAAGGCTTCATGTAAGAAATTCAAATCTTATTACATCTAATACTACTAGTGGAATAAAAGGCAAGAGAAATAAGATGAAACAAATCCTAGTGAAAATGAATAATAAATGACCAGGTTTCATGTAAGAAATTCAAATCTTATTACATCTAATACTACTAGTGGAATAAAAGGCAAGAGAAATAAGATGAAAGAAATCCTAGTGAAAAATGAATAATAATTGACAAGGCTTCATGTAAGAAATTCAAATCTTATTACATCTAATACTACTAGTGGAATAAAAGGCAAGAGAAATAAGACAGTAAAATCCTAGTAAAAAATGAATCATAATTGACAAGGCTTCATGTAAGAAATTCAAATCTTATTACATCTACTACTACCAGGGAATAAAAGCAAGAGAAATAAGACAAGGAAATCCTAGTGAAAATGAATACAATTGACAAGGCTTCATAAGAAATTCAAATCTTATTACATCTAATACTACTAGTGAATAAAAAGGAAGAGAAATAAGATGAAAGAAATGCGACAGAAAATGAATAATAAATGACAAGGCTTCATTGCAAGGAATTCAAATCTTATTACATCTAATACTACTAGTGGAATAAAGGCAAGAGAAATAAGATGAAAGAAATCCTAGTGAAAAATGAATAATAATTGACAAGGTTTACGTAACTAAATCTTATTACATCTAATACTACTAGTGGAATAAAAGCAAGAGAAATAAGATGAAAGAAATCCTAGTAAAAATGAATAATAATTGACAAGGCTTCATGTAAGAAATTCAAATCTTATTACATCTTACTACTAGTGGAATAAAAGGCAAGAGAAATAAGATGAAAGAAATCCTAGAAAATGAATAATTGACAAGGTTTTGGCGAAGAAATTCAAATCTTATTACATCTAATACTACTAGTGGAATAAAAGGGCAAGAGAATTAAGATGAAAGAAATCCTTGGGAAAATGAATAATAATTGACAAGGCTTCATGTAAGAAATTCAAATCTTATTACATCTAATACTACGAGTGGAATAATAGGCAAGAGAAATAAGATGAAAGAAACCTTATTGAAAAATGAATAATAATTGACAAGGGTTCATGTAAGAAATTCAAATCTTATTTATACCTTACGACTACTAGTGGAATAAAAGGCAAGAGAATTAAGATGAAAGAAATCCTTGGGAAAATGAATAATAATTGACAAGGCTTCATGTAAGAAATTCAAATCTTAATACATCTAATACTACGAGTGGAATAAAAGGCAAGAGAAATAAGATGAAAGAAATGCTAGTGAAAATGAATAATAAATGACAAGGCTTCATTGTAAGAAATTCAAATCTTATTACATCTAATTACTAGTGGAATAAAAGGCAAGAGAAATAAGATGAAAGAAATCCTAGTGAAAATGAATAATAATTGGATAAGGTTTCATGTAAGAAATTCAAATCTTATTATCTAATACTACTAGTGGAATAAAAAGAGAAATAAGAAAGAAATCCTTGGAAAAAATGAATAATAATTGACAAGGCTTCATGTAAGAAATTCAAATCTTATTACATCTAATACTACTAGTGGAATAAAAGGCAAGAGAAATAAGATGAAAGAAATCCTAGAGAAAATGAATAATAATTGACAAGGCTTCATGTAAGAAATTCAAATCTTATTACATCTAATACTACTAGTGGAATAAAAGGCAAGAGAATTAAGATGAAAGAAATCCTTGGGAAAAATGAATAATAATTGACAAGGCTTCATGTAAGAAATTCAAATCTTATTACATCTACTACGAGTGGAATAATAGGCGTAGAAATAAGATGAAAGAAACCTTATTGAAAAATGAATAATAATTGACAAGGGTTCATAAGAAATTCAAATCTTATTACATCTAATAATACGAGTGGAATAAAAGGCAAGAGAATTCACATGAAAGAAATCCTGGGAAAAATGAATAATAATTGACAAGGCTCATGTAAGAAATTCAAATCTTATTACATCTAATACTACTAGTGGAATAAAAGGCAAGAGAGCAAGATGAAAGAAATCTTATTGAAAAATGAATAATAATTGGACAAGGCTTCATGTAAGAAATTCACCCAAATCGACACATCTAATACTACGAGTGAAATAAAAGGCAAGAGAAATAAGATGAAAGAAACCTTACTGAAAAATGAATAATACCTGACAAGGGTTCATGTAAGAAATTCAAATCTTATTACATCTAATAATACGAGTGAAATAAAAGGCAAGAGAATTAAGATGAAAGAAATCCTGGGGAAAAATGAATACAATTGACAAGGCTTCATGTAAGAAATTCAAATCTTATTACATCTAATACTACTAGTGGAATAAAAGGCAAGAGAAATAAGATGAAAGAAACTCATTGAAAAATGAATAATAATTGACAAGGGTTCATGTAAGAAATTCAAATCTTATTACATCTAATAATACGAGTGGAATAAAAGGCAAGAGAAATAAGATGAAAGAAATCTAATGAAAATGAATATGAATAATTGACAAGGGTTCATGTAAGAAATTCAAATCTTATTACATCTAATACTACTAGTGGAATAAAAGGCAAGAGAAATAAGATGAAAGAAATCCTAGTGAAAATGAATAATAATTGATCAGGCTTCACGTAAGAAATTCAAATCTTATTACATCTAATACTACTAGTGGAATAAAAGGCAAGAGAAATAAGATGACAGAAATCCTATTGAAAAATGAATAATAAAAAATGACAAGGTTTGCAAGGAAATTCAAATTTATTACATCTAATACTACTAGTGGAATAAAAGGCAAGAGAAATAAGATGAAAGAAATCCTAGTGAAAAATGAATAATAATTGACAAGGCTTCATGTAAGAAATTCAAATCTTATTACATCTAATACTACTAGTGGAATAAAAGGCAAGAGAAATAAGATGAAGAAATCCTAGAGAAAATGAATAATAAATGACAAGGCTTCATGTAAGAAATTCAAATCTTATTACATCTAATACTACTAGTGGAATAAAAGGCAAGAGAAATAAGATGAAAGAAATCCTAGAAAATGAATAATAATTGACAAGGTCATGTAAGAAATTCAAATCTTATTACATCTAATACTAAGAGTGGAATAAAAGGCAAGAGAATAAGATGAAAGAAAAATCAAAGCTAGTGAAAAAAATGAATAATAATTGACAAGGCTTCATGTAAGAAATTCAAATCTTATTACATCTAATACTACTAGTGGAAAAAGGCAAGAGAAATAAGATGAAAGAAATCCTAGTGAAAAATGAATAATAAATGACAAGGCTCATGTAAGAAATTCAAATCTTATTACATCTAATACTACTAGTGGAAAAAAAGGCAAGAGAAATAAGATGAAAGAAATCCTAGTGAAAAATGAATAATAAATGACAAGGCTTCATGTAAGAAATTCAAATCTTAATACATCTAATACTACTAGTGGAATAAAAGGCAAGAGAAATAAGATGAAAGAAATCCTAGTTGAAAAATGAATAATAATTGACAAGGCTTCATGTAAGAAATTCAAATCTTATTACATCTAATACCACTAGTGGAATAAAAGGCAAGAGAAATAAGATGAAAAGAAATCCTAGTGAAAAATGAATAATAAATGACAAGGCTTCATGTAAGAAATTCAAATCTTATTACATCTAATACTACTAGTGGAATAAAAGGCAAGAGAAATAAGATGAAAGAAATGCTAGTGTAAAATGAATAATAAATGACAAGGCTTCATTGTAAGAAATTCAAATCTTATTTACATCTAATACTACTAGTGGAATAAAAGGCAAGAGAAATAAGATGAATGAAATCCTAGTGAAAAATGAATCATAATTGACAAGGCTTCATGTAAGAAATTCAATTCTTATTATATCTACATTAGAAGTCAGTGGAATAAAAGGCAAGAGAAATAAGATGAAAGAAATCCCAGTGAAAAATGAATAATAATTGACAAGGTCATGTAAGAAATTCAAATTCCTTATTACATCTACTACTACTAGTGGAATAAAAGGCAAGAGAATTAAGATGAAAGAAACTTTGGGAAAAATGAATAATAATTGACAAGGCTTCATGTAAGAAATCTGCACCATTACATCTAATACTACTAGTGGAATAAAGGCAAGAGAAATAAGATGAAAGAAATCTTATTGAAAAATGAATAATAATTGACAAGGCTTCATGTAAGAAATTCAAATCTTATTACATCTAATACTACTAGTGGAATAAAAGGCAAGTAGAAATAAGATGAAAGAAACCTTATTGAAAAACAATACAATTGACAAGGGTTCATGTAAGAAATTCAAATCTTATTACATCTAATAATACGAGTGGAATAAAAGGCAAGAGAAATAAGATGAAAGAAATCTTAATGAAAAATGAATAATAATTGACAAGGGTTCATGTAAGAAATTCAAATCTTATTACATCTAATACTACTAGGAATAAAGGCAAGAGAAATAAGATGAAAAAGAAATCCTAGTGAAAATGAATAATAATTGACTAGGCTTCACGTAAGAAATTCAAATCTTATTACATCTAATACTACTAGTGAACAAAGGCAAGAGAAATAAGATGAAAGAAATCTATTGAAAAATGAATAATAAAATGACACAAGCCATGTATGAAATTCCAAATTTATTACATCTAATACTACTAGTGGAATAAAAGGCAAGAGAAATAAGATGAAAGAAATCCTAGTGAAAAATGGAATAATTAATAAGGCTTATGTAAGAAATTCAAATCTGCTACATCTAATACTACTATGTAAGAAAAGCAAGAGAAATAAGACAGCAACCTAGTAAAAATGAATCATAATTGACAAGGCTTCATGTAAGAAATTCAAATCTTATTACATCTAATACTACTAGTGGAATAAAAGGCAAGAGAAATAAGATGAAAGAAATCCTAGTAAAAAATGAATAATAATTGACAAGGCTTCATGTAAGAATTTCAAATCATATTACATCTAATACTACTAGTGGAATAAAAGGCAAGAGGAAATAAGATGAAAGAATCTCTATTGAAAAACAATAATAATTGACAAGGCTTCATGTAAGAAATTCAAATCTTATTACATCTAATACTACGAGTGAAATAAAAGGCAAGAGAAATAAGATGAAAGAAACCTTACTGAAAAATGAATAATAATTGACAAGGGTTCATGTAAGAAATTCAAATCTTATTACATCTAATAATACGAGTGGAATAAAAGGCAAGAGAATTAAGATGAAAGAAATCCTTGGGAAAAATGAATAATAATTGACAAGGCTTCAGCAAGAAATTCAAATCTTATTACATCTAATACTACTAGTGGAATAAAAGGCAAGAGAAATAAGATGAAAGAAACCTTATTGAAAAATGAATAATAATTGACAAGGGTTCATGTAAGAAATTCAAATCTTATTACATCTAATAATACGGTGGAATAAAGGGCAAGAGAAATAAGATGAAAGAAATCTTAATGAAAATTGAATAATAATTGACAAGGGTTCATGTAAGAAATCAAATCTTATTACATCTAATACTACTAGTGGAATAAAAGGCAAGAGAAATAAGACAGTAAATCCTAGTGAAAAATGAATAATAATTGACTAGGCTTCACGTAAGAAATTCAAATCTTATTACATCTAATACTACTAGTAGAATAAAAGCAAGAGAAATAAGATGACAGAAATCCTATTGAAAAATGAATAATAAATGACAAGGCTTCATGTATGAAATTCAAATTATTACATCTAATACTACTAGTGGAATAAAAGGCAAGAGAAATAAGATGAAAGAAATCCTAGTGAAAAATGAATAATAATTGACAAGGCTTCATGTAAGAAATTCAAATCTTATTACATCTAATACTACTAGTGGAATAAAAGGCAAGAGAAATAAGATGAAAGAATCCTAGAGAAAAATGAATAATAAATACAAGGCTTCATGTAAGAAATTCAAATCTTATTACATCTAATACTACTAGTGGAATAAAAGGCAAGAGAAATAAGATGAAAGAAATCCTAGTGAAAAATGAATAATAATGGATACAGCCCATGGGGGAAATTCAAATCTTATTACATCTAATACTAAGAGTGGAATAAAAGGCAAGAGAAATAAGATGAAAGAAATGCTAGTGAAAAATGAATAATAATTGACAAGGCTTCATGTAAGAAATTCAAATCTTATTACACGCAATACTACTAGTAAAAAGCAGAGAAATAAGATGAAAGAAACCTAGTGAAAAATGAATAATAAATGACAATACCATGTAAGAAATTCAAATCTATTACATCTAATACTACTAGTGGAAAAAAGGCAAGAGAAATAAGATGAAAGAAATCAGTGAAAAATGAATAATAAATGACAAGGCTTCATGTAAGAAACTAAACTTATTACATCTAATACTACTAGTGGAATAAAAGAGAAATAAGATGAAAGAAATCCTAGTTGAAAAAATGAATAATAACTTCCACAAGGCTTCATGTAAGAAATTCAAATCTTATTACATCTAATACCACTAGTGGAATAAAAGGCAAGAGAAATAAGATGAAAGAAATCCTAGTGAAAAATGAATAATAAATGACAAGGCTTCATGTAAGAAATTCAAATCTTATTACATCTAATACTACTAGTGGAATAAAAGGCAAGAGAATTAAGATGAAAGAAATCCTTGGGAAAAATGAATAATAATTGACAAGGCTTCATGTAAGAAATTCAAATCTTATTACATCTAATACTACTAGTGGAATAAAAGGCAAGAGAAATAAGATGAAAGAAACCTTATTGAAAAATGAATAATAATTGACAAGGGTTCATGTAAGAAATTCAAATCTTATTACATCTAATAATACGAGTGGAATAAAAGGCAAGAGAAATAAGATGAAAGAAATCTTAATGAAAATTGAATAATAATTGACAAGGGTTCATGTAAGAAATTCAAATCTTATTACATCTAATACTACTAGTGGAATAAAAGGCAAGAGAAATAAGATGAAAGAAATCCTAGTGAAAAATGAATAATAATTGACTAGGCTTCACGTAAGAAATTCAAATCTTATTACATCTAATACTACTAGTGGAATAAAAGGCAAGAGAAATAAGATGACAGAAATCCTATTGAAAAATGAATAATAAATGACAAGGCTTCATGTATGAAATTCAAATTTATTACATCTAATACTACTAGTGGAATAAAAGGCAAGAGAAATAAGATGAAAGAAATCCTAGTGAAAAATGAATAATAATTGACAAGGCTTCATGTAAGAAATTCAAATCTTATTACATCTAATACTACTAGTGGAATAAAAGGCAAGAGAAATAAGATGAAAGAAATCCTAGAGAAAAATGAATAATAAATGACAAGGCTTCATGTAAGAAATTCAAATCTTATTACATCTAATACTACTAGTGGAATAAAAGGCAAGAGAAATAAGATGAAAGAAATCCTAGTGAAAAATGAATAATAATTGACAAGGCTTCATGTAAGAAATTCAAATCTTATTACATCTAATACTAAGAGTGGAATAAAAGGCAAGAGAAATAAGATGAAAGAAATGCTAGTGAAAAATGAATAATAATTGACAAGGCTTCATGTAAGAAATTCAAATCTTATTACATCTAATACTACTAGTGGAAAAAAAGGCAAGAGAAATAAGATGAAAGAAATCCTAGTGAAAAATGAATAATAAATGACAAGGCTTCATGTAAGAAATTCAAATCTTATTACATCTAATACTACTAGTGGAAAAAAAGGCAAGAGAAATAAGATGAAAGAAATCCTAGTGAAAAATGAATAATAAATGACAAGGCTTCATGTAAGAAATTCAAATCTTATTACATCTAATACTACTAGTGGAATAAAAGGCAAGAGAAATAAGATGAAAGAAATCCTAGTTGAAAAATGAATAATAATTGACAAGGCTTCATGTAAGAAATTCAAATCTTATTACATCTAATACCACTAGTGGAATAAAAGGCAAGAGAAATAAGATGAAAGAAATCCTAGTGAAAAATGAATAATAAATGACAAGGCTTCATGTAAGAAATTCAAATCTTATTACATCTAATACTACTAGTGGAATAAAAGGCAAGAGAAATAAGATGAAAGAAATCCTAGCGAAAAATGAATAATAATTGACAAGGCTTCATGTAAGAAATTCAAATCTTATTACATCTAATACTACTAGTGGAATAAAAGGCAAGAGAAATAAGATGAAAGAAATCCTAGTAAAAAATGAATCATAATTGACAAGGCTTCATGTAAGAAATTCAAATCTTATTACATCTAATACTACTAGTGGAATAAAAGGCAAGAGAAATAAGATGAAAGAAATCCTAGTGAAAAATGAATAATAATTGACAAGGCTTCATGTAAGAAATTCAAATCTTATTACATCTAATACTACTAGTGGAATAAAAGGCAAGAGAAATAAGATGAAAGAAATGCTAGTGAAAAATGAATAATAAATGACAAGGCTTCATTGTAAGAAATTCAAATCTTATTACATCTAATACTACTAGTGGAATAAAAGGCAAGAGAAATAAGATGAATGAAATCCTAGTGAAAAATGAATCATAATTGACAAGGCTTCATGTAAGAAATTCAATTCTTATTACATCTAATACTACTAGTGGAATAAAAGGCAAGAAGAAATAAGATGAAAGAAATCCTAGTGAAAAATGAATAATAATTGACAAGGCTTCATGTAAGAAATTCAAATCTTATTACATCTAATACTACTAGTGGAATAAAAGGCAAGAGAATTAAGATGAAAGAAATCCTTGGGAAAAATGAATAATAATTGACAAGGCTTCATGTAAGAAATTCAAATCTTATTACATCTAATACTACTAGTGGAATAAAAGGCAAGAGAAATAAGATGAAAGAAATCTTATTGAAAAATGAATAATAATTGACAAGGCTTCATGTAAGAAATTCAAATCTTATTACATCTAATACTACTAGTGGAATAAAAGGCAAGAGAAATAAGATGAAAGAAACCTTATTGAAAAATGAATAATAATTGACAAGGGTTCATGTAAGAAATTCAAATCTTATTACATCTAATAATACGAGTGGAATAAAAGGCAAGAGAAATAAGATGAAAGAAATCTTAATGAAAAATGAATAATAATTGACAAGGGTTCATGTAAGAAATTCAAATCTTATTACATCTAATACTACTAGTGGAATAAAAGGCAAGAGAAATAAGATGAAAGAAATCCTAGTGAAAAATGAATAATAATTGACTAGGCTTCACGTAAGAAATTCAAATCTTATTACATCTAATACTACTACTGGAATAAAAGACAGAGAAATAAGATGAAGAATACTATTGAAAAATGAATAATAAATGACAAGGCTTCATGTATGAAATTCAAATTTATTACATCTAATACTACTAGTGGAATAAAAGGCAAGAGAAATAAGATGAAAGAAATCCTAGTGAAAAATGAATAATAATTGACAAGGCTTCATGTAAGAAATTCAAATCTTATTACATCTAATACTACTAGTGGAATAAAGGCAAATAAAAGATGAAAGAAATCTAGAAAAATGAATAATAAATGACAAGGCTTCATGTAAGAAATTCAAATCTTATTACATCTAATACTACTAGTGGAATAAAAGGCAAGAGAAATAAGATGAAAGAAATCCTAGTGAAAAATGAATAATAATTGACAAGGCTTCATGCTCACAGAAATTCAAATCTTATTACATCTAATACTACTAGTGGAATAAAAGGCAAGAGAAATAAGATGAAAGAAATCCTAGTGAAAAATGAATAATAAATGACAAGGCTTCATGTAAGAAATTCAAATCTTATTACATCTAATACTACTAGTGGAATAAAAGACAAGAAATAAGATGAAAGAAATCCTAGTGAAAAATGAATAATAATTGACAAGGCTTCATGTAAGAAATTCAAATCTTATTACATCTAATACTACTAGTGGAATAAAAGGCAAGAGAAATAAAGATGAAAGAAATCCTAGTGAAAAATGAATAATAAATGACAAGGCTTCATGTAAGAAATTCAAATCTTATTACATCTAATACTACTAGTGGAATAAAAGGCAAAGAGAAATAAGATGAAAGAAATCCTAGTGAAAAATGAATAATAATTAATGAGCTTCATGTAAAAAATTCAAATCTTATTACATCTAATACTACTAGTGGAATAAAAGGCAAGAGAAATAAGATGAAAGAAATCCTATTGAAAAATGAATAATAATTGACAAGGCTTCATGTAAGAAATTCAAATCTTATTACATCTAATACTACTAGTGGAATAAAAAGCAAGAGAAATAATATGAAAGAAATCCTAGTAAAAAATGAATCATAATTGACAAGACTACATGTAAAATTTCAAATCTTATTACATCTAATACTACTAGTGGAATAAAAAGGCAAGAGAAATAAGATGAAAGAAATCCTAGTGAAAAATGAATAATAATTGACAAGGCTTCATGTAAGAAATTCAAATCTTATTACATCCTAGCTACTAGTGGAATAAAGGCAAGAGAAATAAGATGAAAAAAATCTTAGTGAAAAATGAATAATAAATGACAAGGCTTCATGTAAAATTCAAATCATTTTACATCTAATACTACTAGTGGAATAAAAGGCAAGAGAAATAAGATGAAAAATCCTAATGAAAAATGAATAATAATTGACAAGGCTTCATACAAGAAATTCAAATCTTATTACATCTAATACTGCTAGTGGAATAAAAGGCAAGAGAATTAAGATGAAAATCCTTGGGAAAAATGAATGTCATTGACAAGGCATCATGTAAGAAATTCAAATTCATTACATCTAATATTACTAGTGGAATAAAAGGCAAGAGAAATAAGATGAAAGAAATCCTTGGGAAAATTGAATAATAATTGACAAGGTTTGCAAGAAATTCAAATCTTTTTACATCTAATACTACTAGTGGAATGAAAGGCAAGAGAAATAAGATGAAAGAAATCCTTGGGAAAAAGAATAATAATTGACAAGGCCTCTCATGTAAGAAATTCAAATCGTATTACATCTAATACTATGAGTGAAATAAAAGTCAAGAGAAATAAGATGAAAGAAACTCTAATGAAAAATGTATAATAATTGACAAGGGTTCATGTAAGAAATTCAAATCTTATTACATCTAATACTACGAGTGAAATAAAAGGCAAGAGAAATAAGATGAAAGAAACCTTATTGAAAAATGAATAATAATTGACAAGGGTTCATGTAAGATATTCAAATCTTATTACATCTAATAATACGAGTGGGACAAAAGGCAAGAGAATTAAGATGAAAGAAATCCTTGGGAAAATGAATAATAATTGACAAGGCTTCATGTAAGAAATCTTCAAATCTTATTACATCTAATACTACGACTGGAATAAAAGGCAAGAGAAATAAGATGAAAAAAATCCTAGTGAAAAATGAATAATAATTGACTAGGCTTCACGTAAGAAATTCAAATCTTATTACATCTAATACTACTAGTGGAATAAAAGGCAAGAGAAATAAGATGAAAGAAATCCTATTGAAAAATGAATAATAAAATGACAAGGCTTCATGTATGAAAATTCAAATTTATTAATATCTAATACTACTAGTGGAATAAAAGGCAAGAGAAATAAGATGAAAGAAATCCTAGTGAAAAATGAATAATAATTGACAAGGCTTCATGTAAGAAATTCAAATCATTTTACATCTAATACTACTAGTGGAATAAAAGGCAAGAGAAATAAGATGAAAGAAACTTAGAAAATGAATAATAAATGACAAGGCTCATGTAAGAAATTCAAATCTTATTACATCTAATACTACTAGTGGAATAAAAGGCAAGAGAAATAAGATGAAAGAAATCCTAGTGAAAAATGAATAATAAATGACAAGGCTTCATGTAAGAATCTGAATCTTATTACATCTAATACTACTAGTGGAATAAAAGGCAAGAGAAATAAGATGAAAGAAATCCTAGTGAAAATGAATAATAATTGACAAGGCTTCATGTAAGAAATTCAAATCTTATTACATCTAATACTACTAGTGGAATAAAAGGCAAGAGAAATAAGATGAAAGAACCAGTGGAAAATGAATAATAATTGACAAGGCTTCATGTAAGAAATTCAAATCTTATTACATCTAATACTACTAGTGGAATAAAAGGCAAGAGAAATAAGATGAAAGAAATCCTAGTGAAAAATGAATAATAAATGACAAGGCTTCATGTAAGAAATTCAAATATTATTACATCTAATACTACTAGTGGAATAAAAGGCAAGAGAAATAAGATGAAAGAAATCCTAGTGAAAAATGAATACAATTGACAAGGCTTCATGTAAGAAATTCAAATCTTATTACATCTAATACTACTAGTGGAATAAAAAAGGCAAGAGAAATAAGATGAAAGAAATCCTAGTAAAAAATGAATCATAATTGACAAGGCTTCATGTAAGAAATTCAAATCTTATTACATCTAATACTACTAGTGGAATAAAAGTCGAGAGAAATAAGATGAAAGAAATCCTAGTGAAAAATGAATACACTGACAAGGCTTCAGTAGCAAATCTAAATCTTATTACATCTAATACTACTAGTGGAATAAAAGGCAAGAGAAATAAGATGAAAGAAATCCTAGTGAAAAATGAATAATAAATGACAAGGCTTCATTGTAAGAAATTCAAATCTTATTACATCTAATACTACTAGTGGAATAAAAGGCAAGAGAAATAAGATGAAAGAAAACTTCTAGTGAAAAATGAATAATAATTGACAAGGCTTCATGTAAGAAATTCAAATCTTATTACATTCCAAATACTACTAGTGGAATAAAAGTAAGAGAAATAAGATGAAAGAAATCCTAGTAAAAAATGAATCATAATTGACAAGGCTTCATGTAAGAAATTCAAATCTTATTACATCTAATACTACTAGTGGAATAAAAGGCAAGAGAAATAAGATGAAAGAAATCCTAGTGAAAAATGAATAATAATTGACAAGGCTTCATGTAAGAAATTCAAATCTTATTACATCTAATACTACTAGTGGAATAAAGGCAAGAGAAATAAGATGAAAAAAATCTTAGTGAAAATGAATAATAAAATGACAAGGCTTCATGTAAGAAATTCAAATCTTTTTTACATCTAATACTACTAGTGGAATAAAAGGCAAGAGAAATAAGATGAAAGAACTTAATGAAAATGAATAATAATTGACAAGGCTTCATGTAAGAAATTCAAATCCTTATTACATCTAATACTACTAGTGGAATAAAAGGCAAGAGAATTAAGATGAAAGAAACTTGGGAAAAATGAATAATAATTTGACAAGGCTTCATGTAAGAAATTCAAATCTTATTACATCGAATACTACTAGTGGAATAAAAGGCAAGAGAAATAAGATGAAAGAAAATCCTGGGAAAATTGAATAATAATTGACAAGGTCATGTAAGAAATTCAAAATCTTTACAGACCTAATACTACTAGTGAAATGAAAGGCAAGAGAAATAAGATGAAAGAAATCCTTGGAAAATGAATAATAATTGACAAGGCTTCATGTAGAAATTCAAATCGTATTACATCTAATACTACGAGTGGAATAAAAGTCAAGAGAAATAAGATGAAAGAAATCCTAATGAAAATGTATAATAATTGACAAGGCTTCATGTAAGAAATTCAAACATTATTACATCTAATACTACTAGTGGAATAAAGGCAAGAGAAATAAGATGAAAAAGAAATCCTAATGAAAAATGAATAATAATTGACAAGGGTTCATGAAGAAATTCAAATCTTTTATTACATCTAATACTACTAGGAATAAAAGGCAAGAGAAATAAGATGAAAAGAAATCCTAGTGAAAATGAATAATAAATGACAAGGCTTCATGTAAGAAATCCAAATATTATTACATCTAATACTAATAGTGGAATAAAAGGTAAGAGAAATAAGATGAAAGAAATCCTAGTGAAAAATGAATAATAATTGACAAGGCTTCATGTAAGAAATTCAAATCTTACACATCTATCACTACTTAGTGGAATAAAAGGCAAAGAGAAAATAAGATGAAAGAAAACTTAGTAAAAATGAACTATAATTGACAAGGCTTCATGTAAGAAATTCAAATCTTATTACATCTAATACTACTAGTGGAATAAAAGTCGAGAGAAATAAGATGAAAGAAATCCTAGTGAAAAAATGAATAATAATTGACAAGGCTTCATGTAAGAAATTCAAATCTTATTACATCTAATACTACTAGTGGAATAAAAGGCAAAGAGAAATAAGATGAAAGAAATCCTAGTGAAAAATGAATAATAAATGACAAGGCTTCATTGTAAGAAATTCAAATCTTATTACATCTAATACTACTAGTGGAATAAAAGGCAAGAGAAATAAGATGAAAGAAATCCTAGTGAAAAATGAATAATAATTGACAAGGCTTCATGTAAGAAATTCAAATCTTATTACATCTAATACTACTAGTGGAATAAAAAGTAAGAGAAATAAGATGAAAGAAACCAGTAAAAAATGAATCATAATTGACAAGGCTTCATGTAAGAAATTCAAATCTTATTACATCTAATACTACTAGTGGAATAAAAGGCAAGAGAAATAAGATGAAAAGAAATCCTAGTGAAAAATGAATAATAATTGACAAGGCTTCATGTAAGAAATTCAAATCTTATTACATCTAATACTACTAGTGGAATAAAAGGCAAGAGAAATAAGATGAAAAAATCTTAGTGAAAAATGAATAATAAATGACAAGGCTTCATGTAAGAAATTCAAATCTTTACATCTAATACTACTAGTGAATAAAAAGGCAAGAGAAATAAGATGAAAGAAATCCTAATGAAAAATGAATAATAATTGACAAGGCTTCATGTAAGAAATTCAAATCTGTCAAGACTACTACTAGTGGAATAAAAGGCAAGAGAATTAAGATGAAAGAAATCCTTGGGAAAATGAATAATAATTGACAAGGCTTCAGTAAGAAATTCAAATCTTTATTACATCACTACTAGTGGAATAAAAGGCAAGAGAAATAAGATGAAAGAAATCCTTGGGAAAATTGAATAATAATTGACAAGGCTTCATGTAAGAAATCAAACTTTTTACATCTAATACTACTAGTGGAATGAAAGGCAAGAGACATAAGATGAAAGAAATCCTTGGGAAAAATGAATAATAATTGACAAGGCTTCATGTAAGAAATTCAAATCGTATTACATCTAATACTACGAGTGGAATAAAAGTCAAGAGAAATAAGATGAAAGAAATCCTAATGAAAAATGTATAATAATTGACAAGGCTTCATGTAAGAAATTCAAATATTATTACATCTAATACTACTAGTGGAATAAAAGGCAAGAGAAATAAGATGAAAGAAATCCTAATGAAAAATGAATAATAATTGACAAGGGTTCATGTAAGAAATTCAAATCTTATTACATCTAATACTACTAGTGGAATAAAAGGCAAGAGAAATAAGATGAAAGAAATCCTAGTGAAAAATGAATAATAAATGACAAGGCTTCATGTAAGAAATTCAAATATTATTACATCTAATACTACTAGTGGAATAAAAGGCAAGAGAAATAAGATGAAAGAAATCCTAGTGAAAAATGAATAATAATTGACAAGGCTTCATGTAAGAAATTCAAATCTTATTACATCTAATACTACTAGTGGAATAAAAGGCAAGAGAAATAAGATGAAAGAAATCCTAGTAAAAAATGAATCATAATTGACAAGGCTTCATGTAAGAAATTCAAATCTTATTACATCTAATACTACTAGTGGAATAAAAGTCGAGAGAAATAAGATGAAAGAAATCCTAGTGAAAAATGAATAATAATTGACAAGGCTTCATGTAAGAAATTCAAATCTTATTACATCTAATACTACTAGTGGAATAAAAGGCAAGAGAAATAAGATGAAAGAAATCCTAGTGAAAATGAATAATAAATGACAAGGCTTCATTGTAAGAAATTCAAATCTTATTACATCTAATACTACTAGTGGAATAAGTAAGCAAGAGAAATAAGATGAAAGAAACTGCAGTGAAAATGAATAATAATTGACAAGGCTTCATGTAAGAAATTCAAATCTTATTACATCTAATACTACTAGTGGAATAAAAAGTAAGAGAAATAAGATGAAAGAAATCCTAGTAAAAAATGAATCATAATTGACAAGGCTTCATGTAAGAAATTCAAATCTTATTACATCTAATACTACTAGTGGAATAAAGGCAAGAGAAATAAGATGAAAGAAATCCTAGTGAAAATGAATAATAATTGACAAGGCTTCATGTAAGAAATTCAAATCTTATTACATCTAATACTACTAGTGGAATAAAAGGCAAGAGAAATAAGATGAAAAAATCTTAGTGAAAAAAATGAATAATAAATGACAAGGCTTCATGTAAGAAATTCAAATCTTTTTACATCTAATACTACTAGTGGGAAGAAGTATAAGAGAAATAAGATGAAAGAAATCCTAATGAAAAATGAATAATAATTGACAAGGCTTCATGTAAGAAATTCAAATCTTATTACATCTTACTACTAGTGGAATAAAAGGCAAGAGAATTAAGATGAAAGAAATCCTTGGGAAAAATGAATAATAATTGACAAGGCTTCATGTAAGAAATTCAAATCTTATTACATCGAATACTACTAGTGGAATAAAAGGCAAGAGAAATAAGATGAAAGAAATCCTTGGGAAAAATTGGAATAATACCTTGACAAGGCTTCATGTAAGAAATTCAAATCTTTTTACATCTAATACTACTAGTGGAATGAAAGGCAAGAGAAATAAGATGAAAGAAACTCTGGGAAAAATGAATAATAATTGACAAGGCTTCATGTAAGAAATTCAAATCAGACATCTAATACTACGAGTGGAATAAAAAGTCAAGAGAAATAAGATGAAAGAAATCCTAATGAAAAATGTATAATAATTGACAAGGCTTCATGTAAGAAATTCAAATATTATTACATCTAATACTACTAGTGGAATAAAAGGTAAAGAGAAATAAGATGAAAGAAATCCTAATGAAAATGAATAATAATTGACAAGGGTTCATGTAAGAAATTCAAATCTTATTACATCTAATACTACTAGTGGAATAAAAGGCAAGAGAAATAAGATGAAAGAAATCCTATTGAAAAATGAATAATAATTGACAAGGCTTCATGTAAGAAATTCAAATCTTATTACATCTAATACTACTAGTGGAATAAAAAGGCAAGCAGAAATAAGATGAAAGAAATCCCCAATGAAACAACAATTGACAAGGGTTCATGTAAGAAATTCAAATCTATTACATCTAATACTACTAGTGGAATAAAAGGCAAGAGAAATAAGATGAAAGAAATCCTATTGAAAAATGAATAATAATTGACAAGGCTTCATGTAAGAAATTCAAATCTTATTACATCTACTACTACGAGGGAATAAAAGGCAAGAGAAATAAGATGAAAGAAATCCAAGAAAAAATGAATAATAATTGACAAGGCTTCATGTAAGAAATTCAAATATTATTACATCTAATACTACTAGTGGAATAAAAGGCAAGAGAAATAAGATGAAAGAAATCCTATTGAAAAATGAAATAATAATTGACAAGGCTTCATGTAAAGAAATTCAAATCTTATTACATCTAATACTACTAGTGGAATAAAAGGCAAGAGAAATAAGATGAAAGAAATCCTAGTGAAAAATGAATAATAATTGAAAAGGCTTCATGTAAGAAATTCAACACCTTATTACATCAAATACTACGAGTGGAATAAAAGGCAAGAGAAATAAGATGAAAGAAATCCAATGAAAAAAATGAAATAATAATTGACAAGGACTCATGTAAGAAATTCAAATCTTATTACATCTAATACTACTAGTGGAATAAAAGGCAAGAGAAATAAGATGAAAGAACTTTGGGAAAAATGAATAATAATTGACAAGGCTTCATGTAAGAAATTCAAATCTTTTGCCACATCTAATACTACTAGTGGAATAAAAGGCAAGAGAAATAAGATGAAAGAAATCCTAGTGAAAATGAATAATAATTGACAAGGCTTCATGTAAGAAATTCAAATATTATTACATCTAATACTACTAGTGGAATAAAAGGCAAGAGAAATAAGATGAAAGAAATCCTAGTGAAAAATGAATCATAATTGACAAGGCTTCATGTAAGAAATTCAAATCTTATTACATCTAATACTACTAGTGGAATAAAAAGCAAGAGAAATAAGATGAAAGAAATCCCAGAGAAAAATGAATAATAATTGACAATGTTTTATGTAAGAAATTCAAATCTTATTACATCTAATACTACTAGTGGAATAAAAGGCAAGAGAAATAAGATGAAAGAAATCCTATTGAAAAATGAATAATAATTGACAATGTTTTATGTAAGAAATTCAAATCTTATTACATCTAATACTACTAGGGGAATAAAAGGCAAGAGAAATAAGATGAAAGAAATCCTATTGAAAAATGAATAATAATTGACAATGTTTTATGTAAGAAATTCAAATCTTATTACATCTAATACTACTAGTGGAATAAAAGGCAAGAGAAATAAGATGAAAGAAATCCTATTGAAAAATGAATAACAATTGACAATGTTTTGTGTAAGAAATTCAAATCTTATTACATCTAATACTACTAGGGGAATAAAAGGCAAGAGAAATAAGATGAAAGAAATCCTATTGAAAAATGAATAATAATTGACAATGTTTTATGTAAGAAATTCAAATCTTATTACATCTAATACTACTAGTGGAATAAAAGGCAAGAGAAATAAGATGAAAGAAATCTTAATGAAAAATGAATAATAATTGACAAGGCTTCATGTAAGAAATTCAAATCTTATTACATCAAATAGTACAAGTGGAATAAAAGGCAAGAGAAATAAGATGAAAGAAATCTTAATGAAAAATGAATAATAATTGACAAAGCTTCATGTAAGAAATTCAAATCTTATTACATCTAATAATACTAGTGGAATAAAAGGCAAGAGAAATAAGATAAAAGAAATCCTAGTGAAAATGAATCACACTGGAGAAGGCTTCATGTAAGAAATTCAAATCTTATTACATCTAATACTACTAGTGGAATAAAAGGCAAGAGAAATAAGATGAAAGAAATCCTAATGAAAAATGAATAATAATTGACAAGGGTTCATGTAAGAAATTCAAATCTTATTACATCTAATACTACTAGTGGAATAAAAGGCAAGAGAAATAAGATGAAAGAAATCCTATTGAAAAATGAATAATAATTGACAAGGCTTCATGTAAGAAATTCAAATCTTATTACATCTAATACTACGAGTGGAATAAAAGGCAAGAGAAATAAGATGAAAGAAATCCTAGTGAAAAATGAATAATAATTGACAAGGCTTCATGTAAGAAATTCAAATATTATTACATCTAATACTACTAGTGGAATAAAAAGCAAGAGAAATAAGATGAAAGAAATCCTAGTAAAAAATGAATCATAATTGACAAGGCTTCATGTAAGAAATTCAAATCTTATTACATCTAATACTACTAGTGGAATAAAAGGCAAGAGAAATAAGATGAAAGAAATCCTAGTGAAAAATGAATAATAATTGACAAGGCTTCATGTAAGAAATTCAAATCTTATTACATCTAATACTACTAGTGAATAAAAGGGCAAGAGAAATAAGATGAAAAAAAATCTTAGTGAAAATGAATAATAAATGACAAGGCTTCATGTAAGAAATTCAAATCTTTTTACATCTAATACTACTAGTGGAATAAAAGGCAAGAGAAATAAGATGAAAGAAATCCTAATGAAAATGAATAATAATTGACAAGGCTTCTGCAAGAAATTCAAATCTTATTACATCTAATACTACTAGTGGAATAAAAGGCAAGAGAATTAAGATGAAAGAAATCCTTGGGAAAAATGAATAATAATTGGACAAGGCTTCATGTAAGAAATTCAAATCTTATTACATCGAATACTACTAGTGGAATAAAAGGCAAGAGAAATAAGATGAAAGAAATCCTTGGGAAAATTGAATAATAATTGACAAGGTTTGCTGTAAGAAATTCAAATCTTTTACATCTAATACTACTAGTGGAATGAAAGGGCAAGAGAAATAAGATGAAAGAAATCCTTGGGAAAAATGAATAATAATTGACAAGGCTTCAAGAAATTCAAATCGTATTACATCTAATACTACGAGTGGAATAAAAGTCAAGAGAAATAAGATGAAAGAAACTCTAATGAAAATGTATAATAATTGACAAGGCTTCATGTAAGAAATTCAAATATTATTACATCTAATACTACTAGTGGAATAAAAGGCAAGAGAAATAAGATGAAAGAAATCCTATTGAAAAATGAATAATAATTGACAAGGCTTCATGTAAGAAATTCAAATTCTATTACATCTAATACTACTAGTGGAATAAAAGGCAAGAGAAATAAGATGAAAGAAATCCTAATGAAAAATGAATAATAATTGACAAGGGTTCATGTAAGAAATTCAAATCTTATTACATCTAATACTACTAGTGGAATAAAAGGCAAGAGAAATAAGATGAAAGAAATCCTAGTGAAAAATGAATAATAATTGACAAGGCTTCATGTAAGAAATTCAAATCTTATTACATCTAATACTACTAGTGGAATAAAAGGCAAGAGAAATAAGATGAAAAAAATCTTAGTGAAAAATGAATAATAAATGACAAGGCTTCATGTAAGAAATTCAAATCATTTTACATCTAATACTACTAGTGGAATAAAAGGCAAGAGAAATAAGATGAAAGAAATCCTAATGAAAAATGAATAATTGACAAGGCTTCATGTAAGAAATTCAAATCTTATTACATCTAATACTACTAGTGGAATAAAAGGCAAGAGAATTAAGATGAAAGAAATCCTTGGGAAAAATGAATAATAATTGACAAGGCTTCATGTAAGAAATTCAAATCTTATTACATCGAATACTACTAGTGGAATAAAAGGCAAGAGAAATAAGATGAAAGAAATCCTTGGGAAAATTGAATAATAATTGACAAGGCTTCATGTAAGAAATTCAAATCTTTTACATCTAATACTACTAGTGGAATGAAAGGCAAGAGAAATAAGATGAAAGAAATCCTGGGGAAAATGAATAATAATTGACAAGGCTTCATGTAAGAAATTCAAATCGTATTACATCTACTACGAGTGGAATAAAAGTCAAGAGAAATAAGATGAAAGAAATCCTAATGAAAAATGTATAATAATTGACAAGGTTTCATGTAAGAAATTCAAATATTATTACATCTAATACTACTAGTGGAATAAAAGGCAAGAGAAAAGATGAAAGAAATCCTATTGAAAAATGAATAATAATTGACAAGGCTTCAAGTAAGAAATTCAAATCTATTACATCTAATACTACTAGTGGAATAAAAAGGCAAGAGAAATAAGATGAAAGAAATCAATAAAAATGAATAATAATTGACAAGGGTTCATGTAAGAAATTCAAATCTTATTACATCTAATACTACTAGTGGAATAAAAGGCAAGAGAAATAAGATGAAAGAAACGAGTGAAAAATGAATAATAATTGACAAGGCTTCATGTAAGAAATTCAAATCTTATTACATCTAATACTACTAGTGGAATAAAAGGCAAGAGAAATAAGATGAAAAAAATCTTAGTGAAAAATGAATAATAAATGACAAGGCTTCATGTAAGAAATTCAAATCATTTTACATCTAATACTACTAGTGGAATAAAAGGCAAGAGAAATAAGATGAAAGAAATCCTAATGAAAAATGAATACAATTGACAAGGCTTCATGTAAGAAATTCAACCTACACATCTAATACTACTAGTGGAATAAAAGGCAAGAGAATTAAGATGAAAGAAACTTGGAAAAAATGAATAATAATTGACAAGGCTTCATGTAAGAAATTCAAATCTTATTACATCTAATATTACTAGTGGAATAAAAGGCAAGAGAAATAAGATGAAAGAAATCCTTGGGAAAATGAATAATAATTGACAAGGTCATGAAATTCAAATCTTTACATCTAATACTACTAGTGGGAATGAAAGGCAAGAGAAATAAGATGAAAGAAATCCTTGGGAAAAAGAATAATAATTGACAAGGCTTCATGTAAGAAATTCAAATCGCATTACATCTAATACTACGAGTGGAATAAAGTCAAGAGAAATAAGATGAAAGAAATCCCAATGAAAAAATGTATAATAATTGACAAGGGTTCATGTAAGAAATTCAAATCTTATTACATCTAATACTACGAGTGAAATAAAAAGGCAAGAGAAATAAGATGAAAGAAACCTTATTGAAAAATGAATAATAATTGACAAGGGTTCATGTAAGATATTCAAATCTTATTACATCTAATAATACGAGTGGAATAAAAGGCAAGAGAATTAAGATGAAAGAAACTTGGGAAAAATGAATAATAATTGACAAGCTTCATGTAAGAAATTCAAATCTTATTACATCTAATACTACGACTGGAATAAAAAGGCAAGAGAAATAAGATGAAAGAAATCCTAGTGAAAAATGAATAATAATTGACTAGGCTTCACGTAAGAAATTCAAATCTTATTACATCTAATACTACTAGTGGAATAAAAGGCAAGAGAAAATAAGATGAAAGAAAACTCTATTGAAAAATGAATACAAATGACAAGGCTTCATGTATGAAATTCAAATTTATTACATCTAATACTACTAGTGGAATAAAAGGCAAGAGAAATAAGATGAAAGAAATCCTAGTGAAAATGAATAATAATTGACAAGGCTTCATGTAAGAAATTCAAATCATTTTACATCTAATACTACTAGTGGAATAAAAGGCAAGAGAAATAAGATGAAAGAAATCCTAGAGAAATGAATAATAAATGACAAGGCTTCATGTAAGAAATTCAAATCTTATTACATCTAATACTACTAGTGGAATAAAAGGCAAGAGAAATAAAGATGAAAGAAATCCTAGTGAAAAATGAATAATAATTGACAAGGCTTCATGTAAGAAATTCAAATCTTATTACATCTAATACTACTAGTGGAATAAAAGTACAAGAGAAATAAGAGATGAAAGAAATCCTAGTGAAAAATGAATAATAATTGACAAGGCTTCATGTAAGAAATTCAAATCTTATTACATCTAATAATTACTAGTGGAATAAAAAGGCAAGAGAAATAAGATGAAAGAAATCCTAGTGAAAATGAATAATAAATGACAAGGCTTCATGGGAAATTCAAATATTATTACATCTAGTACTACTAGGAATAAAAGGCAAGAGAAATAAGATGAAAGAAATCCTAGTGAAAAATGAATATTAATTGACAAGGCTTCATGTAAGAAATTCAAATCTTATTACATTCAATACTACTAGTGGAATAAAAGGCAAGAGAAATAAGATGAAAGAAATCCCAGTAAAAATGAATCATAATTGACAAGGCTTCATGTAAGAAATTCAAATCTTATTACATCTAATAATACTAGTGGAATAAAAGTCGAGAGAAATAAGATGAAAGAAATCCTAGTGAAAAATGAATAATAATTGACAAGGCTTCATGTAAGAAATTCAAATCTGACAGACGAATACTACTAGTGGAATAAAGGCAAGAGAAATAAGATGAAAGAAATCCTAGTGAAAAATGAATAATAAATGACAAGGCTTCATTGTAAGAAATTCAACCCACACATCTAATACTACTAGTGGAATGCGGTTGGCAAGAGAAATAAGATGAAAGAAATCCTAGTGGAAAATGAATAATAATTGACAAGGCTTTCATGTAAGAAATTCAAATCTTATTGACATCTAATACTACTAGTGGAATAAAAGGCAAGAGAATTAAGATGAAAGAAATCCTTGTGAAAAATGAATAATAATTGACAAGGCTTCATGTAAGAAATTCAAATCTTATTACATCTAATATTACTAGTAATAAAAGGCAAGAGAAATAAGATGGCAGAAATCCTTGGGAAATTCAATAATAATTGACAAGGCTTCATGTAAGAAATTCAAATCTTTTTACATCTAATACTACTAGTGGAATGAAAGGCAAGAGAAATAAGATGAAAGAAACTTTGGAAAAAAGAATAATAATTGACAAGGCTTCATGTAAGAAATTCAAATCGTATTACATCTACTTACTACGAGTGGAATAAAGTCAAAGAGAAATAAGATGAAAGAAATCCTAATGAAAATGTATAATAATTGACAAGGGTTCATGTAAGAAATTCAAATTTTATTACATCTAATACTACGAGGGAAATAAAAGGCAAGAGAAATAAGATGAAAGAAACCTTATTGAAAAATGAATAATAATTGACAAGGGTTCATGTAAGATATTCAAATCTTAATACATCTAATAATACGAGTGGAATAAAAGGCAAGAGAATTAAGATGAAAAGAAACTTTGGGAAAATGAATAATAATTGACAAGGCTTCATGTAAGAAATTCAAATCTTATTACATCTAATACCACTGGAATAAAAAGGCAAGAGAAATAAGATGAAAGAAACTTATGAAAAATGAATAATAATTGACTGAAGCCAATGTAGAAATCAAAATCTTATTACATCTGACACTACTAGTGAATAAAAGGCAAGAGAAATAAGATATAAAGAAATCATTGAAAAATGAATAATAAATGACAATATTTCATGTATGAAATTCAAATTTCTATTATACCATTTACTTACTAGTGGAATAAAAAAGAGAAATAAGACAGAAATGAAATCCTAGTGAAAATGATAATAATTGACAAGGCATCATGTAAGAAATTTAAATCATTTTACATCTAATACTACTTAGTGGAATAAAAGGCAAGAGAAATAAGATGAAAGAAATCCTAGAGAAAAATGAATAATAAATGACAAGGCTTCATGTAAGAAATTCAAATCTTATTACATCTACTACTACTAGTGGAATAAAAGGCAAGAGAAATAAGATGAAAGAAATCCTAGTGAAAAATGAATAATAATTGACAAGGTCATGTAAGAAATTCAAATCTTATTACATCTAATACTACTAGTGGAATAAAAAAGGCAAGAGAAATAAGATGAAAAGAAATCCTAGTGAAAAATGAATAATAATTGACAAGGCTTCATGTAAGAAATTCAAATCTTATTACATCTAATACTACTAGTGGAATAAAAGGCAAGAGAAATAAGATGAAAAGAAATCCTAGTGAAAAATGAATAATAAATGACAAGGCTTCATGTAAGAAATTCAAATATTATTACATCTAATACTACTAGTGGAATAAAAGGCAAGAGAAATAAGATGAAAGAAATCCCAGTGAAAAATGAATATTAATTGACAAGGCTTCATGTAAGAAATTCAAATCTTATTACATCTAATACTACTAGTGGAATAAAAGGCAAGAGAAATAAGATGAAAGAAATCCTAGTAAAAAATGAATCATAATTGACAAGGCTTCATGTAAGAAATTCAAATCTTATTACATCTAATACTACTAGTGGAATAAAAGTCGAGAGAAATAAGATGAAAGAAATCCTAGTGAAATGAATAATAATTGACAAGGCTTCTAAGAAATCTAAATCTTATTACATCTAATACTACTAGTGGAATAAAAGGCAAGAGAAATAAGATGAAAGAAATCCTAGTGAAAAATGAATAATAATTGACAAGGCTTCATTGTAAGAAATTCAAATCTTATTACATCTAATACTACTAGTGGAATAAAAGGCAAGAGAAATAAGATGAAAGAAATCCTAGTGAAAAATGAATAATAATTGACAAGGCTTCATGTAAGAAATTCAAATCTTATTACATCTAATACTACTAGTGGAATAAAAAGTAAGAGAAATAAGATGAAAGAAATCCTAGTAAAAAATGAATCATAATTGACAAGGCTTCATGTAAGAAAATTCAAATCTTATTACATCTAATACTACTAGTGGAATAAAAGGCAAGAGAAATAAGTATGAAAGAAATCCTAGTGAAAATGAATAATAATTGACAAGGCTTCATGTAGAAATTCAAATCTTTATTACATCTAATACTACTAGTGGAATAAAAGGCAAGAGAAATAAGATGAAAAAAATCTTAGTGAAAAATGAATAATAAATGACAAGGCTTCATGAAGAAATTCAAATCTTTTTACATCTAATACTACTAGTGGAATAAAAGCAAAGAGAAATAAGATGAAATAAAAGAAATCCTAATGAAAATGAATAATAATTGACAAGGCTTCATGTAAGAAATTCAAATCTTATTACATCTAATACTACTAGTGGGAATAAAGGCAAGAGAATTAAGATGAAAGAAATCCTTGGGAAAAATGAATAATAATTGACAAGGCTTCATGTAAGAAATTCAAATCTTATTACATCGAATACTACTAGTGGAATAAAAGGCAAGAGAAATAAGATGAAAGAAATCCTAATGAAAAATGAATAATAATTGACAAGGGTTCATGTAAGAAATTCCAACTTTATTACATCTAATACTACTAGTGGAATAAAGGCAAGAGAAATAAGATGAAAGAAATCCTATTGAAAAATTAAATAATAATTGACAAGGCTTCATGTAAGAATTAAACTTTATTACATCTAATACTACTAGTGGAATAAAAGGCAAGAGAAATAAGATGAAAGAAATCCTAATGAAAAATGAATAATAATTGTTTATGTTCATGTAAGAAATTCAAATCTTATTACATCTAATACTAGTGGAATAAAAGGCAAGAGAAATAAGATGAAAACTGTATTGAAAAATGAATAATAATTGACAAGGCTTCATGTAAGAACAAATCTTATTACATCTAATACTACTAGTGGAATAAAAGGCAAGAGAAATAAGATGAAAGAAATCTAGCAGAAAATGAATAATAAATGACAAGGCTTCATTGTAAGAAATTCAAATCTTTGCTACATCTAATACTACTAGTGGAATAAAAGGCAAGAGAAATAAGATGAAAGAAATCCTAGAAAATGAATAATAATTGACAAGGCCTATAACAAGAAATTCAAATCTTATTACATCTAATACTACTAGTGGAATAAAAAGTAAGAGAAATAAGATGAAAGAAATCCTAGTAAAAATAATCATAATTGACAAGGCTTCATGTAAGAAATTCAAATCTTATTACATTCATTCACTACTAGTGGAATAAAAGTAAGAGAAATAAGATGAAAGAAATCCTAGTGAAAAATGAATAATAATTGACAAGGTTTATGTAGAAATTCAAAATCTTATTACATCTAATACTACTAGTGGAATAAAAGGCAAGAGAAATAAGATGAAAATTGCAGTGAAAAATGAATAATGACAAGGCTTCATGTAAGAAATTCAAATCTTTTTACATCTAATACTACTAGTGGAATAAAAGCAAGAGAAATAAGATAAAGAAATCCTAATGAAAAATGAATAATAATTGACAAGGTCATAAAGAAATTCAAATCTTATTTACCCAATACTACTAGTGGAATAAAAGGCAAGAGAATTAAGATGAAAGAAAACTTTGGGAAAATGAATAATAATTGACAAGGCTTCATGTAAGAAATTCAAATCTTATTACATCGAATACTACTAGTGGAATAAAAGGCAAGAGAAATAAGATGAAAGAAATCCTAATGAAAAATGAATAATAATTGACAAGGGTTCATGTAAGAAATTCAAATCTTATTACATCTATTACTACTAGTGGAATAAAAGGCAAGAGAAATAAGATGAAAGAAATCCTAATGAAAAATGAATAATAATTGTCAAGGGTTCATGTAAGAAATTCAAATCTTACATACATCTAATACTACTAGTGGAATAAAAGGCAAGAGAAATAAGATGAAAGAAATCCTATTGAAAAATGAATAATAATTGACAAGGCTTCCATGTAAGAAATTCAAATCTTATTACATCTAATACTACGAGTGGAATAAAAGGCAAGAGAATAAGATGAAAGAAATCCTAGTGAAATGAATAATTATTGACAAGGCTTCATGTAAGAAATTCAAATATTATTACATCTAATACTACTAGTGGAATAAAAAGGGCAAGAGAAATAAGATGAAAGAAATCCCATTGAAAGTGTAGAATAATAATTGACAAGGCTTCATGTAAGAAATTCAAATCTTATTACATCTAATACTACTAGTGGAATAAAAGGCAAGAGAAATAAGATGAAAGAAATCCTAGTGAAAAATGAATAATAATTGAAAAGGCTTCATGTAAGAAATTCAAATCTTATTACATCAAATACTACGAGTGGAATAAAAGGCAAGAGAAATAAGATGAAAGAAATCAATGAAAATGAATAATAATTGACAAGGACTCATGTAAGAAATTCAAATCTTATTACATCTAATACTACTAGTGGAATAAAAGGCAAGAGAATAAAGATGAAAGAAATCCTTGGGAAAATGAATAATAATTGACAAGGCTTCATGTAAGAAATTCAAATGTATTACATCTAATACTACTAGTGGAATAAAGGCAAGAGAAATAAGATGAAAGAAATCCTAGTGAAAATGAATAATAATTGACAAGGCTTCATGTAAGAAATTCAAATATTATTACATCTAATACTACTAGTGGAATAAAAGGCAAGAGAAATAAGATGAAAGAAATCCTAGTGAAAAATGAATCATAATTGACAAGGCTTCATGTAAGAAATTCACATCTTATTACATCTAATACTACTAGTGGAATAAAAGCAAAGAGAAATAAGATGAAAGAAATCCCAGTGAAAAATGAATAATAATTGACAATGTTTTATGTAAGAAATTCAAATCTTATTACATCTAATACTACTAGTGGAATAAAAGGCAAGAGAAATAAGATGAAAGAAATCTATTGAAAAATGAATAATAATTGACAATGTTTTATGTAAGAAATTCAAATCCAATTACATCTAATACTACTAAGGGAATAAAAAGGCAAGAGAAATAAGATGAAAGAAATCCTATTGAAAAATGAATAATAATTGACAATGTTTTATGTAAGAAATTCAAATCTTATTACATCTAATACTACTAGTGGAATAAAAGGCAAGAGAAATAAGATGAAAGAAATCCTATTGAAAAATGAATAACAATTGACAATGTTTTATGTAAGAAATTCAAATCTTATTACATCTAATACTACTAGGGGAATAAAAGGCAAGAGAAATAAGATGAAGAAATCTATTGAAAAATGAATAATAATTGACAATGTTTTATGTAAGAAATTCAAATCTTATTACATCTAATACTACTAGTGGAATAAAAGGCAAGAGAAATAAGATGAAAGAAATCTTAATGAAAAATGAATAATAATTGACAAGGCTTCATGTAAGAAATTCAAATCTTATTACATCGAATACTACTAGTGGAATAAAAGGCAAGAGAAATAAGATGAAAGAAATCCTAATGAAAAATGAATAATAATTGACAAGGGTTCATGTAAGAAATTCAAATCTTATTACATCTAATACTACTAGTGGAATAAAAGGCAAGAGAAATAAGATGAAAGAAATCTATTGAAAAATGAATAATAGTGACAAGGCTTCATGTAAGAAATTCAAATCTTATTACATCTAATACTACTAGTGGAATAAAAGGCAAGAGAAATAAGATGAAAGAAATCCTAATGAAAAATGAATAATAATTGTCAAGGGTTCATGTAAGAAATTCAAATCTTATTACATCTAATACTACTAGTGGAATAAAAGGCAAAATAAGATGAAAGAAATCTATTGAAAAATGAATAATAATTGACAAGGCTTCATGTAAGAAATTCAAATCTTATTACATCTAATACTACGAGTGGAATAAAAGGCAAGAGAAATAAGATGAAGAAATCCTAGTGAAAAATGAATAATAATTGACAAGGCTTCATGTAAGAAATTCAAATATTATTACATCTAATACTACTAGTGGAATAAAAGGCAAGAGAAATAGATGAAAGAAATCCTATTGAAAATGAATAATAATTGACAAGGCTTCATGTAAGAAATTCAAATCTTATTACATCTAATACTACTAGTGGAATAAAAGGCAAGAGAAATAAGATGAAAAATCTAGTGAAAAATGAATAATAATTGAAAAGGCTTCATGTAAGAAATTCAAATCTTATTACATCAAATACTACGAGTGGAATAAAAGGCAAGAGAAATAAGATGAAAGAAATCCTAATGTAAAATGAATAATAATTGACAAGGACTCATGTAAGAAATTCAAATCTTATTACATCTAATACTACTAGTGGAATAAAAGGCAAGAGAAATAAGATGAAAGAAATCCTTGGGAAAAATGAATAATAATTGACAAGGCTTCATGTAAGAAATTCAAATCGTATTACATCTAATACTACTAGTGGAATAAAAGGCAAGAGAAATAAGATGAAAGAAATCCTAGTGAAAAATGAATAATAATTGACAAGGCTTCATGTAAGAAATTCAAATATTATTACATCTAATACTACTAGTGGAATAAAAGGCAAGAGAAATAAGATGAAAGAAATCCTAGTGAAAAATGAATCATAATTGACAAGGCTTCATGTAAGAAATTCACATCTTATTACATCTAATACTACTAGTGGAATAAAAGCAAGAGAAATAAGATGAAAGAAATCCCAGTGAAAAATGAATAATAATTGACAATGTTTTATGTAAGAAATTCAAATCTTATTGCATCTAATACTACTAGTGGAATAAAAGGCAAGAGAAATAAGATGAAAGAAATCCTATTGAAAAATGAATAATAATTGACAATGTTTTATGTAAGAAATTCAAATCTTATTACATCTAATACTACTAGGGGAATAAAAAGGCAAGAGAAATAAGATAGAAAGAAATCCTATTGAAAAATGAATAATAATTGACAATGTTTTATGTAAGAAATTCAATCTTATTACATCTAATACTACTAGTGGAATAAAAGGCAAGAGAAATAAGATGAAAGAAATCCTATTGAAAAATGAATAACAATTGACAATGTTTTATGTAAGAAATTCAAATCTTATTACATCTAATACTACTAGGGGAATAAAAGGCAAGAGAAATAAGATGAAAGAAATCCTATTGAAAAATGAATAATAATTGACAATGTTTTATGTAAGAAATTCAAATCTTATTACATCTAATACTACTAGTGGAATAAAGGCAAGAGAAATAAGATGAAAAAAATCTTAATGAAAAATGAATAATAATTGACAAGGCTTCATGTAAGAAATTCAAATCTTATTACATCAAATAGTACAAGTGGAATAAAAGGCAAGAGAAATAAGATGAAAGAAATCTTAATGAAAAATGAATAATAATTGACAAAGCTTCATGTAAAAATTCAAATCTTATTACATCTAATACTACTAGTGGAATAAAAGGCAAGAGAAATAAGATAAAAAGAAATCCTAGTGAAAAATGAATCATAATTAGAAGGCTTCATGTAAGAAATTCAAATCTTATTACATCTAATACTACTAATGAGTGGAATAAAAGGCAAGAAATAAGATGAAAGAAATCCTAATGAAAAATGAACTAATAATTGACAAGGGTTCATGTAAGAAATTCAAATCTTATTACATCTAATACTACTAGTGGAATAAAAGGCAAGAGAAATAAGATGAAAGAATCCTGTTGAAAATGAATAATAATTGACAAGGCTTCATGTAGAAATTCAAATCTTATTACATCTAATACTACGGAAGTGGAATAAAAGGCAAGAGAAATAAGATGAAAAATCTAGTGAAAAATGAATAATAATTGACAAGGCTTCATGTAAGAAATTCAAATATTATTACATCTAATACTACTAGTGGAATAAAAGCAAGAGAAATAAGATGAAAGAAAATCCTAGTAAAAAATGAATCATAATTGACAAGGCTTCATGTAAAGAATTCAAATCTTATTACATCTAATACTACTAATTGAATAAAAGGCAAGAGAAATAAAGATGAAAGAAATCCTAGTGAAAAATGAATAATATTTGACAAGGCTTCATGTAAGAAATTCAAATCTTATTACATCTAATACTACTAGTGGAATAAAAGGCAAGAGAAATAAGATGAAAAAATCTTAGTGAAAAATGAATAATAAATGACAAGGCTTCATGTAAGAAATTCAAATCTTTTTACATCTAATACTACTAGTGGAATAAAAGGCAAGAGAAATAAGATGAAAGAAATCTAATGAAAAATGAATAATTGACAAGGCTTCATGTAAGAAATTCAAATCTTATTGCATCTAATACTACTAGTGGAATAAAAGGCAAGAGAATTAAGATGAAAAATCCAGCAGGAAAAATGAATAATATTCCAAACTGAAAACTCATGTAGAGAATTCAAATCTTATTACATCGAATACTACTAGTGGAATAAAAGGCAAGAGAAATAAGATGAAAGAAATCCTTGGGAAAATTGAATAATAATTGACAAGGCTTCATGTAGAAATTCAAATCTTTTTACATCTAATACTACTAGTGGAATGAAAGGCAAGAGAAATAAGATGAAAGAAATCCTTGGGAAAAATGAATAATAATAATTGACAAGGCTTCATGTAAGAAATTCAAATAAGTATTACATCTAATACTACGAGTGGAATAAAAGTCAAGAAATAAGATGAAAGAAATCTAATGAAACATGTATAATAATTGACAAGGCTTCATGTAAGAAATTCAAATATTACATCTAATACTACTAGTGGAATAAAAGGCAAGAGAAATAAGATGAAAGAAATCCTAATGAAAATGAATAATAATTGACAAGGGTTCATGTAAAATTCAAATCTTATTACATCTAATACTACTAGTGGAATAAAAGGCAAGAGAAATAAGATGAAAAAAATCTAATGAAAAATGAATAATAATTGACAAGGCTTCATGTAAGAAATTCAAATCTTATTACATCTAATACACACTAGTGGAATAAAAGGCAAGAGAAATAAGATGAAAGAAATCCTAATGAAAAATGAATAATAATGATGACAAGGGTTCATGTAAATTAAATCATACATCTAATACTACTAGTGGAATAAAAGGCAAGAGAAATAAGATGAAAGAAATCCTATTGAAAAAAATGAATAATAATTATTAGGAAAACCATGTAAAATTCAAATCTTATTACATCTAATACTACGAGTGGAATAAAAGGCAAGAGAAATAAGATGGAAAATCCTAGTGAAAAATGAATAATAATTGACAAGGCTTCATGTAAGAAATTCAAATATTATTACATCTAATACTACTAGTGGAATAAAGGCAGAGAAATAAGATGAAGAAATCCTATTGAAAAATGAATAATAATTGACAAGGCTTCATGTAAGAAATTCAAATCTTATTACATCTAATACTACTAGTGGAATAAAACAGAGAGAAATAAGATGAAAGAAATCCTAGTGAAAAATGAATAATAATTGAAAAGGCTTCATGTAAGAAATTCAAATCTTATTACATCAAATACTACGAGTGGAATAAAAGGCAAGAGAAATAAGATGGAGAAAATCCTAATGAAAAATGAATAATAATTGACAAGGACTCATGTAAGAAATTCAAATCTTATTACATCTAATACTACTAATAGTGGAATAAAAGGAAGCAAGAGAAATAAGATAGAAGAAATCCTTGGGAAAAATGAATAATAATTGACAAGGCTTCATGTAAGAAATTCAAATCTTATTACATCTAATACTACTAGTGGAATAAAAGGCAAGAGAAATAAGATGAAAGAAATCTAGTGAAAAATGAATAATAATTGACAAGGCTTCATGTAAGAAATTCAAATATTATTACATCTAATACTACTAGTGGAATAAAAGGCAAGAGAAATAAGATGAAAGAAATCCTAGTGAAAAATGAATCATAATTGACAAGGCTTCATGTAAGAAATTCAAATCTTATTACATCTAATACTACTAGTGGAATAAAAGACAAGAGAAATAGATGAAAGAAATCCTATTGAAAAATGAATAATAATTGACAATGTTTTATGTAAGAAATTCAAATCTTATTACATCTAATACTACTAGGGGAATAAAAGGCAAGAGAAATAAGATGAAAGAAATCTATTGAAAAATGAATAATAATTGACAATGTTTTATGTAAGAAATTCAAATCTTATTACATCTAATACTACTAGTGGAATAAAAGGCAAGAGAAATAAGATGAAAGAAATCCTATTGAAAAATGAATAACAATTGACAATGTTTTATGTAAGAAATTCAAATCTTATTACATCTAATACTACTAGGGGAATAAAAGGCAAGAGAAATAAGATGAAAAATCCTATTGAAAAATGAATAATAATTGACAATGTTTTATGCTAGAAATTCAAATCTTATTACATCGTACTACTAGTGGAATAAAGGCAAGAGAAATAAGATGAAAAATCTTAATGAAAAATGAATAATAATTGACAAGGCTTCATGTAAAGAAATTCAAAATCTTATTACATCAAATAGTACAAGTGGAATAAAAGAGCAAGAAGAAATAAGATGAAAGAAATCTTAATGAAAAAATGAATAATAATTAGTAAGCTTCATGCATAAATTCAAATCTTATTACATCTAATACTACTAGTGGAATAAAAGACAAGAGAAATAAGATAAAAGAAATCCTAGTGAAAAATGAATCATAATTGAGAAGGCTTCATGCCAAGAAATTCAAATCTTATTACATCTAATACTACTAGTGGAATAAAAGGCAAGAGAAATAAGATGAAAGAAATCCTAATGAAAAATGAATAATAATTGACAAGGGTTCATGTAAGAAATTCAAATCTTATTACATCTAATACTACTAGTGGAATAAAAGACAGAAATAAGATGAAAGAAATCCTATTAGAAAAATGAATAATAATTGACAAGACTTCATGTAAGAAATTCAAATCTTATTACATCTAATACTGAGTGGAATAAAAGGCAAGAGAAATAAGATGAAAGAAATCCTAGTGAAGAAAATGAATAATAATTGACAAACTTCATGTAAGCAATTCAAATATTATTACATCTAATACTACTAGTGGAATAAAAGGCAAGAGAAATAAGATGAAAGAAATCCTATTGAAAAATGAATAATAATTGACAAGGCTTCATGTAAGAAATTCAAATCTTATTACATCTAATACTACTAGTGGAATAAAAAAAGGCAAGAGAAATAAGATGAAAGAAATCCTAGTGAAAAATGAATAATAATTGAAAAGGCTTCATGTAAGAAATTCAAATCTTATTACATCTAATACTACGAGTGGAATAAAAGGCAAGAGAAATAAGGATGAAAGAAATCCTAATGAAAAATGAATAATAATTGACAAGGACTCATGTAAGAAATTCAAATCTTATTACATCTAATACTACTAGTGGAATAAAAGGCAAGAGAAATAAGATGAAAGAAATCCTTGGGAAAATGAATAATAATTGACAAGGCTTCATGTAAGAAATTCAAATCTTATTACATCTAATACTACTAGTGGAATAAAAGGCAAGAGAAATAAGATGAAAGAAATCCTAGTGAAAAATGAATAATAATTGACAAGGCTTCATGTAAGAAATTCAAATATTATTACATCTAATACTACTAGTGGGAATAAAAGGCAAGAGAAATAAGATGAAAAGAAATCCTAGTGAAAAATGAATCATAATTGACAAGGCTTCATGTAAGAAATTCAAATCTTATTACATCTAATACTACTAGTGGAATAAAAAGCAAGAGAAATAAGATGAAAGAAATCCCAGTGAAAATGAATAATAATTGACAATAAGTATGTAAGAAATTCAAATCTTATTACATCTAATACTACTAGTGGAATAAAAGGCAAGAGAAATAAGATGAAAGAAATCCTATTGAAAAATGAATAATAATTGACAATGTTTTATGTAAGAAATTCAAATCTTATTACATCTAATACTACTAGGGGAATAAAAGGCAAGAGAAATAAGATGAAAGAAATCCTATTGAAAAATGAATAATAATTGACAATGTTTTATGTAAGAAATTCAAATCTTATTACATCTAATACTACTAGTGGAATAAAAGGCAAGAGAAATAAGATGAAAGAAATCCTATTGAAAAATGAATAACAATTGACAATGTTTTATGTAAGAAATTCAAATCTTATTACATCTAATACTACTAGTGGGGGAAGAAAAGGCAAGAGAAATAAGATGAAAGAAATCCTATTGAAAAATGAATAATAATTGACAATGTTTTATGTAAGAAATTCAAATCTTATTACATCTAATACTACTAGTGGAATAAAAGGCAAGAGAAATAAGATGAAAGAAATCTTAATGAAAATGAATAATAATTGACAAGGCTTCATGTAAGAAATTCAAATCTTATTACATCAAATAGTACAAGTGGAATAAAAGGCAAGAGAAATAAGATGAAAGAAATCTTAATGAAAAAATGAATAATAATTGACAAAAGCTTCATGTAAGAAATTCAAATCTTATTACATCTAATACTACTAGTGGAATAAAAGGTGCAGAAATAAGATAAAAGAAATCCTAGTGAAAAATGAACTGCAATTGAGAAGGTTTGCAAGAAATTCAAATCTTATTACATCTAATACTACTAATGGAATAAAAGGCAAGAGAAATAAGATGAAAGAAACTCTATTGAAAAATGAATAATAATTGACAAGGCTTCATGTAAGAAATTCAAATCTTATTACATCTAATACTACTAGTGGAATAAAAAGGCAAGAGAAATACGAAAGAAATCCTAGTGAAAAATGAATAATAATTGACAAGGCTTCATGTAAGAAATTCAAATCTTATTACATCTAATACTACTAGTGGAATAAAAAGCAAGAGAAATAAGATGAAAGAAATCCTAGTGAAAATGAATCATAATTGAGAAGGCTTCACAAGAAATTCAAATCTTATTACATCTACTACTACTAGTGGAATAAAAGGCAAGAGAAATAAGATGAAAGAAATCCTATTGAAAAATGAATAATAATTGACAAGGCTTCATGTAAGAAATTCAAACTATTATACCTAGACTACTACTAGCAGAATAAAAGGCAAGAGAAATAAAGATGGAAAGAAATTGAGAAAAATGATTAATAATTGACAAGGCTTCATGTAAGAAATTCAAATCATATTACATCTAATACTACTAGTGGAATAAAAAAAGCAAGAGAAATAAGATGAAGAAATCAGTAAAAATGAATAATGAATTTGACAAGGCTTCATGCAAGAAATTCAAATCTTATTATATCTAATACTACTAGTGGAATAAAAGCAAGAGAAATAAGATGAAAGAAACTCTAGTGAAAAATGAATAATAATTGACAAGGCTTCATGTAAGAAATTCAAATCTATTACATCTAATACTACTAGTGGAATAAAGGCAAGAGAAATAAGATGAAAGAAATCCTATTGAAAAATGAATAACATTGACAAGGCTTCATGTAAGAAATTCAAATCTTATTAAATCTAATACTACTAGGGGAATAAAAGGCAAGAGAAATAAGATGAAAGAAATCCTATTGAAAAATGAATAATTGACAAGGCTTCATGTAAGAAATTCAAATCTTATTACATCTAATACTACTAGTGGAATAAAAGGCAAGAGAAATAAGATGAAAAAAATTTAGTGAAAAATGAATAATAAATGACAAGGCTTCATGTAAGAAATTCAAATCTTTACATCTAATACTACTAGTGGAATAAAAGGCAAGAGAAATAAGATGAAAGAAATCCTAATGAAAAATGAATAATAATTGACAAGGCTTCATGTAAGAAATTCAAATCTTATTACATCTAATACTACTAGTGGAATAAAAGGCAAGAGAATTAAGATGAAAGAAATCCTTGGGAAAAATGAATAATAATTGACAAGGCCTACAAGAAATTCAAATTCATTACATCGAATACTACTAGTGGAATAAAAGGCAAGAGAAATAAGATGTGAAAGAAATCCTTGGGAAAATTGAATAATAATTGACAAGGCTTCATGTAAGAAATTCAAATCTTTTTACATCTAATACTACTAGTGGAATGAAAGGCAAGAGAAATAAGATGAAAGAAATCCTTGGGAAAAATGAATAATAATTGACAAGGCTTCATGTAAGAAATTCAAATCGTAATATATCTAATACTACGAGTGGAATAAAAGTCAAGAGAAATAGATGAAAGAAATCCTAATGAAAAATGTATAATAATCTGACAAGGCTTCATGTAAGAAATACAAATATTATTACATCAAGCACTACTAGTGGAATAAAAGGCAAGAGAAATAAGATGAAGAAGTCCTAATGAAAAATGAATAATAATTGACAAAGGTTCATGTAAAAATTGAAATATTACCATCTAATACTACTAGTGGAATAAAAGGCAAGAGAAATAAGATGAAAGAAATCCTATTGAAAAATGAATAATAATTGACAAGGCTTCATGTAAAGAAATTCAATCTTATTACATCTAATACTACTAGTGGAATAAAGGCAAGAGAAATAAGATGAAAAAGAAGTATATTGAAAAATGAATAATAATTGACAAGGCTTCATGTAAGAAATTCAAATCTAATTACATCTAATACTACTAGTGGAATAAAAGACAAAAATAAAGATGAAAAAATCTATTGAAAAATGAATAATAATTGACAAGGCTTCATGTAAGAAATTCAAATCTTGTTACATCTAATACTACGAGTGGAATAAAAGGCAAGAGAAATAAGATGAAAGAAATCCTAGTGAAAAATGAATAATAATTGACAAGGCTTCATGTAAAGAATTCAAATCTTATTACATCTAATACTACTAGTGGAATAAAAGGCAAGAGAAATAAGATGAAAGAAATCCTAGTGAAAAATGAATAATAATTGAAAAGGCTTCATGTAAGAAATTCAAATCATAGTACATCTAATACTACGAGTGGAATAAAAAGCAAGAGAAATAAGATGAAAGAAATCCTAATGAAAAATGAATAATAATTGACAAGGACTCATGTAAGAAATTCAAATCTTATTACATCTAATACTACTAGTGGAATAAAAGGCAAGAGAAATAAGATGAAAGAAATCCTTGGGAAAATGAATAATAATTGACAAGGCTTCATGTAAGAAATTCAAATCTTATTACATCTAATACTACTAGTGGAATAAGGCAAGAGAAATAAGATGAAAGAAATCCTAGTGAAAAATGAATAATAATTGACAGAGCTTCATGTAAGAAATTCAAATATTATTACATCTAATACTACTAGTGGAATAAAGGCAAGAGAAATAAGATGAAAGAAATCCTAGTGAAAAATGAATCATAATTGACAAGGCTTCATGTAAGAAATTCAAATCTTATTACATCTAATACTACTAGTGGAATAAAAAGCAAGAGAAATAAGATGAAATAAATCTGATGAAAAATGAATAATAATTGACAATGTTTTATGTAAGAAATTCAAATCTTATTACATCTAATTCTACTAGGGAATAAAAGGCAAGAGAAATAAGATGAAAAAGAAAATCCTATTGAAAAATGAATAATAATTGACAATGTTTTATGTAAGAAATTCAAATCTTATTACATCTAATACTACTAGTGGAATAAAAGGCAAGAGAAATAAGATGAAAAAGAAATCTTAATGAAAAATGAATAATAATTAATAGAGCTTCATGTAAGAAATTCAAATAGTATTGTCAAATAGTACAAGTGGAATAAAAGGCAAGAAAATAAGATAGAAGAAATCTTAATGAAAAATGAATAATAATTGACAAGCTTCATATGAGAAATTCAAATCATATTACATCATACTACTAGTGGAATAAAAGGCAAGAGAAATAAGATAAAAGAAATCCTAGTGAAAAATGAATCATAATTAGAAGGCTTCATGCTAAGAAATTCTGGAAATCTTATTACATCTAATACTACTAGTGGAATAAAAGGCAAGAGAAATAAGATGAAAGAAATCCTATTGAAAAATGAATAATAATTGACAAGGCTTCATGTAAGAAATTCAAATCTTATTACATCTAATACTACTAGTGGAATAAAAGGCAAAGAGAAATAAGATGAAAATCCTAGTGAAAAATGAATAATAATTGACAAGGCTTCATGTAAGAAATTTAAAATCTTATTACATCTAATACTACTAGTGGAATAAAAAGCAAGAAAGAAGATGAAGAAATCTATAGTGAAAAATGAATCATAATTGAGAAGGCTTCATGTAAAAATTCAAATCTTATTACATCTAATACTACTAGTGGAATAAAAGGCAAGAGAAATAAGATGAAAGAAATCCTATTGAAAAATGAATAATAATTGACAAGGCGTCATGTAAAATTCAAATCTTATTACATCTAATACTACTAAGTGGAATAAAGGCAAGAGAAATAAGATGAAAGAAATTCTAGTGAAAAATGATTAATAATTGACAAGGCTTCATGTAAGAAATTCAAATCATGTACATCTAATACTACTAGTGGAATAAAAAGCAAGAGAAATAAGATGAAGAAAAAGAAATCCTAGTGAAAAATGAATAATAATTGACAAGGCTTCATGTAAGAAATTCAAATCTTATTATGTCTAATACTACTAGTGGAATAAAAAGCAAGAGAAATAAGATAGAAGAAGAAAGAAATCCTAGTGAAAAATGAATAATAATTGACAAAGGAGGCTTCATGTAAGAAATTCAAATCTTATTACATCTAATACTACTAGTGGAATAAAAGGCAAGAGAAATAAGATGAAAGAAATCTATTGAAAAATGAATAATGATTGACAAGGCTTCATGTAAGAAATTCAAATCTTATTAAATCTAATACTACTAGGGGAATAAAAGGCAAGAGAAATAAGATGAAAGAAATCCTATTGAAAAATGAATAATAATTGACAAAGCTTCATGTAAGAAATTCAAATCTTATTACATCTAATACTACTGAGGGAATAAAAGTCAAGAATATAGAGATGAAAGAAATCCTATTGAAAAATGAATAATAATTGACAATGTTTATGTAAGAAATTCAAATCTTATTACCTCTATTTCTGGTGGAATAAAAGCAGAGAAATAAGATGAAAGAAATCCTATTGAAAAATGAATAATTGACAAGGCTTCATGTAAGAAATTCAAATCTTATTACATCTAATACTACTAGTGGAATAAAAATGAAGAAATAAGATGAAAGAATTCTTAATTAAAAATGAATAATAATTGACAAAGCTTCATGTAAGAAATTCAAATCTTATTACATCTAATACTACTAGTGGAATAAAAGGCAAGAGAAATAAGCTAAAAGAAATCCT
>JBBBDQ010001689.1:0-55000 GCA_037127315.1 Ascarosepion bandense
GAGACCCCGTCGACGCCAAATCTTGACCGACGCGCCGACCTTTGCCAGTACTTCTGACCAGTTTTTCTCCAGCTGTAAATCCGGACCGAACCAAACTCCGAGGAGCTTGACCGGCCCGTCCGTCCAGCTGAAGGGCCCCGGGAGGGAAACTCCCTTCCAGGCACCTAACCGCAAGCCGGATGACTTGTCGCAGTTAATTCTGGCCCCTGTCACCTTCTCGTACCGTACAAGCGCCTGGTGTACCGCCTCTATGTCCCTGCGGGAGGACACAAAGGTCGTTACGTCATCGGCGTACGCAGAAACCCTGGCTCGAGCTCCGCCAGGGACTTCAATTCCACGCAGGACCGGACTGCCAGTCTCGTCCCTCAGCCGGCGAAGGAGGGGCTCCAACGCCAAGACATAAAGGAGAGAAGACAGTGGACAACCCTGTCGGACCGACCTAGACAGCGCGAAAGCGCCCGACAGCTTCCCGTTCACCTGTACCACAGCCTGGGGGGAGCGATACAGAAGGCTAATCCAGCGGCTGAAGTCGGGTTTGAATCCGGCGGCCTGCAGGACAGCAGCCAGGTAGCCATGGTCAATCCTATCAAATGCCTTGGACTGATCTAAATTGATCAGCGCGGCCTCATCGTCGTCTTCTACACCCTCTATGATCGTGCGAATCAAGTGCAGGTTGCTCTGAATTGTTCTCCCCTTCACAGAACAAGTCTGATCCGGTTCCAACAGAGACTCGGCAACTAGCTGCAAGCGATTCGTCAGGATCTTGGCCAAAATCTTTAACTCTGTGTTTAGCAGAGTTATGGGCCTGTAATCATCTAGTTCCCTCCCAACCTTCTTGCCTTTTCTCAACAGCGTGATCACGCCCCTGGTGATCCGACCGGGGATGGACCCCTGCCGAAACCAGTGGTTGAACACGACAGCCAAGAGCGGGACAAAAAGGTGCGACATCCTCAAGTACAATTCATAGGGCAAACCATCCAAACCTGGCGACTTGCCACTGCCGACCTTCTTCAAAGCCACGTAGATTTCGTCCTCCGTAATCTCCCCTTCGCAGCTAGCCGCTTCAGCCGGCGAAAGCCGGGGAAAGTCAGCCAAATAGCTGCGAAACTCCTCGTCACGGAGACCAGGCTCCTTGGTAAATCGGTGTTCGAAATGCTGCCGGAACGCCCCGCACATGTCGTCAGTGGACCTAAGGAGATGTCCCTCCGGGTCGCGTACCTCTCGAATGTACCGGTCGCCGGCTCGGCGAATTTCTTCCTTGCGCAGTTCCGCGCCCATTTTCACAGCTTCGGAAGACATCTTGCTTAACTTAGCCCTAATTACCTGACCCATGTAGCGCCCGCTAGTCGAACGCTCCAGGGCCTCCCTGGCTAAGGCTATTTCTAGGGAATCCCCACCAGCCTCCGCCCGGGCGAAATTAGCTCTAAGTGTCTTTGCCTCCGCAGCCTTATCTAGGTTGAGCCGTTGGCTATATCTGGTGGCGAAAGACCTAATGGAGTCCTTAAGACTAACCCACCACTTACTCCCAATGACTCGCCCAATTAACGCCCGCTGAACTAGTTTTGTCAGCTGGTCACGAAAGTCCCGCCTGTCCAGTAAGGACTGGTTGAACTTCCAATAACCAGCTAACCTAGGCCTAAAATCTAACACCACACGGGCACAAACGAGTTTGTGATCCGTGTAGCCTAACCAGTGGAACGTTGGACATTCTAAGAAGTCTATGTCGGCTTCTCTTACTAACACCCTATCCAGGTACGCTGATACCCGGGTAGAGGGCCAACTACGCGTCCACGTCCACATGCTCCCTTCCGGATGATCGACCCGGTATCTATCGACGAGACCAAAATCGCCGACCAGATTGACCAGGCTACGATCACCACTCCACCCACTAGCGCCCCTCCCTCTATCCCATTTGGGGGTTAGGATGGCATTCCAGTCCCCAACTAAGATTAGCCGTGTTGAATGCACCATGAAGGGCTCCAACAGCCGAAAGAAAGAGACACGCTCACCTTGAACATTGGGCGCATAAACCGCAATCAGCCGGAACGACTTGCTTTTCACTGCAATATCGGCCACGATCAGCCGGCCCTCGGCACCGACATGGACAAGGTCAACCCTCGCGTCCAGGGTACGCTTAACCAGCAAAGAAACACCTCTGGCCCGCCGGCTCCCATATGCTGAATAAACGACAAAGTCGTCATCCAGCACACACGAGTCGACTTCGCAAACAAAGTGAGTCTCTTGGATCGCGGCCACATCCACGCCGTACGACAAGAGGTCACGAAGCAGGCGAGCCGCCTTGCCCCGATCCCTCAGGCCATACGCATTCAGACTGGCTATCTTAATAGACATTTCTTAGATCTGAAAAAGAGAAACAGAAAAACATGCAACAACGGCTCTAATCACATACGGGGAAAAAATCTCTGGTGGATGGGACCCCGACGGACTGTCCTAGGGACCCTGTACCTATATCGGACGTAATCCGCCCGTCTAGGACAATCCCGCCGACGTCCGTTGGATAAATTAATTTTACCACCCTATATAAGCAGGGGTGGAGCAATACGGGGAACCTCCCCGAACAATTCCTAGCCATTTTCCTTAACTCGGGTGTGTTTTCTTTTACCATTGTTAGCTGCGAGAAATGTTTTTGCGCCTCTGCAATATGGTCCCAGACCCGCAGGTTCCCACCGGTGTTTCTTACCAGGGTGATGACGCCTGGGGCCTGGGCAAAGTTCCTCGGGTCTTCCGTGGAGAGACCCTTTACCGAAGTCAAATTTAGCAGAGGCTTGAGCAGCCTTCGTCTGTGGGAAGACCACTCTTCTGCGATGTTCTCCTTGATCTTCAACAGGGCATCCCCTCGAGGGAGGGCATTTTTTTTCTTAGCCCGAGAGGGAGTGGGAGTAGGAGAAGGGGAGGGAGTGGGAGTTGATGTGCTAGATTTAGCCAAGGGGGTCAGTTTAAAGACAGGGGACTGGGAAGCTTTACGCGGGGACGAGGGGAGACTCCTAGCTTTTTGGGCGTAAGAACACCTTACGGGGGAGACCGGCAGCGAGGAGCATTTGCTTACTGGCTGCCTTCTTTCCACGCTCCTACTCTTGCGACGGCTTTTTTGGTTGATGTCGTTCTCCTCTTCCTCGTCTCTCCCCCGCTTTAAGGACGCCGCCCTTTCAATTTCCATGGGGGATGCACTTCTTTTTTCCTCCTGTTCGCCAAGCGATTTCTGCTTTGGGGACTCCTTCTGCTTGGTTGGTGTTTTGCCAGGAGGTGGTACCTTTTCCGGCACCTTGACCGGCGAGGGCGTTTTGGCCTTCTTCCTTGTTACTACCTGCCACTCACCCTCTTTATTGGTTGCCGGTGCTGGTGAAACAGGTTTCGTTACTGCTTTTTGTACTGCTTGCTGATGTTGTGGTTGGTTAGCTGGTTGGGCCTTTGGGGTCGGATTCTTAGTCGGACACGCCTTTGCGACGTGCTCCGCCGCCCCGCAGACCCAACAGCACGGCTTTCTTCCTTCGACAATCACAAAGATTTTGCGCTCCCTGCAGGTGAGTATGTTGGGGATCTTTTCGATGTTTTCCTTGGACATCGTCACCTGCAGGGTCATGTCACCTGTTATAAAGCCCGCCTTGGACCGCAGCGAGGAGACTGCGGCCACCTTTCCAAATCCTGCAAAAAAGGCGCCAACATGGTCCTCCTCAATGTCCATGGGGACGCCATGTAAAGTAACTTTCACCTTTCGGGCACCCATATATTCGGTGCTGAACTGGAGAGTTTTCGTCTCCAGCACAGCACCGACCAAACGCTTGGCTTCTTCCATGGTGCCCATCAGGACGTCCCACATGGCATTGGACCTCCTCGCCACGGCCCTGGCTTTAATATTTAGTGCCTTGATAGCTTCCTCCAGGGTGTCTCTGGGCACTCCAATCATCTTATGTGTTTTAATATCCTTTGAGATCAGAGTGATGATTCTGGTTTCTATGTCTGCTAGTTTGTCTGGCACAGAGACCAGCTCTGTGCCCTTAATATACTCCGCGTATTTATCCTTCATATTGTCATAATAATCCTCGTCTTTGGATGTGATATTAATTTTCCCCCCTGTCCACCCAGAAGTGGAAGGTATGGGGGAACCTGCTGCTGCTACGGAGGGTGACTCCCGTGGCGGAAGTTGCCAGTCACCCTCCTTTCCTCCCACCGACGCCGTGGTGGGGGGAACACTCTCAACCGGCCCATTCGAGGCCATTGCCACCAAAGTGGCCGAACACCGGACAACTTTTTTCCGGTGTTTCGCGTCCAAAAACACTACTTTACCGTGGCCCGAGCTATAAACTCGGGCTGGAAATCAGTACGTCCAAGAAACACACTGTCAGCAAATATCACGATGGAACAGATGCTGCAGCCTGCTCTTATGCCAAACACCACACAAACAAAAAGTCTGGGTAGGAAGTGGCTAGTTTTATTTATTCTTTAATTACAAAGAATTATGGCACAAGGCCGAAAAATGGGTGGGGGTACAAAACTTGGGGTGGTCTTCAGTACTCTATCTTATACCTAGCTAATCGGATTCACGACCCATACATACGTTACAATTTTCTCAATCACCATAAGAATTTGTCCATCAACACTCATACATATCGTACACCAAAATACCGCAAAAACCATACCAGGGACCTACAAAACGCCCCAAATGTACATAAAAATTTGTGACTATTTACAAATATAATACAAAAATAGATTTAAAAATTTGTGCATGAAATGACATGATGGGAAGGGGGAATGAAGAAACAAAAAACCCCAAACTAAAAACAATTTCAAATGAACATCATATACATGGTGTTAGTAAGACCCAAACACACCCTCATAATTAAAGAGGCCACTGTATTCTGCCTTAAAAGGCAAAATCAAGTAGCTCTCTTTCTACAGGGGAAAGGAGAAGCAGGTTAAAATAAATTGGACTGGGGAATATATAAGGCTGACCCAGCCGAGAGTAAAACGGGACAAAATAACGATGGACAAAGGGGATCTCGAACTGGATCATAACAAGAGTATTGGAGCCGGGAACAGGCTAGGACAACCCATACACTCACATTAACTAGGTACACAAAAGAATATCTACCTTAACCACGGGAAGGGTTCCAAAGGAATCCCCCCCGATGTGATTAGCAGATCTAAAAAAGAAAATCAAGGCTAGCCCCGGTCACACGAACCAGGCTCGCTGCATGTATCCACCTTTCGCAAAAGTCTGTCGGGTGCAGCCGTTTCCGTTCAGTTCTAATCTTCATTTTGAGCTGGTGCTCAAAATATCGGATTAGATCCTGATCCGAAAGACGACCGCCCCGCAAGACTTCCTCCAGTCGCGTCGTCCATATCACCATTCTAGCCGAAGCCAGCAGCGTCAGAAACACCATCCGCTTCACTCCAGAGTACGGGGGCAACACATTGTCCACAGCGTATGCGCGATCAATGAGCACGAGCTCCCGCGGCGCGATACGAGCAGTCAACTCGCCGACACGCGCCCACAACGGGCGAACGCGCGAACAATGGAAGAAGGCGTGCGCAGACGTCTCCTTGATTCCAAGGTTGCAACGTTCACAATCTGGCAAATCCGCCAGGCCCATTGCGAAACGCTTGTCATTGAGAGACAAACCATTCCGAGCCAATCGCCAGGTCAGAGAAAACTCAGAGTTGCTGAGCCAATCTGCACCTGGCGCCCAAGACCAATGAGAGCGGTACTCCACTCTCGACATGCCGAGCTTACTCCACAGCTTATCCTTCACGGCACCCTCCACTAATCCCCGATAGAAGATTTTCCTAGGCTGTGAAAGGTCACTGGACCGTGGAATGGCCTGTAAAGCCGCCAGACATTCGAGGAGGAATTTCGGTCGCACCCAAGGCCTGACGGTCAGCCATAGGGTCGGGGGCGTGATGGTAAGGCAAGGGAACATGTCCCTCACTACCCCCGCAAGCAACCGATCTTCCTCTAACGCGCGCCTGAGGAATGCCAACCTTGAAGCGAGCACGTGGCTCCTCAAGTGTGGCATCCCCAGACCCCCTTGACACGGACGGAGGCAACAGACTCCTTTGTCGACCATGTGTTTGCGTCCTCTCCAAAGACAGGAGAATAGCAAACGCTCGAGCGCCTTCTCATGATCGTCACAAAGGGGAAGTACTGACAGCCGGTAAAGGATCATGGGAAAGAGGTATGTGTTACACACCTCCGCCAAGCCCTTCACGGAGAGACCCCGTCGACGCCAAATCTTGACCGACGCGCCGACCTTTGCCAGTACTTCTGACCAGTTTTTCTCCAGCTGTAAGTCCGGACCGAACCAAACTCCGAGGAGCTTGACCGGCCCGTCCGTCCAGCTGAAGGGCCCCGGGAGGGAAACACCCTTCCAGGCACCTAACCGCAAGCCGGATGACTTGTCGCAGTTAATTCTGGCCCCTGTCACCTTCTCGTACCGTACAAGCGCCTGGTGTACCGCCTCTATGTCCCTGCGGGAGGACACAAAGGTCGTTACGTCATCGGCGTACGCAGAAACCCTGGCTCGAGCTCCGCCAGGGACTTCAATTCCACGCAGGACCGGACTGCCCGTCTCGTCCCTTAGCCGGCGAAGGAGGGGCTCCAACGCCAAGACATAAAGGAGAGAAGACAGTGGACAACCCTGTCGGACCGACCTAGACAGCGCGAAAGCGCCCGACAGCTTCCCGTTCACCTGTACCACAGCCCGGGGGGAGCGATACAGAAGGCTAATCCAGCGGCTGAAGTCGGGTTTGAATCCGGCGGCCTGCAGGACAGCAGCCAGGTAGCCATGGTCAATCCTATCAAATGCCTTGGACTGATCTAAATTGATCAGCGCGGCCTCATCGTCGTCTTCTACACCCTCTATGATCGTGCGAATCAAGTGCAGGTTGCTCTGAATTGTTCTCCCCTTCACAGAACAAGTCTGATCCGGTTCCAACAGAGACTCGGCAACTAGCTGCAAGCGATTCGTCAGGATCTTGGCCAAAATCTTTAACTCTGTGTTTAGCAGAGTTATGGGCCTGTAATCGTCTAGTTCCCTCCCAACCTTCTTGCCTTTTCTCAACAGCGTGATCACGCCCCTGGTGATCCGACCGGGGATGGACCCCTGCCGAAACCAGTGGTTGAACACGACTGCCAAGAGCGGGACAAAAAGGTGCGACATCCTCAAGTACAATTCATAGGGCAAACCATCCAAACCTGGCGACTTGCCACTGCCGACCTTCTTCAAAGCCACGTAGATTTCGTCCTCCGTAATCTCCCCTTCGCAGCTAGCCGCTTCAGCCGGCAAAAGCCGGGGAAAGTCAGCCAAATAGCTGCGAAAGTCCTCGTCACGGAGACCAGGCTCCTTGGTAAATCGGTGTTCGAAATGCTGCCGGAACGCCTCGCACATGTCGTCGGTCGACCTAAGGAGATGTCCCTCCGGGTCGCGTACCTCTCGAATGTACCGGTCGCCGGCTCGGCGAATTTCTTCCTTGCGCAGTTCCGCGCCCATTTTCACAGCTTCGGAAGACATCTTGCTTAACTTAGCCCTAATTACCTGGCCCATGTAGCGCCCGCTAGTCGAACGCTCCAGGGCCTCCCTGGCTAAGGCTATTTCTAGGGAATCCCCACCAGCCTCCGCCCGGGCGAAATTAGCTCTAAGTGTCTTTGCCTCCGCAGCCTTATCTAGGTTGAGCCGCTGGCTATATTTGGTGGCGAAAGACCTAATGGAGTCCTTAAGACTAACCCACCACTTACTCCCAATGACTCGCCCAATTAACGCCCGCTGAACTAGTTTTGTCAGCTGGTCACGAAAGTCCCGCCTGTCCAGTAAGGACTGGTTGAACTTCCAATAACCAGCCAACCTAGGCCTAAAATCTAACACCACACGGGCACAAACGAGTTTGTGATCCGTGTAGCCTAACCAGTGGAACGTTGGACATTCTAAGAAGTCTATGTCGGCTTCTCTCACTAACACCCTATCCAGGTACGCTGATACCCGGGTAGAGGGCCAACTACGCGTCCACGTCCACATGCTCCCTTCCGGATGATCGACCCGGTATCTATCGACGAGACCAAAATCGCCGACAAGATTGACCAGGCTACGATCACCACTCCACCCGCTAGCGCCCCTCCCTCTATCCCATTTGGGGGTTAGGATGGCATTCCAGTCCCCAACTAAGATTAGCCGTGTTGAATGCACCATGAAGGGCTCCAACAGCCGAAAGAAAGAGACACGCTCACCTTGAACATTGGGCGCATAAACCGCAATCAGCCGGAACGACTTGCTTTTCACTGCAATATCGGCCACGATCAGCCGGCCCTCGGCACCGACATGGACAAGGTCAACCCTCGCGTCCAGGGTACGCTTGACCAGCAAAGAAACACCTCTGGCCCGCCGGCTCCCATATGCTGAATAAACGACAAAGTCGTCATCCAGCACACACGAGTCGACTTCGCAAACAAAGTGAGTCTCTTGGATCGCGGCCACATCCACGCCGTACGACAAGAGGTCACGAAGCAGGCGAGCCGCCTTGCCCCGATCCCTCAGGCCATACGCATTCAAACTGGCTATCTTGATAGACATTTCTTAGGCCTGAAAAAGAGAAACAGAAAAAACATGCAACAACGGCACTAATCACATACGGGGAAAAAATCTCTGGTGGATGGGACCCCGACGGACTGTCCTAGGGACCCTGTACCTATATCGGACGTAATCCGCCCGTCTAGGACAATCCCGCCGACGTCCGTTGGATAAGTTAATTTTACCACCCTATATAAGCAGGGGTGGAGTAATACGGGGAACCTCCCCGAACAATTTCTAGCCATTTTTCTGAGCTCTGGAGTGTTTTCCTTTACCATTGTCAGTTTTGGGTAGTATTTCTGTACCTCTGAGATATGGTCCCAGACCCGCAGGTTCCCACCGGTGTTTCTTACCAGGGTGATGACGCCTGGGGCCTGGGCAAAGTTCTTGGGGTCCTCGGTGGACAGCCCGTTCACCGAGGTTAGTTTCAGCAGAGGTTTTAGAAGTCTTTTCCGTTGCGAAGACCATTCCGCAACCACGTCTTCGTTGACTCTCATGAGGGCCTCCCCCTTCGGGAGGGTAGATTTCTTTTTACTACGAGAGGGAGTGGGAGTTGGAGAAGGGGAGGGGGTGGGAGTCCGTGAGCTGGTCTTCTTGAGGGGGGTCAATTCAAAGGTAGGGGACTGGGAAGCTTTTTGCGGGGACGTTGGAAGACTTCTTGCCTTCTGGGCGTAAGAACACCTTACGGGGGAGACCGGCAGCGAAGAGCATTTGCTTACTGGCTGCCTTCTTTCCACGCTCCTACTCTTGCGACGGCTTTTTTGGTTGATGTCGTTCTCCTCTTCCTCGTCTCTCCCCCGCTTTAAGGACGCCGCCCTTTCAATTTCCATGGGGGATGCACTTCTTTTTTCCTCCTGTTCGCCAAGCGATTTCTGCTTTGGGGACTCCTTCTGCTTGGTTGGTGTTTTGCCAGGAGGTGGTACCTTTTCCGGCACCTTGACCGGCGAGGGCGTTTTGGCCTTCTTCCTTGTTACTACCTGCCACTCACCCTCTTTATTGGTTGCCGGTGCTGGTGAAACAGGTTTCGTTACTGCTTTTTGTACTGCTTGCTGATGTTGTGGTTGGTTAGCTGGTTGGGCCTTTGGGGTCGGATTCTTAGTCGGACACGCCTTTGCGACGTGCTCCGCCGCCCCGCAGACCCAACAGCACGGCTTTCTTCCTTCGACAATCACAAAGATTTTGCGCTCCCTGCAGGTGAGTATGTTGGGGATCTTTTCGATGTTTTCCTTGGACATCGTCACCTGCAGGGTCATGTCACCTGTTATAAAGCCCGCCTTGGACCGCAGCGAGGAGACTGCGGCCACCTTTCCAAATCCTGCAAAAAAGGCGCCAACATGGTCCTCCTCAATGTCCATGGGGACGCCATGTAAAGTAACTTTCACCTTTCGGGCACCCATATATTCGGTGCTGAACTGGAGAGTTTTCGTCTCCAGCACAGCACCGACCAAACGCTTGGCTTCTTCCATGGTGCCCATCAGGACGTCCCACATGGCATTGGACCTCCTCGCCACGGCCCTGGCTTTAATATTTAGTGCCTTGATAGCTTCCTCCAGGGTGTCTCTGGGCACTCCAATCATCTTATGTGTTTTAATATCCTTTGAGATCAGAGTGATGATTCTGGTTTCTATGTCTGCTAGTTTGTCTGGCACAGAGACCAGCTCTGTGCCCTTAATATACTCCGCGTATTTATCCTTCATATTGTCATAATAATCCTCGTCTTTGGATGTGATATTAATTTTCCCCCCCTGTCCACCCAGAAGTGGAAGGTATGGGGGAACCTGCTGCTGCTACGGAGGGTGACTCCCGTGGCGGAAGTTGCCAGTCACCCTCCTTTCCTCCCACCGACGCCGTGGTGGGGGGAACACTCTCAACCGGCCCATTCGAGGCCATTGCCACCAAAGTGGCCGAACACCGGACAACTTTTTTCCGGTGTTTCGCGTCCAAAAACACTACTTTACCGTGGCCCGAGCTATAAACTCGGGCTGGAAATCAGTACGTCCAAGAAACACACTGTCAGCAAATATCACGATGGAACAGATGCTGCAGCCTGCTCTTATGCCAAACACCACACAAACAAAAAGTCTGGGTAGGAAGTGGCTAGTAAATTTCAATGCTTCTAAAACGAAGCTGTTATCAACTAACCACCATAAACAATCGCATCTACCTCCGATTAGCATTGGACAGGCTTGCCTCCCAGAGAGTAAAACACTACTCCTACTTGGCCTTACACTTTCGGCGGACCTCAAATGGAATGACTATATCGAATCCATAGCCAAATTTGCCGCTATGAAATTCGGCTCTCTGTGCCGAGCCCGGAAGTTTTTCCCACCTGAATCTATCCTGCACATATACAAATCTACCATCCGCCCGTGTATTGAATATTGCTGCCATATCTGGTCGGGTGCCCCTGCTGCTCTCCTTGGGCTTCTTGACAAAATACAAAGGAGGATCTGTAACGTGGTTGATACTGACTTGGCAGACCGGCTGCAACCACTCTCTCACCGGCGTGATGTGGCTTCCCTGTGCCTCTTTTACAAGTACTTTCATGGCTTCTGCTCCGATGAACTTAGATCACTGGTGCCACCTAAGCACGAATTTACACGGGATACTAGATTAGCAACTCCCTTCCACAAGTATGCTTTCCCGACAGCTACAATCTCCAGGTGTTTAAATGTAGGGTCAATAGACACCTCCTATCACACTAACTCCCAATTATTCTCAGAACACTCATCTACCCAACCCTCATTCTTGGTATCCTTACCAGTCTATCACCCACCCTCTGACATTTCCTATATTTAACCATTCTCGGTATCCCTACCCGCCTATCACCCACCCTCTGACATTTCCTATATTTAACCATCCTTTCTCCACTATCCTTTCTCCACTCTATGTAGCCCCCTGCGCAGTAGTGGCAGTGACATGCCTTGCTCGGGGTGAAACGCTAATAATATATATATATAGCTTTCTTACTTCGTTCCCATTCCACGTTTTTATTCCGAACTCTTCGCTGTCGTTTCTACACCCCACCCAATTCCTTTTCGCTTAATAATATAATACTATATAGACTTTTCGTATTTGAAAGCTTAGAAGGACCGGAGATACACCACACCGTAATACTTCGAGTAGCTCATGGGTCTTGCATTAGTATTACAAGAAAAGCAGAATGAAAAATATCGCTTTTAGAAAATAAATTATATATTTGCTAGACCACATACTTGATTTCTATTTTTGAAAATCAAATAAAAATAAGTTCAATTATGATGAAAATTGGTAAGCCGAAATGGGGAAGCTCAGTTTATGCAAGTTGAGGGTCCAAGAGAAGTTGTAGTGGACAAATCAAAAACGATTTCTTTGGAAATGTCATCTCTTTACATGAAAATACTGTTAAGCTACTGTGAAGGCAAATATTAAAATGTCGCATCACTCTCTCTCTCTCTCTCTCTCTCTCTCTCTCTCTCACTCTCTCCCTCACTTTCTTTTTCACAATAAATAAATAAATAAATAAATATACGATAAAAGCTATATAAAAAAGCTTTTACTGAGTATGAACGTGTTATGGAAACTTACCCATATGACACATGAGCTCGTAGAAACAGAGTAAGAATAAGAGAGAGAGAGAGAGCGATATGCAGAAATTAAGAGAGTAGCGGAAAGAGTGAAAGCTAAATCTATTCCAGCAGATGACGTAGTCAACCAGACTAACAGCTACACTAATAATCTCTCATTGTTATATGTTTGTACTACTGTTTCTGTAAATATATTTGTTTAACATTATTCCATCTTTATGTCTTTATTTATTTATTTTTATTATCATATCGCCCCAAGCAAGGTATTTTATTGCCACTCTTTTGTAGGGGGTTACATAGGAGGAAAATTATGAGAAAAAGTGACAGATTATAGGGGGTGTCAGGAAATGGGTAAGAGAAGGATGAGAATACTGATAAGATTGGAGTTGACGGAGAAAGGGGCATGAGAGAAAGGATGCAGGTTATGGAGATAGGAGATGACTATTGACTTTACATTTAAATTCTTGGAGATTATAGCTGTCGGAAAAGCAAGTAATTGGAAGGGGATTCCACAGGCGGGAAGTGCGAGAAAAGAAGCTGTTAGAGTAGAATTTGTGCTTAAAATTCAAGTTTCACAGTAAAATAGTGGGACCTATTTGCTAATCTTGTGGCTCGAGTAAATTTATATACAGGTGGCACCAGTGAGGTAAGTTCATCGGAGCAGAAGCCGTAAAAATATTGGTAGAAGAGACACAACTTGGTGACGAGGTCACAACAGAGAGAATTTGAAAAAAAAAAAAAATTAATGTGAGCGAATAATAAATGAAGTGGAATTAGCAAGAAGGTAGATAACGATTGACATTGCATTTAAATTTTTATTAATCAAAGTTGAGTGGAAAGCAAGAAGCCGGAAGTGAGTTCCACAAGCGAGAGATGGAAATGTTAGCATATGACTTATAATAATGAGAAGAAGAAAACATAATTAAGGATAGAGATAATAAAAGAAGAGAAATTGATAAGACAGAAGATAACGATTGACATTGCGTTTAAATTTTTGAAGATCAAAGTTGAGTGGAAAGCAAGTAGACAGCCAGTCAGTTAAGTGGCATACGTGATACACTCTTTGGGCGATCATGTCTGGAAAGATACATGACTGACTGGGCAGGAGATTATCTCGCATTAGGTTGCCATCGCTTTTTGCGGTAGACTGGTTGCCAGCCAAGACTATAGAACCTAATCTATTCTGTTATTTTAAGCCATAACTGGGAAGAGACGGATTAATATATTTCCCAAAAGTATTTGTGCGTAAGTTAATGCAAGCGATTCAACTGGAATTCGAACTCGGCTCCCCGATTTGTCGCTCCGAATCGATATGTACTGCCCTACAACGCACATGCCTATTTATGGTTAATTTGTTGAAATAATAAACTAGCTATTGCTTGCTTCACGTGACAATAATTTAAAGTAAAATCATGCATTAAAATAAGTAAATAAATAATCATTTTAGTTTTTTGTAATATCGGTACCATGATTTACTACCAGCCAGAGTTAATTGGTCCAAGACCAATGAAAAGACAAGACATGGATTCTTTCCAATTCGACAAAAAGGACATTTTACCAGTCTTTAAAATTGGCATCAGTTGGAAAACAGCGATGTTTCATATACGGATGAGACTTCTTCACTTATTTGCCGGATAATTTCAGATCGTGGCTCTCCAACATTTCTAGCACTGGAACCTCTTATCATGTTTGTCTTATTACTCACCTTAATCTATGTTTTGCCATACATGTAGCCATTACGTAGGGTTTTCAGTGTTTCCTATGTTCCTCTTATCTTCAATCCCATGTAAATCTTAAATTTTCTAATTTTTAATTTTTTTAAACTCCCCCCCACTTTAAAGTTTCTTATTTACTTTCTTTTTCCTTTTAATGTTAACTTCCTGTGTATGGAATTATTTTGAGTGACCTTCCAGAACGTGAATTTCTGTCTCATATTTGCAATAAAATTTCGATTTTGATCACTGAGGAAGTGAGATTTTTTCTCGCCGAAATAGCCATACAACGAATGTAGTTTTCGGAGTTTTATTTGAAAAAATATACATATTTCGTCCTCTAAATAGATAATACTATTTACATCGAACTTTCCACTTGGATTAATTTATTTTCAATATTAATAAAATTAATATATCCTTTCGGCATTATAAGCCCTGGAAATTCGAACTTAGTCTTTCTGATTCTAATTAGATGCGTACATAAGCTTACGGCCATATTACGTTGAATACATCGGTTCTCGCGCGATCACCGAAGTTAAGCAACGTTGAGACTGGTCAGTACTGTGATGGGTAACCGCTTGGGAATACCAGATGCTGTAAGCATTGAGTGACGGATGTGCGTTGTGGTGCAGTGGATATCGGCTCGGAAAGAGAAATCGGTGAGCCGAGTTCGAATTCCAGTTGAATACCCTGCATTCACTGAAGCACTGGTACTCTTGGGAAAGTTATTAATCCGTCCCTTCCCTCCAGTTATGGGTTAAATAAAAGGGTAGGACTTGGGGACCCTGCTGTTAAAGACAAATCCCAATGAATGTTGATAAAAGAAAAAGTATTACTAGACACAAAACTTATATAACAATAATTTTTTTAAATAAAAAGGTATTACCGGCAATAAATAAAATTTAGTTGGCAATAAATGACACGCCGAGGTTAATATGCCATAAAAGCAAAACAACCAACAACATTTGGTTTTCATTTGCCTTAAAACTTCCTCATTGATAATGTTATTCTCTGCTTCCTTTTGTCGGAACATATCTCTGTTGCCTCAATTCTCATCTCGAAAAATGAAATTATAGAAAATGATTTAGAGTTTATTTGGTGCGAATTCGAGGTTTCTTGTTTGACAAACGGTAAAATATCTTGTTTAAAATATTAATTTTTTAATCTTAACAACCTTGGTCGATTATCTTTTCAACCACGAGAGAAAATTGAAAAATCAAAAAAAAAATTTCGACGATACTTCAAACGGCATCTTTTATCACGGGAACCCCTTCTGCATATGAATCGCTTAACTAATTCGAAAAAAAAATAATCATATGCTAATATAAACATTTCAGTCAGTTTTCTTCGTTTTTCAAATTCAGTGTCTCTATAGGAAAGAAAGTCGTTATGTCTCTCCATATTTTTTTCTTTAATATCTGCGATTCACATATTTATTCTTACTACGTTTAGTGAAGTTGATTTCTGTTTCTTTCTCTGTTTTGAAGTCAGAATAATTCTTTTATTATAGAGAGTTTGTTATTTAACCTATGTTTTATGGCAGAAAGAGATAGTCTCATGCCTTTTCCAACTGCATCACTGATAAGTGAACACAACACACTAGGTCCGAATTTGAAATTAGTCCGCCGATTCCTCTTTTGGCTCCTCGTACATAACTTTGCACGACTTTTACACACAAAGTAAAGAAGAATTGAGATTAAAATTTAAAGAGAGAGAGAGAGAGAGAGAGAGAGAGAGAGAGAGAGAGAGAGAGATAGAGAGAGTACAAGATTTATAAATAGGCAGCCACTGAAGATGGGCAGTAAAATTTTAGAATTTAATAGAAGAAAGAAACCCAAATAAAAATTGAAAGAAAAGTTGTAGAAGAAAAGAGGAAAAAATTACAATAAGTAAATTAATCAATGATATTTTTTAAAATTCTGGCAAAATGAATAATGCGTAGAGGATGTGCGTTGTGGTACAGTGGATATCGACTCGGAACGAGAAATCGGGGACCCAAGTTCGAATTCCAGTAGAATTCATTGCATTCACTTACGCGCAAATATCCTTGCGAAAGGTAATAATCCGTCTCTTCCCTCCAGTTATGGGTTAAATAACAGGACAGATTAGGTTCTATAGCCTTGGCTGGCAACCAATCTACCACAGAAAGCAATGGCAACATACTGCGGGATAATCTTCTGCCCAGTTTGTCATCGAGAGAGAGAGAGAGAGAGAGAGAGAGAGACATGATCGCCTAAGCGTGTTTCACGTATGGCACTTAACTGACTGACTGAATATAATAGTTGGAATGATGATTAAGGCTTCCACTGGTCATAAAGTGGGGGATAGTTTTCTATTGTTGTGAAGTAATAAACTGATCCCCCACTAATTACTACTTAATAATACATCTCTTCTGCCTCTAGCTATGAGTCAAATAACAGGACAGATTGGGTTCTATAGCCTTGGTCGGCAAACCAGTCTACCGCAGAAAGCAATGGCAACCTACATCGGGATAATCTTCTGCCCAGTCAGGCTTTCGAGACATGATCGCCCTACATCGGGGTAATCTTCTGCCCAGTCAGGCTTTCGAGACATGATCGCCCTACATCGGGATAATCTTCTGCCCAGTCAGGCTTTCGAGACATGATCGCCCAAGTGTGTTTCACGTATGGCACTTAACTGACTGAATAATGCCATACCGTGAAATAAAATAAAATAAGAACGATGAACGCGAATAAAAGAATAACGCACACTACGAATGAAAACAAAACAAAAATAAAAAATAGTGTACAAGTAATAAAAAAAGATGAAAATAGCAATAATAATGGCTGCACTTTTTTCTTCTGCGAGACAATTAGCATATACTTGGAATTCAATGAGTGGGCAATTTCATAAAGGTTAAACAATAAATGCCTGTCAGAAAACTCCTCGGCATTTTATATATTCTTTAAATATGTATATACAGACTTTGTGCTAATGCGTTTTTTGTTGCTTAATTTGGTTTCTTCTTCAGACATTTTACTTTTTTAATAAATTTGATCGTTTTTTGTTTTTTTGCTTTCAGTTTATTTTATTTAATAAATGTCATTATGAAGATACTTTAAGCGCAATATTTTGTTACCAGCTCTTGAAATTGCGGAAAATGATTTCCGCCTGCTTTGCACGATTCTTTCAAGAAAAAGACAAAAAGATTATATATATATAGTACAAAAAGTTTTTCACTTTAACAAACAAAATTTTTGGCCCTAAACCTTATCATAACTCCACAACTGTGTGTTTCTATCTATCTTTTTTTTTTTTTTTTTTTTAATCATTTCACCCCGAGCAAGGCAGAAACGCCACTGATGTGCAGGGGATTACATAAATGTAGAAAGATTAATTAGAAAAGAGTGAGGAGTACAAGCTAGTTAGAAAGGAACAATAGAAAGCTGAGAAAGCAGGTGCAATGAAAGATACATGGGCGGAGAGAACGTGAAGATTATACAGGGGAGGGGAGAGAGCTAGAGTCCAGTGGTTAGTAGGTGAGTATTAACTTTGCTTTTAAATCTATCTATCTATGAGTGTCTCTATCTATCTATCTATCTATCTATCTATCTATCTATATATATATATATATATATATATATATATATGGGGGGGTGGATAGATATAATGTCGATTTATGATAAGGCTTCCGGCCAAAATGTTTTATATATTTGAGTATCTATCTATCTATCTATCTATATATATATATATATATATGTTTAGATCTTTACTTAATTACAATAAATCAGTACTAATAATTATAGACTAAATGTCCTAAAAAGCAATGCTAACCTATCAGTAACTTAAATCGTCAATAACCCAACGAGGTCTACCTCGTAGGTTAAATAAAGGAGAAGAAAAAAAGAAACAAACCGCACACAAGAACAATGCGACAAATGCTAGTTTGAAAGAAAAAAAACCCAAGACGAAACCTTAACAGTAAAGTGCTCTATTCGTTGTGTGAAACCGCGGTCGGTGTTGTTTCAATTTTAGATTTAGTGTATTATATATATATGAATATGTCTGCTCTATCACTGATATTGAGCGCTTTTAAATAAGTACCACGCATATATAATATGTAAACAATATAATATATATAACAAATTGCATATATATATATATATATATATATATATATATGTATTGATATTTATAATTATATACATACACTTTTCACATATATAGATATATATATGTTAAATCCAAATAGGATGAGCAAATAGGTAAATCCCAAAACCCTATCCTATTAATATTAGTTTAATGAATATTAAAACTGATCAAGGTTGAGGGCTCGATATAAATAGTATTATCTATTTACAGAGTCAAATATATCAATAATTCAAAACTTTTTAAAATTAATTTCGTTGGATGGGCATTTCAGCGAGAAAATTCTCGCTTCATCAGCAACGGTGGAAAACCAAAACTTTATTAAATCAAATATGTTACGAAATTTCTATAGAGAAAGAAACCCAACAACATATCCATACAACAGAAGGTTCTTTTCCATCCCACCACATTTTTGCCTTACTGACTTTTTATTTTGACATGAAAAATGTATATTTTTATTCTTATATTATTCAACATTATTCTACACTAATTCACACATTCCAACCTGCAACTAACCGTCTGATGAAACCCCTTTTGATAATCCTGATGATAATTCTGCATAAAACTTGTAAGCTGCAGGGAGTTCGGTTATGTATGACACATAAAGAACATTAACCATCTCCCTATAAGCTTCATATATATATATATATATATATAATAACTTTAATCCAAAAAGAAAAGTAGGAAGGTAAATCCCAAAGACCCGATCCTAATTAATATTAATATTTTAATATTGAAAAATGATACAGGTGGAGAGATCAATGTAATAAAAAATTACAGAGTCAATTATAAAATAAAATAAATTTCGATGTTCAAAACTGTTGAATGATCATTTCAACATGAAACCCCTAAAAGAGATTTTACATGTCATCGGCAACTACCACATTTCAAAATTTTTAAATGTGGTAGTTGCCGATGACATGTGAAATCTCTTAGGGACTTCATGTTGAAATGATCATTCAACAGTTTTGAACTTCGAATTTTATTATATATATATATATATATATATATATATATATATATATATATATATACTGTAATGGTTGTTACAATGTTTTTATAAATTCATTGTATCACTACACAAAAATTTTCATGTTTCGAGGCCAGCCCATTATGTTGTTGGCTTCATCTTCAGGTGATTTTAAATAAGTACCACGCATATATAATATGTAAACAATATAATATATATAACAAATTGCATATATATATATATATATATATATATATATATATATATATATATGTATTGATATTTATAATTATATACATACACTTTTCACATATATAGATATATATATGTTAAATCCAAATAGGATGAGCAAATAGGTAAATCCCCAAACCCTATCCTATTAATGTTAGCTTAATTAATATTAAAAATTAAAAAATTTTTAGAAGTGAGAATTATCTAGTTGAAAAGCCAGTTTATTTGTGTTGGATTTGTTATTGTTAGAGGGGTTGGTCTGTGTTTTGAGTTCTGTTGACCTTTTTAAGGTCTTAGGATTAAGAGTTTGTTTGTGGCTGAGTTCAGGATAGGTTAATCTATTAATTTTGTGAGGGCTGAGGCTGCTGGCGCCTTGGGTGTTGTTATTTGGTTTAGGGGTTGGTAGGTGTTGTTTTGTTTTGGGGTTGGTTTCTTCTTAATTTAATTTATGTTATTTTGTATTGGGGTGTGTGTTTTTTTGTTTTTTTATTTTTTTGTTTTTTATAAAATACATTTTTTATAAAATATATCTTTCATAAAAGATATTTTATAATATTCTATAATATTTAAACTATTTTATAATATTATAAAATATAATATTTTATAATATTTAAGAAATATATTTCTTTTATAAAATCTATCCTTTATAAAATATATTTTATAAATATAAAATATATTTTTATTTATTTATCTACTATTCTGCTGCAACTGCATTATTTTTTGTTGGTATTGTATAGGGTTTGTTTTCTTTTTCTGTTTATTTATAGAGTTGGTTGTGTGTATTTTTGTGTTTTTGGTGGGGTTCTGGTTGGGGTGTTTTTTTGTTTACTTAAATTTTAGAGAGAAATATTTGCGATGTTTGCATATTACTGCTAATTCGTCTCTACGGTTTAATAAATCGTTGCTGTTAGGGTACTGAAGAATGTGTAGTTTTTCATTTAGACATAAAGGGCAGATATCGTTAAGTGAGTTGCAGGTTCTAGTTTTTTCTAGGATTTTCCATTTTACTTTGGGTTTCTGTTTTGAATCCTTTAGCTTCCAAAAGTATGTGGAAAGGGATGTTTGGTTTCGGTATAAGCTGTTTTTAAATGAGGTTAGGTGCAAGTACCAGCGCTGCTTAAAAGGATTCTTAGTTGATCCGATATACACTTTATTTATATTTGGATTTTCGAAGGATGTTATGTTGCATTGATAGATTATTGAGTTTTTTTGCATTTATTTTGTAGTTGTTTTGGGCAGTTGCTAGGGTTTCTACAATTACACATGTTTTCGTTGTTGGGTTTGGTTGTGTTTTGGTTGCCGGTTTTATTTTGGTTTAGGTGTTGATTTAGGATATATTTGTTATGGTTAGTTATGATTTTTTTCTAGGTTGTTTGTGCAGCTGTAGCTAAGTTTGAGTGTATTCTTGTTTACTGAGGGGTTTATTTGTTGGGAAATGTTTTTTAATTAAAGTCAGGAACTTCTGTCCTAGTTTGGTATTGATCATTTGGTTGAAAGGAGGTGTGTACAAAATGATTTTTCTGTTTCTACTTTTATTGTTGTGGTTGTTGTTTGTCATGTATTGGATGTTTTTGTTTCTGTAGCCACTTTTTTTTAATGACTTGTTGTAGAGAGCTTTGTGTTTGTTGAATATTTCTTTTTTGGACGAGGTTTGGCTGATTCTATGTTCTATGGAAGAGGGTATATGTTTGATAATACTAGGTGGGGTTTGACTTTGGGTGGATTGGGTATTCATTGGATTTTATGTATGGTTTGTAATTGTTGTTGTCTAAATCTAGTGTGATATCGAGGAAGTTTGCTACTTTTACATTTGTGCTGACTTTAACTTTTAGGTTTAAAACTTTGAATCCTCTATGTATTAGTTTTGTGATTTTGTCTGTTTTAAAGTGTGTGGAGTTTTTTACTATCATTAGACCGTCATCTCTATATATCCCTATGTCCTGTGTGTTAATGTCTTGGTGAGCGGTGAGATTGTACAGAGTAAATAAGCCGATGAGATCAGAGGATTCTGCGGAGACCAGCGCACCCATTGTGATGTCAAATTGGTTTACAGCGTTGTTTTTATCCATTGCTCTTGGTTATGGATAAGAACAGATGTCTTGGCCGCCATTATGATGTTATATTTCTCCTTTGTTAGGTCTGTGTAGTGTGTGGTAAATTCTAGTGCTAAGGTTATATATATATATATATATATAGGGTTGTTCCAACGAGATAAATTGGTATAGAATAAAAAGTGTGAGAAGCCGTGGACGTTTTCTTTAAAGTGTATATTTATTGTTTTTGTTATTATACATGTTATGATACATTAAGTGTCCATAATGGTATTTGTGACGCTACACGTGTTTCGAGTCTAATGTTGACTCTCTTCAGGCGAATAAATTCTACCGATCTGAATATTTGAGAAATCTTGTTACGAAAATATCTATTTTCTTGCAGGATACGAACCTGCGACTCAAAATCTACCTAAAAACAAGCCATTATTAGATCGGACATGTGAATCACCATTCTGAAGATAGAAATTTTCCCAACAATATTTCTCGAATGTTCAGGCCAGTTGATATATATGAATGTACTGTTTAATTACAGTAAAACAGTATCTACTCAAATGAGAGTATCCATTAAAAATAATGTTCAAACCAATGCACATTAATGTCTGTTCCTTTTCTTCAGTTCTTCTCTTCTTTCTCTCTTTCATTTCTGCTTTATTTTCTCTTATTTACGTTACCTTCTCATATTTTTCCCCGCAGACATCCACTATCATTTTTTTTACTTTCATTGTCAAAAAATTGCTGTGTTCTGTTGAGTTTCAACGAATCTAAATTTTTAATATTCTTCTCTCTCTCTCTCTCTCTCTCTCTCTCTCACACACACACACACACGTGAGTTAACACATTAGGATCCTAGAGGTATTATTGCATCTATAGAAACTGTTGTGAGACCTTCTCTTTTTCTATGATAATAGACTCGCCTTGAGTATACATATACTCCTGCTATAGTGAGATACATCAGAACCGTAGAGATTCGTTTGAGACATCGGGACTGATCCGTAAGTTACCGAACGATACCGAAGTTACACAGAGAATAACGCGTCAGTTGGCATAGTAGCTCTGAGCTCCACTCAGCCAAAATAATATTACACGGATATACTATTTCAAACATGGCTTCACTAGACTTGTATATATATATTCTTTACTAATACTATTTATGGATTACTAGCCTGCGTTCCAGTTTGTTATAATTACGTTCAATATAACCTATTTTTTAATCTCAAATATCTGTTTTGTTGTTCATTATTTAGTGTGGTCCCTCACCCGGATCTACAACAGAAACCTTGGTGTGTCAAGGGTAACATTGCTTGATGGGACTCATCTTATTGGGTTAGTTTTCAGATTTAGTGTTTTCTTTCTCGTACATTGTTTTACAAGGTAAGATAGTCCTGTTACACCTGCGACATGACTCGGCGTAGGTGAAATATATTCAAAGATTATATTGTAGATGTGAATGAAGTGTCAGTCAGTTAAGTGCCACACGAGATACACGGTTTGGGCTATCATGTCTCGAAAGAAACATGACTGACTGGACAGAAGATTATCCCGCAGTAGGTTGCCATTGCTTTCTGCGGTAGACTGGTTCCCAGCCAAGGCTATAGAACCCGAACTGTCCTGTTATTTAACCTATAACTGGAGGGAAGAGACTGATTAATAACTTTCCCAAGGGTATTTGTGCATAATGAAGTGTACTCGGCCGTAATTCGAATTCGGCTCGGCAGTTTCTTTTCCGAGTTGCTAAAAATTATACTACCCACAAAACTATATAAACATTTCGCTACCCACACATCTAATATTTTTTTACAGCAGTCATACAATTTGAAGTTAGAAAAAAATTTTAGACTTTCTTTGTAATTTAACTAACAATGACCTTTCCGGAGGATGATATATATCCATTTGGTTGGGTTTCTCCTCGGATATCTAACTGTTAGTTTTATTTAATATACAGTACTGTGCAAAATTATTAAAACAAGAATTATTTTATCTTTTATGAGGCATCAAAATAAAATTTAAAATCACGCCTTTTCTAACACTTTTGCACACTACCGGTAGTGTGCAAAAATATTAGGACAGAGGTGATTTTCCTAAAACTCTTAATGATATTCAAATACAGACTGAAAAGCCAAACGTTTGTGAGAATTATTTAATTAAAAAGGAAGAGGAAAGAAGGCTTCGGAACTTGAATTGGCCTCCACGAAGCCGTGATCTCAATCCTATTGAACATCTATGGATATTTTGGATAAAACAACTTGATATATCTAATGTTACTTCGCAAGACACACTTTGGGAACAAATACCAGCTGCTTGGCAGGAGGTACCATTAGATAGATTGAAGAAGTTTGTGATGTCAATGCCTGATAGAATAAAGGCTTTGATCAAAGGAAAAGGCTATTATACTAAATATTACATTTATTTTGTAACAAGTATTTTTTTTCTTGTTAAAGCATTTGTTGAGTAAATCAAATAAAATTACTTAAATTAAATTGTTTCTTTTCTGTCAGTATGCCTCATAAAAGATAAAATAGTTCTTGTCCTAATACTTTTGGACAGTACTGTATGTGGGCAGCTTCAATAGTGCTTCATATTTACCCAAAGCTTAAAAACGAAATAAAATGCATAATAATGACTACATTCAAGTCATAATAAAACAATCAATTTTCTCGAAAGAACACAGACTAAAATTGTAGAAATGTGTCATATGCCTTCTCTCTTATTCGATAAAAAAATTTTCTTCTTCTGTGTGCCTTGTCCTTTCAGGACGTGAGCGATGATGGCTTTCCAGGTCTCCTTATCCCTGGTGGCTCTCATCACTCTTTCCCCTGTTACACCGCGCAACCCCCGTTCTGCTATCCACCTGCTCAGGCCAGTCATGTACGTTACACGCTCTCTTCCCCTGTCTCTCCTTCCCTCTATCTGGCATGTTAATGTCAGGTTTTCCAAGCCTGCCTTCCTCATTGTATAGTTGGTGTTAAAAACAGTCTGTCTTTTCCCACTAGATAAACACTTCATGTTACAAGATTTTTTATACCCTACGTGTCAGTCAAGAAGCTTCTGGTTTAACTGACTGGCTAAAAAGAGTCACATGATCATTCAGTCATTAATCCGATTGAAATCATATATATATATATATATATATATATATATATATTAGTCATCCACATACAAGCCTATTTCGCTGTATCACAGCTCATCAGTGTGGCTAGACATATCCACTTGCTTCTGGCCCGGATCAAAAACTCGACGGATTTGGTGTCAGTCGGAGTCTCTACTAAGCCATCGGCGCATGGGGTCAGAGAAGGGAAATTTTAACGTCTTGTATGTACGCAGTGTATACAGACGGAGTCACCGAGGGAACTCCAATTCATTTCTGAAGAGTCACACATTATATTCAAAGTGGAAACTGTTTTTTGAAATTTTCTTCTCCAGAGAGCTCAATCATAATGAAAGCATAATATATTAATCATATATATATATATATATAATTTTGACATTTAAAAATGACCTGGTAGTATAACAATTGGTATAAACTATTAAAACTCGATCTTTTTATTCAAGTTATAAGGAAATACCACTCATGCCATTTGATAGCAAAAGCGTCAGAAACTATTTTCAAGTTTAGGCATTCATGTAGATAAGCTTAAAATTACTTTGAATATTTACTTATTATGACGTTCCGTTAGAGTCTTTGGGAAATTTCCTTATTGTTTTTTTATTTACTTCTTTTTTCTCAAATCTTTCATGTTATTCTTTTTCTATGTATTTTTCTTTCATCTTCTCTTTCATTCTCTTTTATTTCTTATTTAATCTTCATTTAATAGACGATATAAACATATGTCTGAAAATTTTTCTTTTTTTTTATGGTTCCACGGATTCTGTCTCAAGAACGAAACGATAAACAGAAGCAAAGATTGCCCTTGGTCTGGAAACGCAATATGATAAAGCCGTGCAGCCTAGCGTCAATTACGAGGATCATTCAATAAATAAGGTGAATTTTTCGGGATATGGACATCTACGAGGGTCATTCAAAAAATAAGGTGAAGGTTTCGGTATACGGACATCTACGAGGGTCATTCAATAAATAAGGTGAAGGTTTCGGTATAAGGACATATACGAGGGTCATTCGATAAATAAGGTTAATTTTTTTGTATAAGGACTTCTAATACAGATAGACGCTTACTTTTTTTTATTTTTCAACTTAGTCTCCCAACAGTGTCACAGACATTTCCCATCTGTGCACAAGCTTCCGTATTCCCTCGGCATAAAAATCTTTGGATTTATCTCAGCCATTCGCCTACAACAGCTGACTTCATCGTCACTTTCAAACTTCCTGCCTCTCGTGAACGCTTTCAAGGAGCCAAAGAGGTGAAAGTCAAAAGGGGCAAGGTTTGGGCTGCAAGAAGGACGAGGGTGCAGTTCTCAACCCAGCACGTTGAGGGTCTGCACCGTTTGGGCTGATGTGTGAGCTGATCTTCGAGTAGGCAAGGTCATCATGGACAATTTAGTTTGCTGTCCCAATAGCACACTAAATTGAAAATTTATAGAAAATTCACCTTATTTATTGAATGAACATCGTAGAAGTCCTTATACTAAAAAATTCACCTTATTTATTGAATGACCGTCGTAGAAGTCCTTATACTAAAAAATCCACTTTATTTATTGAATGACCATCGTAGAAGTCCTCATACTGAAAAATTCACCTTATTTATTGAATGAATGTCGTAGAAGTCCTTTATACTGAAAAATTCACCTTATTTATTGAATGACCGTCGTAGAAGTCCTCATACTGAAAAATTCACCTTATTTATTGAATGACCGTCGTAGAAGTCCTTATACTGAAAAATTCACCTTATTTATTGAATGACCATCGTAGAAGTCCTTATACTAAAAAATCCACCTTATTTATTGAATGACCGTCGTAGTAGTCCTTATACTAAAAAATCTACCTTATTTATTGAATGACCGTCGTAATAGAAGTCCTTATACTAAAAAATCCACCTTATTTATTGAATGAACGTCGTAGAAGTCCTTATACTGAAAAATTCACCTTATTTATTGAATGACCGTCTTAGAAGTCCTTATACTAAAAAATCCACCTTATTTATTGAATGACCGTCGTAGAAGTTCTTATACTAAAAAAATCCACCTTATTTATTGAATGACCGATTGAGGAAATGACTATTAACTTTACATTTGAATTCTTGAAGATTGTAGCCGTCGGGAAATCAATTAAGCGGATAGGAATTCCACAAGCAGGAAGTGCGAGAAAAGAATCTGTTGGAGTAGAATTTGCGTTTACAATTTATCGGTTTCACAGTAAAAGGGTGAGACCTAGTTGCTAGACCAGAAGTGGAGGTGTCTAGACACACTGATGAGTTATGAGAATGCGAAACAGGCTTGTATGTGGATGACTAATATATTATGCTCTCATTACGACTGAGCTCTCTGGAGAAGAAAAATTTAAAAACAGTTTCCACTTCTGCGATATATGCATTACTGTTTAGCAATGAATTGAATTCTGTCGGTAACTGGGGTGTGTATACACTGTTATATACAACACGTTACAATTTCCCATTTCTGATTCCGTGCGCCTATGGCTTTGGTTGGTAGCGTCTTCGACTGACACCAAATCGGTCGGGTTTCAATCCCAGCCAGAAGCAAGTGGGTGTGTCTAGCCACACTGATGAGTTGTGTTACAACGAAACAGGCTTGTGTGCTGGTGACTGATATATATATAAATATTCCCATTTTAATAGATAATCCCATGTGAATAATATTTTTTATACATGTGTGTATTCCTCTATGTATATATATTTATTCACATATCTATTTATAGAGAAGGAGAGAAAGAGAGGTTAAACAAAGTGAGCTAGTTAGAAAACAAGCAAAGATTGAGTGGAAAAGAAAGACAGAAAGAGGCAAATAAAAAGACTAAGAAAATAAAAAGAAAGAAAGCGTCAATATAAATAGACCGAGAAAATTAAAGAAAGAATAAGAAAGAAAGAAAGAATAATGTAGACATAAACAGACTATCAAACAAAGGAAAAAAGAAGAAAAACGTGCCTGATATAAAGAGAGAAAGAAAGAGACAAATACAAACAGAAAGAAAGAAAGAAAGAAAGAGACAAATACAAACAGAAAGAAAGAAAGAAAGAAAGAGACAAATACAAAAAGAAAGAAAGAGACAAATACAAAAAGAAAGAAAGAAAGAAAGGAAGAAAGAGACAAATACAAACAGAAAGAAAGAAAGAGACAAATGCAAACAGAAAGAAAGAGACAAATACAAACAGAAAGAAAGAGACAAATAGAAACAGAAAGAAAGAGACAAATACAAAAAGAAAAAAAGAAAGAAAGAAAGAGACAAATACAAACAGAAAGAAAGAGACAAATGCAAACAGAAAGAAAGAGACAAATACAAACAAAGAAAGAAAGAAAGAAAGAAAGAAAGAAAGAAAGCAAGAGACAAATACAAACAGAAAGAAAGAAAGAAAGAGACAAATACAAACAGAAAGAAAGAAAGAAAGAAAGAACGAAAAAAAGAAAGAAAGAAAGAGAGAAAGAAAGAGAGAAAGGAAGAAAGAAAGAAAGAGACAAATACAAATAGAAACAGACAAATACAAACGAAAGAAAGAAAGAAAGAAAAAAGAAAGAAAGAAAGAGAGAAAGAAAGAGAGAAAGGAAGAAAGAAAGAGACAAATACAAATAGAAATAGACAAATACAAACAAAGAAAGAAAGAAAGAAAGAAAGAAAGAAAGAAAGAAAGAAGGGATGTGTCAGATAAATGAAAGAAAGAAAGATTTCGCTTGCACATATTTCTCACAAAAAAAAATGGCTAACCTCATTTCATTTCTCATTGCGCTGTCAAATTAACAGACAGACTGGTGACCCAAGCGATCTCTTGTCCTTTGTCTTTAACAATTTCGTGACTGCTGGCTTTATCTGCGTTGGCCTTTTATTTCGCACGAATAAGACTGGCATTTCATTTATTTATTTACTTCTTTTCCTGTTTAAGCTTGGAGTAGGACGATTATTTGATATTTCATCGTTTTGCTTGGAGTGTAGCTTAATGGCATGTCGTTGGGACAGGTTTCCAAACGTCTCTCCAGTTGCGCTAACGTTTGTTGTCTGATGCACAGTAGGTAAATACCTCGATTAAGAAAGCGAAGCTGTCAAAGAAAATAGGAACACGTATATTTCCTTCTTTGTAAGGTCACTTCCTTCCATGAGGTTTATAGTCATAGCTCTCAAGAACTTTTTAGATTTTGCTGTACTGATTAACCTTTTAACATTTACCATCTTTTTACTGCTATCTATTCGCAAAAAATGTTTAGCTAGTTACTCACCGTCACTCCATATTTCTCTTTTCTTCAAATATAACCTGTGAGTGTTAAATTATCTACGCCATCTTTCCTCACTATCTTGAATATATCTTGAATGTTCTGCTGGATATCTCGGATTATGCGTATACAATCCTATTGAGTTCTAATTTTATTTATGACTTCCACGTCACTAATATACTCTGCTTATAATATTCTTAAGATTTATCAGTTGACCCATATCAATATCGCTTCAGGTATCTCCTTAAACTACGTAGTCTTCGGTATGATGATGAAGTATATCCGGCAACAAGGTATCTGACCGAGAGATTGGAGATTTTTTGAGGAAAACGAAACCATCTTTTAACTGCTGTTGTTCACAGGGTCATCTTGATCCGGTGTGGAAGCAGAACGAGATTAGAGGCAAGGTTTCATCATTACAAATCGTGAGGTATAACCGCATGTTCTATGCTAGTTCTTTCTTCTATCGGACTTCTCGCTTGTAGAAATCTTTTCAGGCTTCTTACTTCCCAGTCTAACTTGAACTTGAAAATTTTAAATACAATGTCAATCGTTATCTACTGACTTCGTATCTACTGTCTATTCTTGATTTATTTCTCGCTCATTAATCGAATTCAGGTTGAATTCCTTCCATTCATTTACGCACAAATACGCCTCTTCTCTCCAGCTATGGGTTAATAATAGGACAGACTGGATTCTATTGTTTTGGGTGGCAACCCGTCTACCGCAGAAAGCAATGGCAACCTATTGCGGGATAATCTTCTGCCTAGTCAATTATGCTTCTTTCGAGACATGATCGCCCAAGCGTGTATCACGTACGGCACTTAACTGACTGACTAAATATAATAGTTGGAATCATGATTAAAGCATCTACCGGTCATAAAGTGGGGATCGGTTTTCTATTGTTATAAAGTAATAAACTGATCCCCCACTAATTACTATTTAATGATATAATACATCTCTTCTCCCTTTAGCTATGAGTTAAATAACAGGACAGATTGGGTTCTATAGCCTTGGCTGGCAACCAGTCTACCGCAGAAAGCAATGGTAACCTATTGCGGGATAATCTTCTGCCTAGTCAGTCATGTCCCTTTCGAGACATGATCACCCAAGCGTATATCACATATGGCATTTGACTGACTGACTGACTTATTAATAATAGCTGTAATAACACTATTTTTAGAATTAGTATTTTTCTGGTTCTCACATCTTCTTTCTTGTATGCATTTTTATTATTATTAGTAGTATTTTTATAAATCTATTATTAGTCTCTTATTCCTCCTGATATGAGTTAAATAGTACGACAGATTGAGTTCTATAGCCTTGGTTGGTAACCAATCTACCGCAGAAAGCAATGGCAACCTACTGCTTAGGATTTACTTCTTAAGATTTATCAGTTGACCCATATCAATGTCGCTTCAGGTATCTCCTTAAACTACGTAGTCTTCGGTATGATGATGAAGTATATCCGGCAACAAGGTATCTGACCGAGGGATTGGAGGTTTTTTGAGAAACACGAAACCATCTTTTAACTGTTGTCGTTCACAGGGTCATCTTTATCCAGTGTGAAAGCAGCACGAGATTAGAGGCAAGGTTTCATCATTACAAACCGTGAGGTATAACCGCATGTTCTATGCTAGTTCTTTCTTCTATCGGACTTCTCACTTGTAGAAATCTTTTCAGGATTCTTACTTCCCAGTCTAACTTGAACTTGAAAATTTTAAATACAATGTCAATCATTATCTACTGACCCAGTATCTACTGTCTATTCTTTAAATTTTCATGCTCATTAATCGTGTTCGAATTCCAGTTGAATTCCTTGCATTCACTTACGCACTCCAATTATAGGTTAAATAATAGGACAGACTGGGTTCTATAGCATTGGCTGGCAACCAATCTACCGCAGAAAGCAATGGCAACCTTCTGCATGATAATCTTCTGCCCAGTCAGTCATGTCTCTTTCGAGACATGATCGCCCAAAGCGTGTATCACGTATGGCACTTAACTGACTGACTGAATATAATAGTTGAAAACACAATTAAAACTTCTACTGGACATAAATTGAGGGATCAGTTTTTTTATTGTTATGGGGTAATAAACTGATCCCCCACTAATTATACTTAATATAATAATGTAATATAATCTATCTCTTCTCCCTCCAACTATGAGTTAAATTGCAGGAAAAATTGATTTTTATAGCATTGGCTGGCAACCAGTCTACCGCAGAAAGCAATGGCAAAATACTGCATGATAATCTTCTACCCAGTCAGTCATGTCTCTTTCGAGACATGATCGCCCAAAGCTTATATTACGTATGGCGCTTAACTAACTTAATCGTGTTTACCTCATATTCTCTAACGTGCAGTGATCCCGATTACTTTATTGCCTTAATTGCTGGGAAATGATTAAAAATATTTGCCGATGATTTAGACGTTCTGTGGTTCAGGATGGTTTTGTTAAGTTGTTACAAAAATAATGGCATCTCGATATATTGTATTTTCAAAAGTCATTTTAATGTTTTTTTCACGGTACATATAAGCTGAATTTTTGTATACATAATAATTAATGTACTTTTTTTTTCATAATTTTTAATGCATTAAAGACAGAAATATTATATAAGAATAAAAACTCTTAATTATGAACGTGACAAAACATGATCTTCGTTTTATTTTCTTTGCGCGTGTTCAAACATGGACACAGTTCTTCTCAAACTTCTACTAATATCAACAGAGAATAGGGAGATGTGTCCACAATGAATAGTACAGTGCAAATGAGGTTGTAGAAATTCTGTACCGGTGATGACAGCCTTGAAGACGAAGATAGAGGACGGTTATTCAGTCTTGACAACAAACTTCTGCAAGCAGTTGTTTAGCAAAATCCAGGTCAGAGTGTCGGAGAAATGTCTCAGACGCTTGGGGTCAGCACTGCATATCTCACGCCATTTTCAGAGTATTCGCAAGGTAAAAACGCTTGATAAACGGGTTCCTTATGATCTCAATGAAGTGTTTTTTCTGCGTAACACCAATGATGCCAAATATTTGCTTGTGATGGAAAGTTGATATTTTATGATAACCGTAAATGGCTTCATCGTGATGAGGCATTTCCCAAAGGCAAAATTTTATCATAAGAAGATTATGGCCACTGCCTGGTATTCTGCATTTGGTGTTATCCACTACAGATTTCTAAAACTAATGTTCGTAATGAGCCTTCCAAACATTTCCCAAAGCCAAAATTGCATCAGAAAAAAGATTATGGTCACTGTCTTGTGGGGTGAATTTGGTGATATCTACTACATCTGTTTAAAAGTAATGTTCGTAATGAGCCTTCCAAACATTTCCCAGAGACAAATTTAAATCAGAAAAAAGATTATGGTCACTGTCTTGTGGGGTGAATTTGGTGATATCTACTACATCTGTCTAAAAGTAATGTTTGTAAGAAGCCTTCCAAACATTTCCCAGAGACAAAGTTGCATCAGAAAAAAGATTATGGTCACTGTCTTGTGGGGTGAATGTGGTGATATCTACTACACCTGTTTAAAAGTAATGTTTGTAATGAGCCTACCAAACATTTTCCAGAGACAAAATTGCATCAGAAAAAAGATTATGGTCACTGTCTTGTGGGGTGAATTTGGTGATATCTACTACATCTGTTTAAAAGTAATGTTCGTAATGAGCCTTCCAAACATTTCCCAGAGACAAAGTTGCATCAGAAAAAAGATTATGGTCACTGTCTCGTGGGGTGAATTTGGTAATATCTACTACATCTGTTTAAAAGTAATGTTCGTAATGAGCCTTCCAAACATTTCCCAGAGACAAATTTGCATCAGAAAATAGATTATGGTCACTGTCTTGTGGGGTGAATTTGGTGATATCTACTACATCTGTTTAAAATTAATGTTCGTAATGAGCCTTCCAAACATTTCCCAAAGCCAAAATTGCATCAGAAAAAAGATTATGGTCACTGTCTTGTGGGGTGGATTTGGTGATATCTATTACATCTGTCTAAAATTAATGTTTGTAATGACCCTTCCAAACATTTCCCAGAGACAAAGTTGCATCAGAAAAAAGGTTATGGTCACTGTCTTGTGGGGTGCATTTGGTGATATCTACTACATCTGTTTAAAAGTAATGTTCGTAATGAGCCTTCCAAACATTTCCCAGAAACAAAGTTGCATCAGAAAAAAGATTATGGTCCCTGCCTTGTAGGGTGAATTTGGTGATATCTACTACATCTGTTTAAAATTAATGTTCGTAATGAGCCTTCCAAACATTTCCCAAAGCCAAAATTGCATCAGAAAAAAGATTATGGTCAGTCTTGTGGGGTGAATTTGGTGATATCTACTACATCTGTTTAAAAGTAATGTTCGTAATGAGCCTTCAAATCATTTCCCAGAGACAAATTTGCATCAGAAAATAGATTATGGTCACTGTCTTGTGGGGTGAATTTGGTGATATCTACTACATCTGTTTAAAATTAATGTTCGTAATGAGCCTTCCAAACATTTCCCAAAGCCAAAATTGCATCAGAAAAAAGATTATGGTCACTGTCTTGTGGGGTGGATTTGGTGATATCTATTACATCTATCTAAAATTAATGTTTGTAATGAGCCTTCCAAACATTTCCCAGAGACAAAGTTGCATCAGAAAAAAGGTTATGGTCACTGTCTTGTGGGGTGCATTTGGTGATATCTACTACATCTGTTTAAATGTAATGTTCGTAATGAGCCTTCCAAACATTTCCCAGAGACAAAGTTGCATCAGAAAATAGATTATGGTCACTGTCTTGTGGGGTGAATTTGGTGATATCTACTACATCTGTTTAAAATTAATGTTTGTAATGAGCCTTCTAAACATTTCCAAAAGCCAAAATTGCTTCAGAAAAAAGATTATGGTCACTGTCTTGTGGTCTGCATTTGGTGTTATCAACTACAGATTTCTGGAAGCCAGTCAGAGCTTTGATAGAGTGCTTGGCTGTTACCAACTTGCTGAAATGCATCCAGGCCTGGAAAAAATGTGACCTGCATTGGTGAATCGACATGGTCCAATTCTTTTCCACTATAATGCGCTGGCACATATTGCAAGAATGACGTTGCAAAAACTCACGGACTAGGGATGCGAGAGATTACCACATCCTCTATATTCCTTTGATCTTTCACCCACTGCTTATCATTTTTTTCACACAAGTACATTTTTAAATTGCAAAACATTTAGGTTCAAACCAGAGGTTCAATCGGCTTTCCATGATTTCGTTGTATCACAGTGAATAACAATTTATCAACGAGAAATAAATAATCTCGTCGATTGATAGAAGAGGTGCGTATATTCTCAGGGCTCGTATTTTGACTTATTTCAAAATTTCTACAAGTAATTTTAAAGAATAAAATCATGTTTCTAAAATCGGCCATTATTTTTATAATAGAAGTATTTCATGAAGTTCAATACGTTTGTAAAACACTCTGCAGTTGATCACTTTCAGTTGAGAAATGTAATATCCATTCTCTTATATGACAGTGAATACCAAACAATTTCCTTACAGATGAAGAGAAAACTGGAGACAACAGAAATTTGGTTCTACACAAGAATAGTGAAAATTCTATCGAGGGAACGAGTAAGTAATTAGGAAGTCTGAAAGAAAAAACTGCAACAAAAAGAAAACGTCTACTCAGAATCAGAAAAAGCTGTTTTCAATGTATATATATATATATATATATATATATATATATATAGAGAGAGAGAGAGAGAGAGAGAGAGAGAGAAAGAGAGAGGGAGAAAGAGAGATAAACGCTTGTAGCGTAGATGAGGCCGATAATTCTTTACTCTAACATTAAAACAAGTTGTTTTATTCAACATGTATTTTTCTCTCAAAAGCAGCCGATTAAAATCCATCAAAAAGTCAAACTCAAGGCTTTATTGTTTAAAATGATGAGAAACCCATGATGGATCCGGCAGCAAGGCCTCTGATTGGTTGGTTGTGAAGAGCATGGAACCACTGCTTAATTGCTGTTGTTCCAAGGTCTACCCTATCCCGGAGTGGTAGCACCAGTTAGGGTCCCACCTATAGGCAAATAGTTAGCCCTCCACAAACTATGAAACTATGAAAATATAAAAATAGACTTTTATCGTAAAAGTTCCAAAAATACATTTCTGAAGAAATAAATATCACCAGCAATAAATTTTTTAAGTAAAAAAATATAGGTAAAAATTCTATCGACAAAACGAGTAAGCAATTACGAAATCCAAAAAAAAAACGGCAACTAAAAGAAAACCTCTACCCAGAATCAGAAAAATACAACTATTTTTTTTTAATCATAATGCAGAAAGAAACTCTTGGGAAACTTTAAACTCACTGGGTATTTTGAGGGCAAAAGAGTTAAGGAAAGTTAGGGAGTCACTTATATGAGCTCGAATAGAAGGAGTAAAAAAGAGCGGAGATCTTACGAAAGGTAGAAAGATTGGTAGGAGCCACACGAGATAGGATGTTGTAGAGAGGCATGATCACTTATATCCTGAAGGAACGCGACACGTAGGAACTGTCCTATTGCGTCTAGTAAATTTTTAAAACATCTGCTTCCAGATTCCCAAACTATGTTGACTATTCTTACCTTATTTTCATTTCCCTCTTTGCTTGACCTTATCGCAGTAAGCGCATGTAAACCCCAAATCATGCGTCAATTTGTTTATATCAGTCAGTTAAATGCCATACATGATACACACTTGGGTGATCATGTCTGAAAAGAGACATGATTGACTGGACAGAAGATTTTCCCTCAGTAGGTTGTCATTACTTTCTGCAGTAGACTGGTTGCTAACAAAGACTATAGAATCCAATCTATCCTGTTATTTGACGCGTAGCTGGAATAAAAAGACGGATTATTACCTTCCCAAGGGTATTTGCGCGTAAATGAATGCAAGAAATTCTACTGGAATTCGAACACGGCTCACGCATTTCTCGTTCCGATCCGGTATCAACAGCACCAAAACGCACATCTGTAATATATATATATATATATACACTAGCAATATAGCCCGGCGTCGCTCGGGTGTAATGAAAGCTTTAAAACTAATCCATGGTCCTGGAGCTCAGACTCTCTGGACGTTGGCACTAAAGACTGAAAAGCAATAGTTGTTTTCAGTTATAGCAAAACCGTAGACTGAAAAAAAAATGAATGGATGTAAGTCAAATTTTGATTTCCTGGTATCGATATCAAATAAGTTTTTTCATCTTAAACTGAATTTTGAAGGTTACATAAATCCTCTGAGTAAATGGTATCATGGCTGAGACTAAGAACTACAATTATACCTACTTAGAGCCAAACTCGAAGCAAAAACTAAAATAAAAGGGCTGAAAAAAATACAGATACAGGCAGATAAACAGACACACACAAACATCTTGCCTTTAATATATATATATATATTATCGATTTTCTGCACTATTGTAAGAACTGAAACATTGAAACTTCTGAATATCGTTTCTTATGTCTTTGTCTATGAGTGTATCAAATTTGATTAAAATCGGACCACTCCTTCTATAACCCGATTTTTTCGATTATCGATTTTCAATATTTATCGGGGGTACCTCAACACAAAACCTAGCTAAGAACACTCACAGAACGCTTACAGTACAACTGTGTAAATTTTCAAGAAAATCGGTTCAGCCGTTTCGGAGTCTATAGGTAACGGATACACACACTCATACACACACACATGCACACACAGACAAAGTTCAATTTATAAATAAGTTTTTATATATATATATATATATATACATTAGATATATATATATATATATCTTCATAGTAAGATTAATTGTTTTCTCATCAGGAAACATTTGGCATTCATTGACCTAACTCTTATTGTTACTGTCATTTGAAAATAATATTTTTTTCTCTCAAGATAATTTTTCAAGGAAACAAGTTTTTCAAGTTCGTTTTTATATTGAAGGAGGTTTTCCTTTCTAACTGTTTGTCTAAATTAGTGTGGAAAGTCGTCTTGAATATGTGTTATCCTTTGTAGTAGAAGAAAAAGTTAAAATTAGTATAAATAAAACTGATTTGATATAGGAAAATAGAAAATCATAAATATTATTTACATTTCAAATTAATGTATTCACATATGAAATAGCATAGTTACGCAATCCAGACTTGCATATCTAACGAGGTTTTCGAATGAAAATATCAACCAAATAATCGAGAAATTCATGTTCGTGTCTCCGTAACACGTCACTGGGCAACACGCCCTTATGTAATCAACATTTCCTTGCCAGATACAAGACATTTACAATGAATGTCGCATACGAAATTCCGTGCTACTAAATATAAGCTTACAAAAATAAACATGTCAGCGAAGAAAGAGGTTTATGTCTTTTTCTCATATTGTCTTTCAGTCAGCGAAACAATAGAGACTCAAAGAAAAATGGTTGCACGAAAGAAACGGTAAGGTCAACAGATGCTACCCAGCATAATGTCATGTTCTTTAAAATCATAAATATCAACAAATAAAAATAAAAATAAACTTAGAGTAGTAAAATAAACCGAGATGTAAGTAATAAGAATATGCACATATAAAAAAATCCAACTGAAGATATAAGCTATATATTGGGGACATCGCATATATAAACAAAATGCAGCTCAAGAAATAAGATATAAATTGCGGTCATCCCACATATAAACAAAGTTCCGTTCAATATATTAGCTATACATTGGGTCATCGCATATAAAAACAAAATACAGATCAAGATATAAGCTATAAATTAGGGTCATCGCACATATAAACAAAATCGAGCTCAAGAGATAAAATTATACGTTGGGTCATTGCAAATATAAGCAAAATACAGCTGAAGATTTAAGCTTTATATTGGATCATTGCACATATAAATGAAATCCAGCTCAATATATAAGCTATACATTGGGTCATTTCACATATAAATGAAATCCAGCTCAAGTTATAAGCTACACATTGGGGTCATCGCATATATAAACAAAATTCAGCTCAAGATACCTAAACTTATATAATAAATGAAACGTTGTGTGTGTGTGTGTGTGTGTGTGTGTGTGTGTGTCCGTTACCTATAGACTCCGAAACGGCTGAACCAATTTCCTTGAAAATTTACACAGTTGTACTATAAGCGTCTGCGAGTGTTCTTGGGTTAGGTTTTGTGTCGAGGTACACCCCAATAAATATCGAAAATGGATAATCGAAAAAATCGTGTTATAGAAGGAGTGGTCCGATTTTAATCGAATTTGATACACTCATAGACAAAGACATAAGAAACAATATTCAAAAGTTTCAAGGTTTCAGTTCTTACAATAGTGCAGAAAATCGATAACATATATATATAAAAGGCAAGATGTTTGTGTGTGTGTTTGTTTATTTGCCTGTATATCTGTATTTTTTTCAGCCCTTTTATTTTAGTTTTAGCCTTCAAAATTCTGTTTACGACGAAAAAACTCATTTGATATCGATACCAGGAAATCAAAATTTGACTTCATTTTTCTATCAGTCTACGGTTTCGCCTTAACTGGAAACAGCTATTGCTTTTGAGTCTTTTAGTCTGAGCTCCAGGACCATGGATTAGTTTCAAAGCTTTCATTACAGCCGAGCTACGCCGAGTTATATTGCTAGTAAGCTATATATTGGGTTCATCGTACATATAAACAAATTCCAGCTCAAGATATAAGCTATAAATTAGGGTCATGGACCAAATAAACAAAATGTGGTTAAAGATATAACCTATACATTGAGGTCAACGCACATATAAGAAAACTCCAGCTCAATATATAAGATATACATTGGGGTCATCGCACAAATAAAGAAAATCCAACTCAAGATATAAGATATATCTTTGGGTCATCGCACACAGAAATAAAATACAGCTAAAGATATAAGCTATACATTGTGGTCATCCCATATATAAACAAAATCTAGCTTAAGATATAAGCTATACATTAGGACTATAACTTGGACCATAATCAAGCAAGCACAGGTAAGAAACTCTCTGGTTATATATATATACACAGATATGTACCTGCTTCATTAACAATGTCTTTGCGCTAAAATATAATCTTCACTACAATATCAAGCACTTTACTATAAAAAACGTGCTTGCCAAATTACGTTTTACCAGTAAAACGACAACCTTAGCGCTAAACATACACACAGTTTTTATATATATATATATATATATATATTAATATTAATATTAAAATTTTTAATATTAATTAGGATCACGTTCTTGGGATTTACCTTCCTACTTTTCCGTTTTGGATTAAAGTATTTAATAATATATATATATATATATATATATATATATATATATATATATATATATATACTTGAAACTTTTTGAGATATTCTACTTATTGGTAATAAATACGTATTGGGATGGTCAAAGAAGCATTCTAAAAGTATTAATCAGAAAATGCTTCGTTATATCCTACGTGATATCTATTCTTCTATTTGACAGTGAATGCTGGACAATCTTGTCAATGACAAAGAGACTTGAATCAACAGAAATGTGATTTTACTGAAAGATGCTGAGGATAATTTGAACTGAAGGTGTGAGCAACGATAAGATTTAAAAATAGAAACGAAAAGGAAACTCATAGTTAACATCAGGAAAAGTTAGTCAAAATTTCTAGGAAACGTAATGAGGAAGGGCGGCTTAGAGAAACTGATACTCACGATACAGACTAAGAGAAAGAAGAACATAGAAAACATACTTGATAGACTTGAGTAAATGGATGGTTAATCATTTAGAGAATTGTCAAAAAGACAATATTAATATCTACAAAAAACAGGATGATGTTGAGAACTATGATCGTCTAGGTCCTGTAGGAACACTCCATATAAAAAGAAGAAGTTGTCTGGTTCAAACTTATTGCATGCACAAAATGCCTGAAATAGCGATCAGGTATAACTCACGGTGGAATAATGTTTAGTTGCTAGGACTGAGGACTCGGAGAATCGAATTAGAATTCTTGTCGGTTCGAGTGAATTTCCTTACGAAATATATGCATTAATTTATTCTCCCCAGCTATGGGTAAATAACATGTTGGATTGGGTTCTTTGATCTTGGTTAGCAGCCGGTCTCGGAAAAGTATCTTCATTTAAACCAGCCTGGAGAGTTTTGGTCTCTCTGCCAAAGACACACCACATCTACTGGGACTACAATACATTTGGTACCTGGGACTCATGATCATTATCGTAACAACTCACTTGTACAAAATTAATGATTCCCGAAGTAGTACTCAGAAAATCCGGTCATAGGAAAATCGGTCATTGAAAATTTGGTCTGAAACATTATCGAAATATAAACGAAAAAAATTAAAAAGAAAAGAATTAACGAAAATTCATTACGAAAATTTTACCGATGAACAGTAATCGAAATTAAAAGGCTAGGATTTAATGAAAGACTGTTCTGTAAATATTGTTGATAAACAAAAATTGTAATTAAAATGTAGGAGTTAATGAAAGACCCTGATGTAAATATTGATGTTGAATAAAAATTGAAATTAAAATTGTAGAAATTAATGAAGGACTCTATTGCGAAAATATCAATGATATACACAAATTGAAATTAAACGAATAGCAATAAATGAAAGGAAATCATATCAAGTTTTATTAACGTTTTTCATAAAGGATGTGAAAATTTTTATTGAAATTTTGTTATTTTAAAAACTGAGAAGATTCCGTATAAAAGTTTTGGCCGCAGAAAGTTCTATTTTGAAAGTGTGATAATTTTCAACTGATGATTTAAACTGTGCAGAGTAACTTTTAACATTTGACATTTTCGTGAACGTGACTTTTTTATATATAATTACATTGGTGGCATCAAATAGTAATTTGGTTGAAGCTACTACTACAAAACAGGGTTGTTGATTTTGTAAAAACATGAATTTAGTATAAATATATGTAGAGAGAGAGAGAGAAAGAGAGAGACAACATGTGGAGATAAGAATATGCTTGTTAGTTCATATAGTTTATAAAAAAGCAAAGCAAAACCTAAATGCATTTAGCTTTAGTATATATGAGTGTAAATGCCACGTGGTATGATGAAATTAAGAAATCGGATTGCTCGAGGAGTATCTATCTGAAGCAATCTAGAACAACATCAGGTACCTATCATAATCTTAAGGCGAGAGTGCAAAAAATAAGAGAATGTGTGCACTTTTTTTTTATACTGCTGATTGCCGCTCCGCCTAAGGAAGTTATGCGAAGTTCATTATATACTTGATAACCATATTTTCACACTGATTATTCTCAAGCAAATATGGCTAGATAGGCAATGACGTATACATTAGATACTGTAATTTTCTTTATCTTTTTTTAGATTTATCAGCTCAGATACAGTCACTTTCTCACCGGCGCAATTCGGCTTTCTTTGTGTCTTATCTACAAATAGTTTCACGGCTTTCGCTCAGATGAACTTAGCTCACTGGTGCCTCCTATATATTTACTCGAGCCACAAGATCAGCAACTAGGTCCCACCATTTTAATGTGAAACCAATAAAATGTAAATGCAAATTCTACTCCATCAGCTTCTTTTCTCGCATTTCCCGCCTGTGGAACTCCCTTCCGTTTACTTGCTTCCCCGACAGATACAATCTCCAAGAATTTAAATGTAAAGTCAATAGTCATCTCCTATCTCACTGAGTTGCATTCTTTCTCTCATGATCCGTTCTCCGTTCACTCCACTCTCTTCAGTATTCTCATCTTTTTCTTACCCACTTCTTGACACCTCCTACAATCTGTCACTCTTTCTCATAATTTTCCTCCCATGTAACCCCCTGTGCATTAGTGGCAGTAAACTGCCTTGCTTGAGGTGATATGATTATAAAAAGAATAAAATAACTATTTATTAGTTATTTATTATAACTAATTACATTATTTTTATCGTTCGGTTTGGTGCCATATTCACGACGTTTATGCTCTGGCCTTTCTCAGGTGATATACTTTGGATTTTCGAACAGACATCTTTAATTAATTGACGAGGTAGATTGTTTTAATTTCACGTGACATGCCTTTTTTTTGAGGGGGTATATGTTTCGTTTTCAATTAATTCTCTTTAATAACTCAATTCTTTCAGATGTTGTTAACTCTGCCTTTGCCAGTAATATACTGCGCCTCCTAGGCGTTACTTTACCTTATGACTTCAAGTGGAATCCATACATTAGGTCATTAGCTAAATCCACTCCTAGGAAGGTTGGGTCACTGAGTTGGTCCAGGAAGTTTTTTGTCTGAATCCATCTTGCGCATATAAAAATCAATCATCCGCTCTTGAATCGAATACTACTGCCATATCTGTTCAGGCGCCCCTGCTATTCATATCAGTGTTCTCGAGAGGCTCCAAAGGAGAACCTGTAATGTGATAGGTTCCGACTTGTCAGCTCGACTCCAGCCACTTTCTCACCGGCGGGATGTGGATTCTCTTTGTCTCTTATAGAAATATTTTCAGGGCTTCTATTCCGACGAACTTAAGACACTTTCCTCCTATGTAACCCACTGCACAACAGTAGCAGTAAATTGCCTTGCTTGAGACGATATGATTATAAAAAGAATTACATTTATTCATTAATATTCAAGCAATGTGAAGCTCAAATGCTACAGGAAGAAGGTTACTGAATGAGTTACTGGAAATATGTATTAACAACGTTCAAAACAGTCATTTAAAACTGTGCTCAATATAGAAATAGAGATATGAATATTTATTAAATGTTATAGTTTAGAACATTTACAAAATATAATTTACTACAAAAGTGTACATTTTGTTTCGACATTGAAAAAACAATGTCTCATCAGGTAGTTAAAGATGATGGTTAATAATGATGGTTACTAGCTGATGAGACATTGTTTTTTCGATGTCGAAACAAAATGTACACTTTTGTTTTAAATTATAATTGATACATGTTCTAAACTATAACGTTTAATATATATATATATATATATATATATATATATATATATATATATATATATAAATTTATTTATAAATGTAACTTTGTGTGTATGTGTGTGTATGTGAGATTGCGTATCCGTTACCTATCGACTCCGAAAAAGTTGAACCGATTTTCTTGAAAATTTACACAGTTGTACTATAAGCGTCTGCGAGTGTTCTTAGCTAGGTTTTGTGTCGAGGTACTCCCAATAAATATCGAAAATCGATAATCGAAAAAATCGGGCTATAGAAGGAGTGGTCCGATTTTAATCAAATTTAATACATTCATAGACAAACACATAAGAAACAATATTCAGAAGTTTCAAGGTTGCAGTTCTTACAATAGTGCAGAAAATCGATAATATATATATATATATATAAAAGGCAAGATGTTTGTGTGTGTGTCTGTTTATCTGCCTGTATGTCTGTATTTTGTCAGCTCTTTTATTTTAGTTTTTGCTTCGGGTTTGGGTCTAAGTAGGTATAATTGTAGTTCTTAGTCTCAGCCATGATACCATTTACTCAGAGGACTTATTTAGCCTTCAAAATTCAGTTTACGACGAAAAAAACTTATTTGATATCGATACCAGAACATCAAAATTTGACTTACATCCATTCATTTTTCTTTCGGTCTACGGTTTCGCTTTAACTGGAAGCAACTATTGCTTTTTAGTCTTTCGTGCCAACATCCAAAGAGTCTAAGCTCCAGTTTTAAAGCTTTCATTACACCCGAGCAACGCCGTGCTATATTGCTAATATATATATATATATATGTGTGTGTGTGTGTGTGTGTGTGTGTGTGTGTGTGTGTGTGTGTGTGTGTGTTAGAATAAAGACATAAGAACAAATAGGAAATACTTCCCAAATTTCAGTTTCATTAACGCTTCTTTAAAGAACGAAAGGCACATGAAAATATAAAATTTACTCAAGAGAAAGAATTGGAAAATGAAGAGTGAGACGGAGGTTAGGTATACTAGGGACCATAGTTAGTTAAGTGCCATATACTTCCGGACATAATTATTAGGCCACCCGAGTTTTTTTTTTAATGATCTATTTTATACTATTTTTAGTATTTATTGCCAAGTTGATAATTCTAAATGAAAATAGAATGGTTCTTTTGTTATTATAACTTTGCAAAATTTTACAAGGCAGCCAGGTAGTCTTTGCTTCGTCTAGCCAATTCGAAGAATAGACTAGCATGAGGAAGTGATCACAAAAACTGGACACCAGAACAGTTCATTTGATGCACATATTATTGTGCAATATTAAAAAAAAAAACAATTCTATTTTCATTTAGAATTATCCACTTAGCAATAAATACTAAAATAGTATAAAATACATTTCTTTTAAAAAACTGGGGTGGCCTTATAATTATGGGTGGTAGTCTACGTGGTGCACGCTTAGGCGATCATATCTCCTAAGAGACATGACTGACTAGACAGAAGATTTCTCCGCAGTTGTTTGCCATTTCTTTTTGCGGTAGACTGGTTGCCAACCAAAACTGTAGAATCCAACATGTCTTGCTATTTGACTCATAGTTAGAAGGAGAAGAGACAGATTAATACCTTCCCCAAGGGTATTTTCCCGTAAATGAATGCAGCAAATTCAGCAAGAATTCGAACACGGCTCCTCGATTTCTTGTTTCGCTGCACCACAACGCGCATCCTAGACTTTAATTTAAAATTCTTGTGTTCTGGAACTATCCACGCAGGAGTTTGGTCCATAAAAAGCTGTTCTCGAAAATAAGCTTTCTGAGTGAAATACCTGATTTAATAAATGGATGCTTCCGGAATGATAGTAGTTCAATCCTGTAAACGTAACAAGACCGGTTTGGGCCGGTCTCAGCTGAACCTTGAAAACCAGAGTTCGTTTAAGCATTAACATAGAAATATCCCAGTGATTGTAATAAAGGGTTCGGTTCTAAATTCCTAGCACCTGAAGAAGGCCGGAGCGTATAACGGCCAAAACGCCGTACAAATGGCAACAAAGATGAGGACAATAGTCTGAATAATGTAAATACTGTAATTAACTTTAATCTTTCAAAAAAATTAAATGCAATATTACTCGTCATCTTTTTTTCTTTTTTTTTTTTAATCATATCACCCCAAGCAAGGCGGTAACGCCACTGATGCGCAGGGGGCTACGTAAGGGTAAAAAGATTGGAAAAGAGAAAACCGGAAACCGCATCCTAAACAGGAAACAAGGGATGAGCCTCTTCACCTGTTCAATAGATGTGGGTGGAGTGTGAACCGGGCGATAGTTTAGTCTATCTACTCCAATTGAAAAAAAATAAAATAAAATAAAAAAATAAAAAAGGAAAAGAGTGAAAAGATTGGAAAAGAGAAAACCGGAAACCGCATCCTAAACAGGAAACAAGGGATCAGCCTCTTCACCTGTTCAATAGATGTGGGTGGAGTGTGAACCGGGCGATAGTTTAGTCTATCTACTCCAATTGAAAAAAAAATAAAAAATAAAAATAAAAAAATAAAAAAGGAAAAGAGTGAAAAGATTGGAAAAGAGAAAACCGGAAACCGCATCCTAAACAGGAAACAAGGGATGAGCCTCTTCACCTGTTCAATAGATGTGGGTGGAGTGTGAACCGGGCGATAGTTTAGTCTATCTACTCCAATTGAAAAAAATAAAATAAAATAAAAAAATAAAAAAGGAAAAGAGTGAAAAGATTGGAAAAGAGAAAACCGGAAACCGCATCCTAAACAGGAAACAAGGGATCAGCCTCTTCACCTGTTCAATAGATGTGGGTGGAGTGTGAACCGGGCGATAGTTTAGTCTATCTACTCCAATTGAAAAAAATAAAAAATAAAAATAAAAAAATAAAAAAGGAAAAGAGTGAAAAGATTGGAAAAGAGAAAACCGGAAACTGCATCCTAAACAGGAAACAAGGGATGAGCCTCTTCACCTGTTCAATAGATGTGGGTGGAGTGTGAACCGGGCGATAGTTTAGTCTATCTACTCCAATTGAAAAAAAAATAAAATAAAATAAAAAAATAAAAAAGGAAAAGAGTGAAAAGATTGGAAAAGAGAAAACCGGAAACCGCATCCTAAACAGGAAACAAGGGATCAGCCTCTTCACCTGTTCAATATATGTCTCCTTAATTACTATTCTTTAATGCTCTCTCAACAATTTTCCAAGATTCGTTCACATACAGTAACTTCTTGCGTTTTAGTGCTTTATATAGTCTTGTTTGGGTTAAAAAGATATTTTTTTAATTCTCAGCAATTTATTAATAGACGAAGAATGAACAATCATTATTAATTTTTCATGAATACTTATTTCCTCTTCATTTCACTCGCTTTTCATTGTACCAAACAAAGTTCCATTTATAAATAAGTTTAGATGAAGCATTGTCAATCATTATTAATTGTTTACTAATATTTATTTCCTCTTAATTTCACTTGCTTTTCAACGCAACTTCTCGGCTGGAATTTCTTTTTCTCCCTCTATAAGGCAATTATATATTATTATAACTACTCTCTTACTATTGCTAAGAAGGTTGGGTCACTATGTCGATCCAGGGTATTTTTTTCAGCCTGAATCCATCCTGCATATATGCAAGTCAACCATCCGTCCGTGCATGGAGTACTGCTGCCATTTATGGTCAGGCGATCCTGCCGTTCTCCTCAGTGTTCTCGACAGGCTCCAAAGGAGAGTTTGTAATGTGTTAGGTACTGATCTGGCGGCTCGACTGCAGCCACTTCCCCACCGTCGAAATGTGGCCTCCCTTTGTCTGTTCTATAAATACTTTCATGGCTTCTGCTCGGACGAACTTATATCACTGGTGCCTCCTCAACAGGTGTTTACTCGTGCAACCAGACTGGCAACTGGGTCCCACCCATTCACAGTCAATTTAGCGAAATGCAGACGACAATTCTACTCCTTCAGCTTCTTCTCTCGCACTTCCCGCCTGTGGAACTTTCTACCATATTCTTGTTTTCCTGACGGCTACAACCTCCAGAAATTTAAATACAATCTCAATACTCATCTATTAACCACTGGACTCTATCTCTCTCCGCACCCCCGTATATCCTTCCCCTTCTCTCCACCTATGTATCTGTCATCGCACCTGCATTCTCAGCTTTCTATTGCTCCTTTCTAACTAGTTTGTACTCTTCACTCTTTTCTAATTAATCTTTTTACAGTTATGTAGCCCTCCGCTTATCATTTGCATTTCTGCCTTGCTCGGGGTGAAATGATTAATATATATATATATATATATATATATATATATATATATATATATATATATATATATTCTCTTAATATTTGGTTAATTTCGCTGTTTTCATTTGTCACCTCCGTTTCTATTCATATTTTTTTCTGCGTGTTTGTTTCTTTACCTTCTTCCCGCCTTTTCTTTTTTTTTCTTCCTATCGGTCGATATGCTTACCGTCCATCTTGGAAAACTTCTATTTGAATGTTCGCCAAGTTCAGTTCGCGTCCCATTTAGTTTGTTTCGACATTCTCACTCCAATTCTGCGACCCAGTCTTTGGCAAGAAGCCGAAAACAACGGATCCTAAAATGATGAAAAGAAAAAGAACATAGTCTCCCATAAATTAAACAATGTGTGGTGATCACGTTATACTAAACAATTCCTGAAACACACACGCAGAAATCGTTTTTTGTTTCTGCAAACGATTTATTAAATCGTAGTCATTAGCGATAAAGCATGTCTGGTTCAAATTTATTTTATAAGTTTAAGCTTTATGCAGAAAAGTGGGAGAAATACAGGCTATCCATAAAGGCCGTGTGCATTTTTAAAAAAATATTTTTATTTGTGATAGGAATAATCTGTAAAAAATGTCATAAAGTTTAATGTACCTAGTTTTAAGTATAGTTATTGAATAATTCTCTACTACAAAATTTGCAATAATTTTTCGATAAGTAAAACGTATGAACTGCAAAATCGTATTACCCTTTGCATTGCTAATGATGGAGGACATGTGGAAGCTTAAATAAAATTTTTCATGTTAAAACAATTGTGTATGCAGCCAAACATAGTTCATTAGAAGATTTGATGGAGGACATGTTTAAGTTTTATGCAGAAAAATAGAAGAAATAGAGGCTATCCATAAAGTCCGTGTGTAATTTTAAAAGATTATAAATATATTTGTATTTGTAATAGAAATAATCTGTAAAAAATGTTATAAATTTTAATGTCAGTCAGTCAGTTAAGTGCCATACGTGATACACGCTTGGGCGATCATGTCTCGAAAGAGACATGACTGACTGGGCAGAAGATTATCCAGTTGTAGTTTGCCATTGCTTTCTACGGTAGACTGGTTGCCAGCCAAAGCTATAGAACCCAATCTGTCCTGTTATTTAACCCATAACTGGAGGGAAGAGACGGATTAATACCTTTCCCAAGTGTATTTGCGTGTAAGTGAATGCAATGAATTCAGCTGGAATTCGAACTCGTCTCCCTGATTTCTCGTTCCGAGCCGATATCCAAAATGTACCTAGTTTGAAGTATAGTTATTGAATAATTCTCTACCACAAAACTTCTAACAATTTTTAGATAAGTAAAAAAATATTAATAAAATCGTATTACCCTTTGTAATAATAATAATAATAATAATAATAATATTCTATATAATAATATAGAATATGTAGAAACTTAAATAAAATTCCAATAAAACCTTAAAAATATAATTTTACTTTTTCCTGATCCTTTTTACAAACTATTTTTATCGCAAATATAAATAAAGTTATTAATTTTTTAAAGTGCACACGAACTTTATGGACACCCTGTATAAGACGGTCGTGTGTACAGGTAGACCTTCGTCGTCCGAAGAGGTAATATTTCTTCAGGAAACAGACTAATAAAGGAATGAAATAATAAAATAGAGGAACAAATAGCCCCATATATTGAATCTTTTTTTTAATCAAAATATAATCAAGCCAATGGTAATGGTCATATGAGTCTTTTCCTTATATGGAAACATTCATCATTCATTGGTCAAAAACTCAGTGCTTTTATTGGTTGAAATTCATATAATAATTCAAAAAATTAATTCTGGAAAACAGATTTCTCAGGTTCACCGTTATCCCTCTTTTTTAGTAATGATGAAGCTTTCTTTCATAAACTTTCTTCCAAAGTAATGTTGAATGTCAACATATTAATTATGTAATTTCATGTGTTTACTGATCTACAAATACTTTCACGGCTTCTGCTCCGATGAACTTCGCTCACTGGTGCCGCCTATATATAACTTTACTCGAGCCACAAGATTAGCAACTGAGTCCCACCCTTTTGCTCTGAAACCAATAAAATGTAAACGCAAATTCTACTCCACAGCTTCTTTTCTCGCACTTCACGCCTGTGGAATTCCCTTCCGTTTACTTGATTCCCCGACAGCTACAATCTCCAAGAATTTAAATGTAATGTCAATTGTCAACTCCTATCTCACTAACCTGGATCCTGTCTTTCATGCTCCTTTCTCCGTTCACTCCACTCTCAGCAGTATTCTCAATCTTCTCTTACTCGCTTCCTGACACCCCTATAACCTGCTACTCTTTCTCAAAATTTTCCTCCTATGTCAGTCAGTCAGACTGCAAAACAGTGGTAGTAAAATGCCTTGCTTTGGCAGATTTGATTTTTTTAAAAATGCGTTGCGGGAATCATATCGATTAAGATGGGGGGACACTTACATTCTGAGATGAGGATTCAGCATTAATATAAACTGACTTAGTTGAACTGTGGCTCACATATCGCTTTTTACAGGGACAGCCTTTCAGTGTTTGTACTCTCTGACCCTTTTCATGTGTAACATTTTGAATACAAAGAGGCGAATAAGTTAAGGAATCTACAAAACATTTGATAAGGTCAGTTGACGGTTACATGTCTGGCAAAAAAATGAAAGAAAGAAAAATGATGTAGCTGTGATATTTTCCCTAACCCTAACCCTAACCCTAACCCTAACCTCTGAACTGACGAAGAAAAAAACTAACTAGAAAGCGAGATTTCTGAGTTAAAAAAATAAATTTATCCCTCCCAAGTTTATCCCTCCCAAATTCTTCAGTGAGAACTTTTCATCTCAGCGGATCTTGGGTCGGCTAATGCTAGGATTAGAAATTTATTCCCCTTTTAAACTTACCCCGTCACTAAGAAGTTGGCGGCTCATTTCCCATACTGCGGACAATAAAAGTAGCTAATACAGATCATATGCATTGTTTTATTTAATATTACAGGAAACCCTTTCTTCTATTGAAAACGACTGATTTGCGTTTCATTAAGAAACAGAGTAAGAATTTCCTGTATTTGCTTCAAGACAGAACAACGGCTATTCTTGACAAACACCAGCTTGAGTAACTAACGATAAACAGGTACACTCGGTATTTTTCGGGATTTTAAAACGATCCCTTTCTTTTGCCGACGGAATATACATATTCTAATCTCTCCATTTTATTCATTAATTGCATCAGTCATTTCAGTCAATCATAGTTCAGCAACAGATATAGAAGACATTAATAAAAATTTAATACCGATATCAGGAAAAAAACCCTATTACATGTACGAATGACTAAAGAAGATACTACGCTTTGATCCTAAGTACAAAATTATAACAATCTTTATTTATGAAATATTCACCCAATTCAAGATCCAAGAACTACTCATTGCAGTATTTTACTAAATGAGACTTTTTGTGAGCATCGGTCTGGAAATAAAGAAGCCAGTACAAATTATAACAATAGTTTACGGTTTTTTATTGAAGGGTTACAAAATAAACAAGCACAAGAGCCACTCAGTATAGAGAGCTTATTAAATGAGGTTCCTTATATGAACAGTGACTTGTTATATGAACCTTATTAATGGAATGGAAAGAGAATGATAATAGTTCACCCCTGGGCCCATCAAACGCTTGGTCTGAGCTGTAAATTTCTAATCTGGTTGAACTAGCGAATTTATTTCGTCAGAGTATTAACCATGGCAAAAGCTATGGAGCCGCGATAGGCTTGGAACGTTGCGTTCGTGGAAATGGTTTTGTAAGGTAGGCAATGTTTCATCACCTACAAGGCCACGTAGACGCTTACCTTCATCACCTGAAAGGCCACGTAAACGCTTTTAGACTGTCAGGGCTAAGGGAATTATTGTACAGCTGCAAAAGCCTATTCAGTACATTCATAATTATTTTTAGAATAACTGAAAAAATTCACATTGTTTAGTGACATATTCTTAAATCAATAGCTCAAGGAGCGTCAATGAAAACTTGTGGGCGGGCTACCCTGCCTTTGATAGGGTTAAGAATAAATAAAACTAGTTCTTAAAGTAAAAAAAAGGACTTATACATTTGTTTGGGTGATTATATAATCTAATCTAAACTTATTTATAAATGGAACTTTGTCTGTGTGTGTGTGTATGTGTCTCTGTGTGTGTGTGTCCCCGTTATCTATAGACTCCAAAAAGGCTGAACCGATTTTCTTGAAATTTTACACATTTGTACTATAAGTGTCTGCGAGTGTTCTTAGCTAGGTTTTGTGTCGCCGTACCCCCGATTAATATCGAAAATTGATAATCGAAAAAAATATGTCATAGAAGGAGTGATCCGATTTTAATCAAATTTGATACACTCATAGACAAAGACATGAGAAAAAATATTCAGAAGTTTCAAGGTTTCAGTTCTTACAATAGTGCAGAAAATCGATAATATATATATATATATATATATAAAAAGCAAGATGTTTGTGTGCGTGTCTGTTTATCTGTATGTCCTTTATACAAATCCACAATTTTTATCCGATTCTAAACAAACTTCAAAATCTGACTTACATCCATTCATTTTTCTTTCAGTCTACGGTTTCGCTTTAACTGGAAACAACTATTGCTTTTTAGTCTTTTGTGCCAACGTCCAAAGAGTCGTAGCTCCAGGAGCATGGATTAGTTTGAAAGCTTTCATTACACCCGAGCAACGCCGGGTTATACTGCTAGTATATAATAACTAAATCTTTCATTCGCGAAAAATTACTATTGAAGAAATTGTAAATATATACGATACGGAGTTAATCGTCAAAATTATTATCAGAAATAGTTTACAACTTAGATAGAAGAAAATTATGAAACATATTAAGAAATAACAATAGAAAAAAGTCAGCCATTAAGTTTGAACAGTATTGGTTGTTTTGTGGTTGTTGTTTCGTTTTTTCTTGTTTATTTTATTTTATTTTTTGGCAAGCTTCCGTGTGTCTGGCAGGCGTGTTCTAAAACGTTTTGGTGCCGCCCCAACGGGAATTTTGCCACCGTTTGATACCTGGACGCAGAAGAGTAAAGAGATGCTATCCATCCGTGACTTGATATGATATCACGGAGCAGAACTGCGCACAGCTGAAAACAATGGCGTCAGTATCAACCACACGGACTCTATTCAAAGCATTTGCTGCACTGAAATTTTCTAGGTGTATGACACGCAAACTTACACTTCGGAGCACACATAGATGTTAGTCATACATATTAACACGAACAGAATCAGATAAACAGATTGCGCCATTATTATCAACACCTGATAATGAATTTGAACTGATAATGAATTCGTTATGTATTAGTTTAAAGTTAATGTCTTTCTTATCGCTTAAAGAAACAGACATTTTAAAAATACATTAATATATACAAGGCAGATTAAATAAATTGCAAACATTGTGTTTGCTTATTTTATTAAAATCCGTTCATACTCAGGGATAATTTTCGTGTATTCCGTACATGGAGTACTGCTGCCATTTATGGTCAGGCGATCCTGCCGTTCTCCTCAGTGTTCTCGACAGGCTCCAAAGGAGAGTCTGTAATGTGATAGGTACTGATCTGGCGGCTCGACTGCAGCCACTTCCTCACCGTCGAAATGTGGCCTCCCTTTGTCTGTTCTATAAATACTTTCATGGCTTCTGCTCGGACGAACTTAAGTCACTGGTGCCTCCTCAACAGGTGTTTACTCGTGCAACCCGACTGGCAATTGGATCCCACCCATTCACAGTCAAGTTAACCAAATGCAGACGACAATTCTACTCCTGCAGCTTCTTCTCTCGCACTTCCCGCCTGTGGAACTCGCTCCCATATTATTTCTTTCCTGACGGCTACAACCTCCAGAAATTTAAATGCAATGTCAGTACGCATCTATTAACCACTGGACTCTAGCTCTCTCCCCACCCCCGTATATCCTTCCCTTTCTCTCCACCTATGTATCTGTCATCGCACCTGCATTCTCAGCTTTCTATTGCTCCTTTCTAACTAGTTTGTACTCCTCACTCTTTTTTAATTAATCTTTTTACAGTTATGTAGCCCTCCCCCCAGCTCATCAGTGGCATTACTGCCTTGCTCGGGGTGAAATGATTAAAAAAAAAATTATAATTGAAAAATGTCAGAAATGAGCTGTAACGTTGACAAATGTTATTATCATTTATTTTTCAATGTACCCAAGTACTTTCATTCCCCTTCCGAGATCTTCTTCAGGGGTATGACTTAGAGGTGCTATCATTCAGTGCGAAATGAATGATAATAAGATGTCAACGTTACACTTCATTTCTTTCAATTATAAAACGAGAAAGATTATCCATGAGTATGAATGGAGTTTATGAAAAATAAGCGGACACAATGTTTGCATTTTTTTTTAATCTGACATGTCTAAAAGAAAATTTGCTGATTAAATACACAAATCTTAATATATACAAATATATTCAAACAGCGTGAACGAGAGAGCAAAGATAAGAAAAAAATAAAAATCGTAAAATAGTTGGTCTGCTTCTGATGTGACAAGCTTCATTCCTTGGTGTCGCTTCCTCATGCTAACTAGATTGGTAACTAGGTCCCACCACTTTTACTGTCAAAATAGGCAAATATATCCGCCATTTTTTCTCTGTCACTTTGTTTTCTCACATTTTCCGCCTGTGGAACTCCCTTCCGCATGCTTGCTTCCCTGATAGCTACAATGTCTAAAGGTTTATGTTTAGCATCAATTGCCATCTCTAATTTCCTTGACTCCCACATTTCTCGTACTCTTTCTTCGACATGTTTTTTATCTATTTTTCTCTCTTTCCTCTCATCCATGGTTGTAGGAATTAATAGATGAGGATTTTCTAAGTGCAGCTTAAATATGGTACAAGGCCTAAAAGTATGGGGCACCCAGTGAGGATCAATCTCACTACTCAATTGTAATAATTCTAGCGAGATAAATATGCTAATATTTAACCCACGTTGAGGTGCCCGAAAAAAGTAATGGATGACCTGAAACACAGTCATCATCGACGGTATTATGACAACATTTAACCGAAAAATTCAACTTTTCTTTTTCACAAAATACTGAACTAACTGGTAATTCTTTTAGAGGGCATTGTTAAATCTAGACACATTAACACATCATTATATAAAGAAGAAATAATCTTATAGCTTTTGTCTATGTTTCTGATTTGTGGTATTGTAACAATCCTGCACATATATAAACCTACCATCCGTCCGTGCATTGAATACTGCAGCCATCTCTACTCGGCTGCCCCTGCTATCCACCTCCGGGTCCTTGAGAAAATCTAACGGGTAGTCTGTAATGTGATCGATCCCGACTTGAAAGGTCAGATACAGTCACTTTCCCGCCGACGCTATGTGGCTTACCTGTGTCTCTTCTACAAATACTTTCACGGTTTCTGTTCCGATTAACTTAGCTCACTGGCGCCTCCTATATATGAATTTATTTGGGCCACAAGATTAGCAATTAGTTTCCGCTTTTTACTGTGAAACCAATAAAATGTAAATGCAAATTCTACTCCATCATCTTCTTTGCTCGCACTTCCCGCCTGTGGAATTCCCTTCCATTTACATGCTTTTCCGACAGCTACAATATCCAAGAATGTAAAGTCAATAGCCAACTCCTATCTCACTGACGTGCATCCACTCCCTCATGCTCCTTTCTACATCCACTCCACTCATCAGTATTCTCATTCTTCTCTTACCCACTTGCTAACACCCCCTATAACCTGTTACTCTTTCTCATAACTTTCCTCTTATGCGCACCAGGGGTAGTAAACGGCCTTGCTTGGGGCGATATGACTATAAAAAAACTTAGTTTATTCTCTGCAATGTGACTTTTGTTTGCAGAGGAGTAGGTATTTACATTATTTTTATCGTTTGGTTTCTTGCCATCTTCACGACGTTTATGCTCTGGCCTTTCTCAGGTGATATATTTTAAATTTTCGAACTGAAATCTTTATTTAGTTTACGGGGTGGATTGTTTTAATTTCACATGCCATGCCTTTTTTGGAGATGTCTCGTTTTCAGTTAATTCTCTTTAATGACTCAATTTTCTCAGCTGTTGTTACCTCTGCCTTTGTCAGCAATATACTGCGCCTACTCGGCCTCACTCTCTCTTCCGACCTCAAGTAGAATCGTTACATTGAGACAATAGCTAAATCCACTGCAAGAAAGGTTAGTCAATGTGTCGGGCTAGGAAGATTTTTGCCTGAATCCATCTTGTACATTTACAAATCAACCATCCGTCCGTGCATAGAATACTGCTGCCATATAT
>JBBBDQ010001689.1:57500-152500 GCA_037127315.1 Ascarosepion bandense
TTGTTATTGGCCATACAATGTTTCCGGGCCACATCTCTGCTCTCAGCATGAGATTGACGAATTGCAAGAGGTATTTTTTTTTACCCAGCAGGGGTCAGGTCCAAATTGCATCGGGACCGGATGAGCAATTCTACTGGGCTCGCTGCTGTCTTCGTGGTTGAATGGTCGCAGCAGTTATGTTTCGGGGATGGAAATGGGCTAGAGGGTGTGAACTTTAGCTGCCGGAGAGAAAAACAAGTGTTTAGATTAGATGAAGAACTACGAAAAGAAAATAAGTGAAAATGTTCATAGAAAGAAAGGGCCTGAAAAGAGGGCAAATGTGTGATCTTAAGAATTGGAAAAAGAGAAAACGGAAAGATACGTAAAAGGTAATTTAAAGAAAAAAGAGAAGACTGTATAAATGAGAGTATGCGATTAGGAAAAAGGGTAACACCCAGAAGGTAGTTTTAATCAGAATTCAGGAAGGAATGAGGTCCAAAGAAAGAAAAGAAACAAAAGCAGAAAAATTAGAATGAAAGCGAAAGCATTTTAAAAAATAAACGAAAAAGAAAAAAACTGAAAAAGAATGAAAGAAAAGGAAAAACAGAAAACGGAAGAATGAAATAGAATGAAATAGGAAACAATACGTATGGATTTTGGAAAAGCAAGAAAGAAGAAGAAAGACATTTAGAAAGGAAAATAAAAAGAATGAAGGAAAAAGAAAGAAAAACATAAGTATATCGTAAATAAACAGAAACGTTTATGTAATTTTGAAAAAGAAAAACTGGAAGAAAGAAAGAGAATAAAATGTATTTTACGAAGGTCCCAAAAAGTTAAGAAAATGTGAATATACATATATTATAGTAGAAAGAAAGAAAGAAAAAAAGAAATATATAGTAGAAAAAAGGAAAGATTTTAAAAAAGAAAAATATATGAATATTTTTGAAAGAAAGTAAAAAGAAAGAAAAACCGAAGTATGATGTAAGTAGAAAGAGAAAACTATGCAATTTTGAAAAAAAGAAGGAATTAATGAGAATAAAAATTTGCTTTTTACGAAAATCGCAAAAATCAGCAAAATGTTAATATATATATATATATATTACAGCAGAAAGAAAGAAAGAAAAAAGAAAGAAATTTTTATATAGAAAGCAATTCGAATTAAGTTTGAAACGAAATAAGGCAAGCAATAAATTTTCAATTGAAAGCAATGCGTAAGAATTTTGAAAATGAAAGAAAGAAATAAAGAAATGTATGTAAAAACTAAACGAAAAGAGAATTTGAATATTACTGAAAAAAAGAAAGAAAGAAAGAAAGAAAGAAAGAAAGAAAGAAGGCAATAAGAAGAAAGCGAAAATGAGGTGACAATAGTAGTGGAAAAAAGAAGAAAAATAGAATTAGATTTTAAAAAATACCTTGTTTAATAACAAAATGGAAAAGAAATGTTTCCTGATTTCATGGGGGAGCAGTGAACGAAGCGGCGTATGTGACGGGAGGAAATGAAGTTTCTTTTTTCGTTTTTCCTTTTTTTTTAATAATTTCTTCAGCTTATGTTCGCCTTTTATTGATTGATTTTCGTTTTCGGCGCATGCGCAGGAGATTAATGTAATGCGAACCAAACACGTATCACGTTTGGCTTTCCTTTGTTGCTAGTCAGTGGTTGGTCGTCGATAGATCAGAAAAGGATAGCTTTTTGATAAGCCCGGAAATAAATGCATGAATTATTTCAAGCCCAAACTCAAGGCCCCATTCAATATACATAGTAATATATATTTGTTATTCAGAGTCATTAACTGGGGTGTATGCGTGTGTGCATATATATATATATATATATATATATATATATATGATAGAGAGCCCAGTATTTGAATGTAGTTTCGATATTTCGATAGTTTCGGTCCCGACCAGAAGCAAGTGGATGCGTCTAGCCACACTGATGAGCTGTGATACAGCGAAACAGGCTTGTATGTGGATGGCTAATATATTATGCTCTCATTACGATTGAGCTCTCTGGAGAAGAAAATTTTAAAAACAGTTTCCACTTCTGCTATATGCGTGACTCTTCAGAAATGAATTGAGTTCTCTCGGTGACTGGCGTGTGTATACACTGCTTATATACAACACGTTAAAATTACCCTTCTCTGATTCCATGCGTCGATGGCTTAGGGAGTAGCGATTCCGACTGACACCAAATCAGTTGAGTTTCGATCCCGACCAGAAGCAAGTGGATGCGTCTATCCACACTGATGAGCTGTGATACAGCGAAACAGGCTTGTATGTGGATGACTAATATATATATATATATATATATATATATATATATATATAATTCGTTATTGGTCGGATTCAAGTTAGACAAGTAAAGCGTAATATTAAGTGCTCAATACATACTCAAAAAATAAAGATTTATCATTCACAGCTTTTAAATATTAAATATCAGTCCATCGCGCCTGTCTATACCGAATTGTTGAAACCATCTTAGCGTCATGGGCTGATTTTCTATATTTGAATATATATATATATATATATATATATATATATACTCGTTCACTCTTTTCAAAATCCTAACGGACAAATTACAAGGCTTATTCCCTTGTTACTAACCCCACCTACATCCCACACAACACGCCAAACATAAGAAAAGAGACTTTCCATTCCTTTCCACACCATCTGATGAGAATTTGGAAGTTGAATGTCGAAACAAAATGTACACTTTGTAGTTGATAAAAATTTGTACATGTTCTAAACTATAATTTATAATAAATATTCATAGCTCTATATTATACATCGAGCACTGTTTTTAAATGAATGTTTTGAACGTTGTAAATTTTTCTTCGTGCCTTATTCACTCGGATACGGAAATTAACGAAGATTAACGAAATCGTCTTTAAGCAACCGACAATTTGAAATGATTTGTTTAAACATTATTTTTGATCGACACTCGTGTTTGAGTAGATATACTGTTGATAATCAAACAGTATATATATATTCTACCGGCCTGATCATTTACGATAAATCTTTGTTACGACAATGTGTGTCATTCGACAGGATTCGAACCTGCGACTTCTATCCACATAGGGGAAGCCTCCAACTGATCTGGTGTGTCTTAGATTTGTTTACTCCAGATGCTGTTGCTAATTTACTTAGCGAATTTTTATACAATCCAAGGGAGAATTTTTCCAACTTATTTTAGAAGATACGGAGAGATCTTTAAAAGAGATTGTTCACATTGGAATGAGGAAAAGCATGTTCGTTTATTATTAAGAGTGTTTTCCCTTGGTAAACAGAAAAAAGTATGCCAATTTCATTTTGGTGAGATAAATTTGAATGGAACTGTAGTAATACTATCGAAAATATTCGGTAATAGAAGCACATTATTCAATACGCGTTGGTAATGTCTTAGCATAGTAAAGTGTAATGACAAATATGTTGTCACTGATGCAGGAGTCGTGAATCGAGAATGCGAGAAGTTCAAGTGAAATGAATTAACTCCTCATTTATTTAAATGCTTTACATCCGTACAGGGTTTAACTTCTAATAAGGATGCGAACGTAAATTCCAGAAATGCTAAATCAGAATTGGATACCAAATTTACTCTCCAGAAAATGACGGAAGAGAATCAAAGTATTGTAAATCTGAAACTCAATAGCGCGAGTATTGAGGAAAGATACATTTCACAAGTACATAATGCCCGACCATCTAAGAGAAAAGACTATAGACGTTTTTCAACTCCTAGCAGAACATTAAAAAAAGACGATAAACCCACTCAGTACCTAATAATTGCCACGGTTGTGGAGGTAAGCATTTATTTTTTTAAGAACAAAAAATGCTACGAATGTAGGAGGGTGAGACACAAAATTTGTGTAAAGTCAAAAAGCATAAAGGAGAAATTAATAAGATTTCGAACGTGTCTTTAACTAAGAAACATCTCGAAATAGGGAATTTGTTTTGTGAAAATTAATAATGTAAAAATAAAACTACTAGATACAAGATATCATATCACCATCATAAATAAAGAGACCTGATTCTACTTCTTTCTCTATTCATCAGTATTCGGACGATCAGTTTTTTAATGTGACTCATTAAGCAGTTAGTTGGTTGTAGTTCACACTCATTTGCACATGATAATGAAAATGGATTTGCATAGGTTGTCTGGCATTATACGACTATTATAAATTTCATTTAATATTTTCGTAATTTATTCTATGCCAAATTCTTCCAGGGCTATCAGCAGCTCTACTACAATGCCGTCTAGACCAGCTGCTTTGTTTCTATTCAGTTTTGCCATTGCAGCTTTTATTTCGGACTTTAATATTTCCAGTCCGTCCTCATCTTTGCGTATTATCGGTTGCTCTTTCTTGTCGTGGAAAAGATTTTCTATATATTCTTCCTATTGCTTGAGTATTTCCTTTTTCTCCAGTATTATCGTTCCAGACTTGGCTTTTATACATCCTGTTGAAGAGCAGGATTTTTGTCCTGTCAGTTCTCTTATCTCTTTATTCATGTCTGCTTTAAAAGTCCTGCTCAGTCTCTCTACCTCTGCGCATTTGTCGTTGAACCACTCCTCTTTTGCCTGTTTGCTTTTTTTCCTTATTTCCTTATGCAGTGTCCTGTCTTCTCTTCCGTGTCTTGGCATGATTTTCCGTCTCCTTTGCATCATGCCATGGATCTCTTCAGTCATCCACTCGTTCTTTTCTTCTGCGTCTGATTTCCTTTGGGGCAACGTTGTTTGCTGTTCTCACCATCAGTTCATTTAGTGAGTCCCATTTTGAATGTCCTTGTCCAATTTTTTCTTCATATTTGTTTTTCACGCTGTTAGTGTATTCTTTCTGCAGTTTGAGGTCATTCACGAGCGTGTTGTATATCAGTCTCGGTGCCGTGCAAGGCTTCTTCATTCTCCGAAGTTTTACAGCTTACTTTGCAGATGACTGGGACGTGGTCGCTCCCGCAGTCGGCACCTGGGTAGGTTTTACATTGCACCACTGCGATTCTAAACCTCCTGTTTATAGCTATGTAGTCTATTTGGTTCTTCGTCTCACCTCCTGGGCTCCCCCATGCCCATAGACGTCGTGGATGTTCTTGAAACCATGTGTGAGTTATTAAGAGCCGAAAATGAAATCAAGTATATTATGAAATACAGTAAGAGAAATGCCTATAACATTACAGGAAATAAGAATTAAGTCAGAAAAAGACAACTTTATAATGAATATTTAGAAGTAAAATGATTTAAAGAAAGACTAGAAAAGTGCATATTACTAAAAATAACGCGTTTTCATTATGCAATAACGTACTTATCTACGCAGAAAGGATTGTGATACGACTATCGTTGCAAAAACGCACGCTAAAATAATTTCACATAGGACATCCAAGAACTTCTAGGATGAAACTTTAAATAAAGTTTTATATATATTGGCCAGAAATGGATCAAGATATTGAAAATTTAGGAAAATCTTACAAATGTTTACCTCTGGCACAAAAGTCATGCAATTTAAAATTGGCCGAAAACCGATATTCCTTGGTCCAGAATACACATAGACTTCGCAGGACCGTGAAACGGAGCTAGTGGTAGTCGATATTTACATTAAATAGCCAGAAATGTTAAAATATAGAAGACTGACTACGGCGGGAGCGATAAATTTTTTACACGATTTCTTTGCAAGGCTCAGTGTACACGACACCGTTGTTTCAGATAACGGAATACAATTCACGGCTAGCGAATTTAAATTTTTCTGTAAATCATTAGCAATAAAACACATTACAACGCCCCCTTATTACCCAAGATCAAACGGGTGAGTCGAACGGTTTGTCGGAACGTTTAAAAGGTAACTAAAAAAATCGGAAGGGAGCTGAGTCAGATGCAGTGTTTTCAGAATAACACCGAACCTGAACACCGTGTCTGTAATGTCGATTGCGAAGTTAATGTTCACCAGGAAGATTGAGTCCATTTTTAAAAAATTACTACCAGAACTTAAGCTGAGACCATAAAATAAAGCAATGTAAATAATCTTCTAATCTGGAGATAAGGTGTTTCTTAAAATGTATCAACGTGGAAAATAATTCTAGGGAGATGGCGTTACAAAAAAATAAATTTGCAAAATAACATGTTATGGTACAGGGACAAAAATGAAAACATAAGCGACACTTAATCAGTTAAAATGAAAATTCACTGATATAGAAAGTTTGCAGAAAGAAGTACCTATGAAAATATAGATTGAAACGTTTGATGAACCGACGCCATCAACAGTTATTGAAACAAAGAGTTACTGTAAGAGAAAAAGCACAGTAAGAGAATTTTTAATTGTTGCGCCGAAGCTGAAAGAACATAGATTCCAGAGGAAGTCATTGCAAAGAGGTGTCAGGTATGAATAAAGTGTCACTGCCGACATTTGAGTTTGAATACGGATCGCTAATTGGGGATATTAAAATCAACCAGGTACAAAAATTTAAATTCCTAGTAAGTGTTCTAACAGAAGACGGAAAGTGCGCACAGAGATCCGAAGGCGAATTGGCATGGAGAAGGACGCGTTCCAGAAGCTGAGTAGAATATTAAGAAACAGGAGAATTTCGATAGAAACAAACAGAAAAAAGCACTGGATTGCTATGCGATTTCAGTTCTTCAATATCGCAGCGAATGCTGGACAATATAATCAAAGATGAAGAAAAAACTTGAAGTAGTTGAAATGCGGTTCTACAGAAGGGTGCTGCGGATATCATGGACCGAACATGTGAGCAATGATGAGGTTTTGGAAAGAATGGAAACTAAAAGGAAATTAATAAAGAGCATCAGGAAAAGACAGCTAAAGTTTCTGGGACTTGCAATGAGGAAGGAAGGCTTGGAGAACCTGACACTGACAGGCCAGATAGAAGGAAAGGTAAACAGGGGAAAGCATTGGATAACATATTTGAAGGGCCTGAGCAGGTGGATGACAGAACGGGGTTTGTGATATGTTACAGGAGAAAGCGCGCTAAGGGCCACCAGGGATAGGGAGACGTGGAAAGCCATGATCGCCTACGTCCTGGAAGGACAAGGCACATAGAATAATAATAATAATAATAATAATAATAATAATAATAATAATAACAACAACAACAAGAGAACATAGCCGACCTATTTTTGACGTAATTAGAGGAATCGTGCTGCTGGGATCACGTGACATTGTAAAAATAATATATATAATAAACGTTCGAAGCCAAAAAAAAAGGTCTGACAGTATTCTTCAAAAGGATTGTTTTTAGTGTATGTGACTTTACAGAATCTTGTAGTTTGAAGAAACGGAAAGCTACAGTAGTGAGGCTGTGAGGGAAATATAATCCACAATACAAATCTGCTATTTATCCGAAATTGACGGAAGTATTTGAAAAAACATCCTCGGCGGCTTTCTTTTTGAAAAATAGAGAAAGGAAAGTAGAATTGAAAAAAAAAATTATTTACTACACCGCGCAAAAACAAAAAAAAAACCCAGAAATATCCGGGTAATATACAGCAGATGAATATGTAATTCTGTATAACTACATACAGAAAGATATTGAGAATTTCGTTGACTTGTACAAAAATTCACGCAAGTACACATTCATTATATATATATATATATATATATATATATATAATAAAATAAGTCTAAAAGTGAGCCAAACGTCGACCGCGGTTTCACTCAACGGATCGTCAGGACTTAGCTAACAATTTAGACAGAACCAGCAAAATAAATAGTACTCCTTAGAAGAAACCAAAACAAAAAATTAGGGTAAAACAACCTTTATTAGCAACAACAACAACAACAACAAAATATAAATATAAAATAAAGTAAGTGATTTTTTAAATGAATACATCTATTGAGAATTTCCTTTTTTGAATTAAGCAAGCTATATATATATTACCGGCCATAATTATTTGGCGACCCCAGTTTTAAAAAAAGAATTATGTATTCATACTATTTTTAGTATTTATTTCCAAGTAGATAATTCTAAATGAAAATAGAATGGTTCTTTTGTTAATACTGCACAATATCATGTGTATCAAATGAATTATTCTGATATCCAGTTTTTGTGCTCTTTTCCCCATGCTTGTCTCTTCTTCTTATTTGCTGGCCAAAGCAAAGGCTTCCTGGTTGCCTTGTAAAATTTTACAAAGTAATAATAACAAAAGAACCATTTTATTTTCATTTACAATTATCTACTTGGCAATAAAATCTAAAAATAGTATGACATACATCATTTTTTTAAAAAAAGGCAGTGGCCTAATAATTATGGCTGGCAGTGTATATATATATATATATATATATATATATATATATATATTTGCTAAACATATACTGTTAAATATAAGAGACAATTAATGTCTATTATGTTTAATCATGAGCCGTTCTAACCGTCGTATTTTTACTTTAATTTCAGTTGAAAAATACAAACATTCTCCAACATTTGGATAATTTTTTATTAATTTGGTTCTAAGCTTTCGGAAGCATATTTATCAGTATATGTTTAGAAAATTACTTACTGCCTCTAGACACACACTCTCTCTCTCTCTCTCTCTCTCTCTCTCTCTCTCTCTATATATATATATATATATATATATATATATATATATGCAAATATATATATATATTGCAAATATGTAAATTTGACATTAAAATTTAGTTATAAATATAATGCGATATATTCACAGTAAAAACTAAATTCTAAATCATACATTTTAATACAAATGAAAATATAAGCACTAGTAGTAATATATTATAAATATAGGTAAAATAATTAATACTTATATCAAAAAATGATGAATCAAATATTAAAACCCAATCTTTAAAAAAAAATTAAATAATAGTAATAAATAATAATTATAAAATAATAATAATAATAATAAATAAATAAATATATATATATATATATATAAATTTAATACTACTACTAATAATAATATTATTAATATTAGAAAAGAAAAACAATCTTAAATAATTGTAATAAAATAATATTAATAATAACAATAATAATAAATATAAACAATAAACTTTAACACTAATAATAAAATAATAATATGTCTAATAACATATATGAAATAGAACCCTCTAAGTATCACAAAGTCATTCTCAAAAAAATCTCCAGTACATATAAAAAAGATAATAATAATTACATGATATCCACAATTAATAAAAAACTACATGGTTATGTTTCTCTGTAAATTATCGTTTAATTGTACTCTGATCATTTCTCAGAAAAACATAACCATGTAGGTAATATCAGACAGATTTTAGTCAACAATACAATAATCCTCACTTATACACACAGTAAAAAGAACCTTCAGATATTTGAGGCCATCAACATTAAATCCAAACAACCCACACTTAATAAAATTACGTTTAAATCTGGCCATAACACATTACATTGCATTTGAATACATGGTTCTATTGTCATTTCGCGCTATCACGCGGTGTGACGCCATAGAACCGCATTGCAAATTTGCAAACTGCGTTTGTTATTTTTGGTAACTATTGCCGTTGCTTAACGGAGTTTTATGTCAACACAAGATAAAATCGTCGTTGAAGGTGGATGTTTTTATGTTAACATCCTTGTAACTTATCTGAAGATGGCTCATGTGAGCTGAAAGCTTAGAACCAAATTAATAAAAACATATCCAAATGTTGGAGAATTTTTGTCTTTATTTTCAACTGAAATTAAAGTCAAAATACGATGTTTAGAACGGCTCATGATTAAACATAATAGACATTCATTGTTTCTTATATTTAACAGTATATGTTTAGAATATTATCTGCTGCCTCGACACACTAAATATATTGTGGACTCTCCTGTCGATTTCGACTTATGAGTGTCTAACTCAGTCAGACTGCCACACAAATAATTGTTTAGAGTGGTGAATGCTTGTGTAGCACCATCCACACGCTTTGGAACTGCTGATAACAACAAACAATCGGTGCAGAAGTCCGCCACAGATCGCATGAACAGCAGACCACAGTTATTTAACCCATAACTGGAGGGAAGGGACGGAGTAATACCTTTCCCAAGGTTACCAGTGCCTAGTGCATGTCTGGAATTGTAACTCGGCTCACCGATTTCCCTTTCCAAGCCTACATCAACCGCACCACAACGCACATCCGTCCATACACTATATATATATATATATATATATATATATATATATATATATGGGAAAAGCTTCCGTATGGAAGAATAATAAAGGTCATTATACACGGATTTACAAATTCTATTAATTTCTATTTATTTAATCGAGTATTATATTTCAAATTCAAAGAAAAGAGTTACAGGGTTTCTTAACTCACTACTTTACACATAATATTAATTCTGAATCCGTTATTACCACTTAAATAAACTATATGGATAAATTGTAGTAGTAACTGACTTCGTGAGAAGAGAGTGCTTTGCAAGAATTAGCAGAATGTTGTCAATGTAACTGAACGTAATTGTTTGTAATATTCGATCTCCTTCTTTGTGTACCGTGTCCCTTCAGAACGTAGGCGATCATGGACTTATATTTGCCCTTGTCCCTTGTCACTCATAATATTTTGTCTGCTTTGTATCTCTCCTAAACCTCGCACCGTCATCCATTTGCTGGAGCCCATCAAATATGTCACACGCTGCTTTCTTCTGTCTCTTTTTCTCTCGTGATCGAAAACATTTAAAAAAATAAAAATGTCAAATTAAAAAAAAAATTCTATAGAAAATGCTTTGTTTACATTTCGAAGACGACCTCGTGTGAAGAGGATGTGTTTTTTTGTTTTGTTTTTTTGTTGTTTTTTTTTTGAAAAAATAAATATTAAATAGCAACTTTTGTTGGTATGACATTGTTTGTGGAGACACACCGTATGAAATATATACTTAGTACACACTGATTGAAAAATAAAATGGAGCCTCTTTTTTAATTTCGATGTATCCACTGCAATAAAGTTTGAAGTTTATAGATACAGTCATCCGCATACATTACTATCTTGCAGCTCATCAATACGATTGCTCTGAGCCGGGACTTAAAACTGACCGATTTGGCATCAGTCATATATTTTACACTTAATCTATCTGCGTACGCCTGAGAAAAGCAAACTTTTAAGCGTGGTATACATACAACGTAAACAAACACCAGCAGCTAAAAGTGTTCAGTTTGTTGCTGAAGAACTATGGGTACATAGCAGTGAGTAGCTACAGATATTAAAATCTATTTCTTCCAAGTGTGCTTAGTCGACGGACGAGAGCGTAGTCATCCCTATACAGTCCTGTTTCGCTGTATCAAAGCTCATTAGTACGGTTAGACATCCAATTGCTTCCATCCAGAATTGAAACCCGACTAATATATATATATATATATATATATATATATATATATATATATTAAAAATATATCAAAAGTTCTACAATATATTTGAAAATATTCAAAATTTCTACAGTATAATTGTAGAGAACACATTTTAATACAAATGTGTACTGGTCTAACACTATTAGAACCAAAAACCAAGTATTACACAATCAATCAATCAATCAATCAATCAATATATATATATATATATATATATATATATATATATACATATATATATAAGTGAAAAAGGAACGGAGAAAATACTAACAACGTTCAAAACATTAATTTAAAACTGCTCAATATGAAAATAGAGTTATGAAGACACTACCTGATGAGACATTGTCCTTTCAATGTTAAAACAAAATGTACACTTTGTAGTTGATGATAATTGCACATTTTCTAAACTATAATTTATAATATATATATATTTCTAAGAAAAATCAGTCTTGTTTTGGTTGACACGTTGAAAAAGAAAATTAAATTAATAGTTACAAATAAAAAACGCACTTGATAATAGCTTAAAAACAGCTGAAAGCGCTCGGATATGCAGAACATTTGAACAGTTTTTTCTCACTTTGTTTACAGAAAAATAAAACGCTTTTACGAACACAAGACAAAATAAATAAAATGCTTCAACGCATTAAACTGTCAGTCGTATATATATATATATATATATATATATATATATATATATATCAGTCGTATATATATATATATATATATATATATATATATGTGTGTGTGTGTGTGTGTGTGTGTGCGTCTGTGTGTGTGTTATGGTGCCCTACTGCATGTGAATGTACTCTTCCTCCTTCAATGAAGGCAGTCGAGAAGCAGTTTATAGGCAGCCGTGAGGCAGCGTAACTGAACAGTTCGGACGGACATTTCCTTGTGCTGACTACTAACACTCGTATTTGTATATATGTTCTGTTATTCTAATACACTTGTTAAACCTACCTTCTTGTTTCCGTGTCTTTCTTCCTGGACCTAACAAACCGCAACAACATATAAATTATTTTTTGGTTCATAATTAAATTAAACCCGTACCAGTTGTATTAAAACCTGCTCACTATATTTTTATTATAGAACTTTTGATAATTTTTAAATTGTAATAGGAATAACTCATTTTCAAATGAAAAAAAATGTGTGTGTGTGTGTGTGTGTGTGCATGTGTGTGTGTGCGTATATTTGGGCAGCAACCATTCTTTTAAGCATGTTATATAAAAAAAATCACAGACAAGGAAAATTTAATTTATCCTTATTTAGTTTTTCCAGCATTCTTACGTGTTTGGTTTGGAGTATAAGAGTGCAAAGAATATTTGTATTGTTCATTGTTCCAAGCGATCTCGTCAACTTCCTTATTTAATTGCAACGAAAATAAAAATGTAATAATGCTTGAGAAATGAAAAAACCGCAAATTTTCCTACTCTGTAATATTCAAATCTCTCTCTCTCTCTCTCTCCATATATATATATATATATATATATATATATATATATATATATATACGCTCTCACACCCTGATTGAGCATTCTGGAAGAATGGTAGACTTTGAAAAACAGTAGCTACTCTGGCATCTACGCATCGTTCGTTAGGAGTAGAACACTCTCAGCTATTAGGCGTGTATACTGATAATATACACGCTAAAATGTCTGCTTTCTTCTACCGGACGCCGACTGATGCTAATTCGGTCGGGTTTCAATTCTGGGTAAAAAGCAATTGGCTATCTAACCGTACTGATGAGCTGTGATACATAGAAACAGATCTGCCTGCGGATGATTATGTATTATTAAATGCACATGTGATTGAGCAGTATTAACAAAAGAACCATACTATTTTCATTGATAATTATTCACTTGGCAATAAGTACTAAAAAATAGGATGAAATACAATATTTTTTTTAAAAAACTGGGTTATCTCATAATTATGGCCGGTAGTGTGTGTGTATGTGTGTCTGTGTGCGTGTGCGTGTGTGTATTCGCGAATTTTTAACAATAATTCACTATTCTGTTAAAATAAAGTGTTGAATTTCTACAATATATATATATATATATCTGTTAAGTACGATGTCCAACGAAATGATTTCCAGTGACTTTTACGAACCTAGCAAGAAGATTGTGAAATCAATATGAAAGGAAATTAACATTCCCCACTACCAGCCAAATGATGCTGCGCACGAATTTTGTATCGTTTCTTTGTCATCCTTGTATACGGATATGAAGGAAATAATGTCTTATAAAGAAGCCATCGATTCGTTAGAAATTACATGTATGTATGTGTCAGAACACGTGTTGATTGGAATATGTTTTTCTACTAAAGTTATCCTTTCGCCAAAAAATTTGTTGAAGAAGCAACAAAAGCCAAACTTGGATTTGGTTATGATAAAAATAGCATTAATAATCTTCATTCGTAACTAGAAATTTAATGAAATGCATTTTATTGAGATTTAAAAAGAGAGATATGAGTAAAACGAAATGTGAAACGGTTAAGATAATGAATGACGAAAAACATCAGAAAACAAAGCGAAACCTGATTTTTAAAAAGATTTTAGACAAAATTTTGAAAATGCTAGTAAAGATTATTATAACATAAACGTTTTGACAGTAAAATATAAATATTTTAAAAATAAAGCTTTGTCTTGGGGATTTTTTTCATTATGTCATGCTGATGTGTTACTGAGATTCAAAAGTTAATTGTGTCGATAATAATGTGTTTTAGGTAGATACTTGGTACTCCCGATGTATTTTTTTAAATCTTGGCTTTTCTATGGTTGAAATAGTGTATTGGTAGACTATAGAGTCAGTTAAACACCTTTTTTATAATTGGCACAAATCGGTTTTCGACAATTACAACTATTGGTATTATTATCTTTAAGTTTTTTAGGATGGTGTTGATTACTTAGATGGTTACATTGATTTAAAATTCTATTATTTTTTTAGATCTTTTTAATGATATCAAAGCAGCTATAACTTAATTTACGAGTATTTCTGATAAACAATCTTACCTACCTCCCATTAGCATGGACCAGGCTTGCCTCCCAGAGAGTAAAACACTCCGCCTCCTTGGCCTCACACTTTCAGCGGACCTCAAATGGAATGACTATATCGAATCCATTGCTAAATCCGCTGCTATGAAAGTCGGTTCTCTGTGTAGGGCCCGGAAGTTTTTTCCGTCTAAATCTATCCTACACATTTATAAATCTACCATCCGCCCGTGCATTGAATACTGCTGCCATATCTGGTCGGGTGCCCCTGCTGTTCTCCTCGGGCTTCTCGATAAGGTTCAGAGGAGTGTCTGTAATGTGATAGATACCGACTTGGCAGACCGCCTGCAGTCTCTCTCCGACCACCGCGACGTGGCTTCCCTGTGTCTCTTCTATAAACTTTCACGGCTTCTGCTCCGATGAACTTAGATCACTAGTGCCCCCTAAATACGAATTTGAACGAGACACTAGATTAGGAACTAGATCCCACCCTTTTACAGTGAAACCGATAAAATGCAGCCGTAACTTCTACTCCAACAGTTTCTTTCCTCGCACTTCCCGACTGTGGAATTCTCTTCCAAACGATTGCTTCCCCGACGGCTACAATCTCCAGGAGTTTAAATGTAAGGTCAATAGACACCTCCTAACACACTAACCTGCTCCCATTCTATCAAGCACTCTTCCCAACCCTCATCCTCGCTATCCTTACTCATCTGTCACCTTCCTCCAGACATTCCCTATGTCTAACCACTCCTTCTCTTTACCTTCCCCTATGTAGCCCCATGCGCAATAGTGGCAGTGGAATGCCTTGCTTGGGGTGAGATGATTAAAAAAGAAAAAAAGAAACATTTTACAAATTGATTAAATTATTAGAAAGTGTTTCTCAAGTAATTAGAACAATTTATGCTCTTAGTACTAAATTTTTGGCTAAATGAGGTTTATACCAAATCACTTGAATTTCTATTCTTGTATTTATTATTATTCTGTTTCTTGTATTTAATGTCATGGAATGTAAGATATTCTGTTTCAGTAAATTATGATTTTATTATAAACACTTATAATAAAAAATATTACTATAATTATTGTTCTAGTAATTATCAAACACTCTCCAAAAAAGTAAATTACTACGGAAAGTAAACTGTTAAACAATTTAGTTGTACTACTCCTATGTTACATATATATATATATATATATATATATATATTTATATATATATATATATATATATATATATATATATATATATATATATATATATATAAACATGGTTTGAATACAATCAATTTTGATATTTCCAATAACATACTCAAATGCCTGTAAATCAGATCAGGGACCACAACGCCACTATTTTGTCACTGTCTTCGGCCATCCGCCACGGTAGGGATGGACTTATATTTTCAATTTAATTCTCTTTATTGTTAATAGCTTAAATGTTCTATGTTTACTGTGTGTTAATATGTACTCTTTGATAATGGCTTATGTGAGCCGAAAGCTTAGACCCGATAAAAAAATCAACAATTACTGTGATTTTTTGTTGTCTTTCAACGATATCACCATCAAGTATATCAGACGGTATGAACGGATCCTACACAAAATTAATAGACAGAACTTGTCTATATTATTCAATGAAACCTGCATTAATAAATATATATATATATATATATATATATATATATATATATATATACTACTGGTCATTACTATTAGGCGACCCCAGTATTTTTTAAAATTTGAATTTCATATTATTTTTAGTATTTATTGGCAAGTGGATAATTCTAAATAAAAATAGAATGATTCTTTTGTTATTATTACTTTGCAAAATTTTACAAGGCATCCAGGAAGCCTTTGCTTCCACCAGTCAATAAGAAGAAGAGACTATCGTAGGGAAGAGAGTAAATAAACTGGATAGAAGAGTAGTTCATTTGATGCACATGTTATTGAACCATTCTATATTCATTTAGAATTATCCACTTGGAAATAAATACTAAAATAGTATGAAATACATCATTTTTTGAAAAAACTGAAGTGGCCTAATAATTATGGCCGGTAATAATATATATATATATATACTACCGGCCATCATTATTAGGCCACTTCAGTTTTTTCAAAAAATGAAGTATTTCATACTATGTGTTTCATACTATATATATATATATATATATATATATATATATATAGTCATCCGCAGACAAATCTGTTTCGCTGTATCACAGCTCATCAGTACGGCTAGACGCCGATCCTCTTTAACCCAGTATTGAAACCCGACCGAATTGGCGTCATTCGGCGATTCTACCTCTGAGCTATGGGCGTTCGGTAGAATAAGGCATACTGTTTAGCGTGTATATTGTCATTATACCCGCCCAATACCCAGAGTGATCTAATTCATTAGTGAATGAGCGATGCGTACATGCCAGAGTAGCTACTATTTTTCCAAGTCTACCATTCTTCCAGAGTGCTAAATCAGGGTGTGAGAGCGTAAATAGTCATCCGCAGACAGATCTGTTTCCCAGAATTTTATTTTATATATATATATATATATATATATTTATATAGTGATGATCATCCACGTATACTGTCTTAATATGTATAGGAAAGAATATTAATAAAAAAATTGTTTTAAACTTTTTATAATATATAATGAGTTTAATTTGATTATTACTATCCACTGGTTTAACATTTCTACGTATTATGTTTTTGAGAGTTTTTTCATCTTGTTTATAATTATTATGTATTTGGTTGCATTATATATTATAAAAAGTTTAAAACAATTGACCTCATAGTTTATAATAACCCAACAGGCACTAAACTAAATTCTTTACAAAAAACCAATGTAGTGTACCAATTTACATGCCCATTCAGAGATTGCATCTCTGATACTACTCAAAAACCTAGTACATATATTGGTTTTACCACAACCACGCTCTCCCGTAGACTTACATGTCATCTTTCTGATCAGAGTACTATTAAACAACATTTCTCTGAAAAACATAAACATGTAGGTAATATCAGACAGATTTTGGTCAACAATACGGTGATCCTTACTCATACACATAGTAAGAGAAACCTGCAGATATTGGAGGCCATGTACATCAAATCAAAACAACCAACACTCAATAAAATCAACTTTAAAACAGGAAATAACATATTACATTGCATTTGACTAGATGGTTTTGTTGTCATTTCGCGCTATCCCGCGGTGTGACGTCATAAAACCGCATCGCAAACTTAAGAACTGCGTTTATTATTTTTGGTAACTATTGCCGTTGCCAAGCGGAGTTTTATGTCAACACAAAATAAAATCGTCGGTGATGGTGGATTTTATAATATTTCAGTTTAAACTACCTCTCTGAAGATGGCTCATGTGAGCCGAAAGCTTAGAAGAAAACCAATAAATAATTATCCAAATGTTGGAGAATTTTTGTCTTTATTTTCAACTGAAATTAAAGCAAAAATACGACGTTTAGAACGGCTCATGATTAAACATAATAGACATTCATTGTCTCTTATATTTAATAGAATATGTCTAGAAAATTACTTGCTGCCTCGATATACTAAATATATATATATATATATATATAATTATTTTATTTTTCTTGTTTACTACTTTTTATTTTTAACTTAGTTTTGTGGCATTTTCTATATTATGGCATTATTTACGAAAGGATTGGTTTATATAGATACACACACACACACACACACACACACATATATATATATATATATATAAAATTATTTTATTTTTCCTGTTTACTACTTTTTATTTTTAACTTAGTTTTGTGGCATTTTCTATATTATGGCATTATTTACGAATGGATTGGTTTATATAGATACACACACAGACACACAGACACACACACATACATATATATATATATATATATATATATATAATCATAGTTTGATTAATTACTGATAATGTCATACTTATATTCTTATTCTTTTGCAATATCATAAAATAAAATTTTCAATATATACTTCCTTTAGTGTATGGGTATGACATCCGAAAGCAAGGCCTAATAGAACTCCTCCAAATAAACCACAATAAAAGTATAAAAAATACACTTTATGGTGAAGATGCGATCAATATTTTTTTTTATATAAAAAGTTATATAAAAATTATCAACGTTAGATTTTAAGTCAAAATGATTAGAAATATATTTTATTTGCAGTTGAAGCCATAAAGTTTAAGTCGTGAAGTTTACAACTAGTAGAATTAAGGAATCTAGTCCATCTGAGTGTCTTTCTATTCAAATATTGATAAAACCTCGAGAGATATGCAACGAAAGACGAAGAAGATATCATAAGGCGTGAGGTACTTACTAGCAGACTACGGAGAACCGCCTATCTTTTCTAGTATCTTTAGCGTTGGATCGAATGTACGAGATCCACTTAACGTTTGATTTTTAGTTTCAATAGGCACTCAAGGCCTCCGTGGAAGAGCATCCGTTAACCACAATTAGTCAGATACGCAATAAAACCAGCCATTTTTTCCATCTGAACTGTTACAGCTAGGGGTAGGGGTAGCGATCATCTACAAAGTTCTGATCATCAAGTGGTGGATTATATCCTGAAATAGATCCCTTATTTAAAGTGGGAACAGTGTTGGACTAAAAAGCGAACTTTAGAAGGCGTCAGTGTTGATCACTTGGTCATCGTAGGGCTGGCTGTTAGATAGGGCTAAGACAAAACAAAATGCCACTGATCTGATTGACATTTTATTTAGTACCTCGTGTTCCGAGTATGACTTTTTGCAATGTTTCACTCCACATTTCAGGAGGTTTCAGCAATATTCAGGTGTGTGAGTTGTAGTAATAAAAAATAAGCACCCAATTGTTGCTTAAACTTAATATAAATTTTCTGCTTGCTTCAAATATAATGGTGGACGATGATCTCTGAAAGAGATTGAAAGTACTTGGGAACATCAAGAAATCAATAATAAAACCATATGTCAAAGCTAAAACTCATTAATTACCTTTTTCAATTATAATACGCGAAAGATTATCCGTGAGTATGAACGGATTTGATTAAAAATAAGCAGACACAATTTTTGCAAAATATTTAATCTGACATGTCTACAAGAAAATTTGCTGCCTAACTATAAGTACACACACACACACACACATACACACACACCCATATATATATACATGGAGGACAGTAAAAGATCGTACTCGAAGGCACTAAGCAACAAAACGTGCTCAATACTATCCTGAGGAAGTAGAGCAAAAATCCAATTTTTTTAATCTGCATCACACTACCCGGGTTTCGACCGTTAGGTCTCTTCATGCGTAGATAAGAAAGGCCAATGGATGTTACTCCTAAATACAAACAATGGAAGGAAGAGTAGTAGTAAAATAGAGGAGGAAAAATTACAAAGTAGAGAACAGATTCGTATGTACACAGGACTTTCTAAACCCCTACACATGTTGACAATCCTTATATATATATATATATATATATATATATATATATATATATATATAATAAGCCCCATAGCCCAGAGGTAGAATCGCCGACTGACGCCAATTCGGTCGGGTTTCAATCCTGGGTTAAAAAGCAATCGAATACTAACCGTACTGATGAGCTGTGATAGGGCGAAACAGATCTGTCTGCGGAAGGACAAGATAGATAGATAGATAGATAGATAGATAGATAGATAGATAGATAGATATTGGCACCTCGATGTGGTTTAATGGTTATCCAGCTTTTTCCGCTAGAATCGTTACAGTTGAGTAGTGATTTCGATCCTTACTGGGTGTCCTGTACTTACGGCCTTGTGCCACATCTAAGCTGCTCTTAGAAATTCACCATTGATAGATAGATAGATATTAATATATATCTACCATTATAACTACCTATTTAGATAGATAGACAGATACTAACAGACTTAGATAGAAAGATAGATAGATTTGCTGAAAAATTTGCTGTCCGTTCAAGAAATGCTTCTGATCCGTAAAGGCTTCATTTCTAAATCTTTTTTTAATCGTGTGGCCCCAAGCAAGGTATTTTACTGCCACTGTTGTGCTGGGGGTTACATAGGAGGAATGTTATGAGAAAGATTGGCAGGTTACTGGGCGTGTCAGGAAGTGGGTAAGAGAATGAAGAGAATACTGATGAGAGTGAAGTGAACGAAGAAAAGAGTATGAGAGAGAGAGAGAAAGAGAGAGAGAGAGAGGATGCAGGTTAGTGAGATAGGAGATGACTATTGACTTTACATTTAAATTCTTGGAGATTATAGCTGTTGGAGAAGCAAGTCGATGGAAGAGAATTCCTCAGGTGGGAAGTGTGAGAAAAGAAGCTGATGGAGTAGAATTTGCGTTTACAATTCATCGGTTTCACAGTAAAAGTGTAGGGACCTTTTAGTTGCTAATCTTGTGCCTGAAGAAAATTTCTATCTAGGGGGCACCAGTGAGCTAAGTTCATCGGAGCAAAAGCCGTGAAAGTATTTGTAGAAGAGACACAGGAAAGCCACGCTGCGTCGGTGAGAAAGCGACTGTATCCTAGCTGCCAAGTCGGGATCGATCACATTCATTCTTGACAAACCTGTAAACTTATGAGCATGCATACATTATGGATTTATGACGAACCCATGTAAATTGTTAGGGAAAATTAGATTTTGTATTTCCTCTATTTGGACAAAGTATTTGACTACATTGATATTTGATTATATCACCGCAGAGATAAATTCACAACTCCTTCAACCTGAAATCATTTCTCCAATCTCTAAACTCGAAATCGATACAGCTATATGTCACATACGAAAATAGATATGAACTCAGTAATATTTATAGGTAGTTCCCAGTTAAAAATTCGAAAGTTCTTAACAATAGGACCTAATTAAACCAGGAAGTTTACGAACCTCTGTATTTCTTTTTTTTTTTCTTGAGAGTTTATTAAGTACAATTCAGATATATCTTTGTCGTGCGTGCTAACCTTGCAGACAATCCTTAATCCTGGTTTGCAGAGATTCACTTTATTTAAAAGCAATATGTTCTTTCCATAGGAAATGCGTGATCATACTTACCTGTAGACATTGGGCAAGGCTATTTTTCTGTCTCATGATTTCTGTCACCATATGGTTCTATGGTTATCAATCGCTCAAAACAGAATCTACGAACCATGTTCAATTACTGATAAGTATAAGTCAGTCATCCAGTCAGTCATCACTCTTTCGAGACATGATCGCCCAAAGCGTGAATCACGTATGGCACTTAACTGACTTACTATATAGATGTAATTGATGGACAATCTCCTTACAGAACAGATTTGAAGCTACAGAAATATAGATTTACAGAAGGATGCCGAGACTTCCATGGACCGACTATGTAAGCAACGTTGAAGTTTTAGCGAAAATGGAAACGAAAATACACTAATCATTAGAATTAAAAAGAGACAAATGTAAAATTTCTAGAGAAATGTGGAAAGTAGACTTTGAAAATTTGATAACAGAACAGATTGAAAAAAAAGAATGGGAGGAAAGCAATGCATAAAGCTTGAGGGACCAGATGGCGGAAGTAAGTTTAGGGGAGAAAACAAAAAACATTAATCACCAGAAAGGGCAGGATATTGTGGAGAGCCATGATCGCCAACATTCCAAAGGAACGTAGAACATAGAAGAAATGCAATATCCCAATCTCTTTTGACTTTCTAAATAGTCTTGGATGTGCGGTGTGGTGTAGTGGATATCGGCTCAGAATGAGAAACCGGAGAGCCGAGTTCGAATTCCAGTTGAATTCCTTGCAAATACCCTTACGCGCAAATACCCTTACGCGCAAATACCCTTGGGAAAGGTATTAATGCATTTCTTCCCTCCAGATATGGGTTAAATAACAGGAGAGATTGGGTTCTAAATCTTTAGCTGGCAACCAGTTTACCGCAGAATGTAATGACAACCTACTGCGGGATAATTATCTGCCCAGTTAGTCATGTCTCTTTCGAGGCATGATCGCCCAAGCGTGTATCGCATATGGCACTTGACCTACTGACTGAATAGTTAGAATCATGATTAAGGCTTCTAGTGGTCATAAAGTGGGGGATCGGTTTACTATTGTTAAAAAGTAATATACTGATCCCCCACTAATTACTACTTAATGATATAATACATCTCTTCTCCCTCTAGTTATGAGTCAAATAACAGGACAGATTGGGTTCTATAGCCTTGGCTGGTAACCAGTCTATCGCGGAATTTAATGGCAACCTACTGCGGGATAATCTTCTACCCAGTCAGTCATGTCCCTTTCGAGGCATGATCGCCCAAACGTGTATCACGTATGGCACTTAACGGAGTGAAATAATTTTTGCAAACTTCAATTGAGCATTGCTAGTTTAGTTCCTTGATTTGAGTTTGCTTAATGAAATCAGTTCCTATAGCCACTAATTAATTTTAATATTTCTTGCTATTTGTCATCGTTTGTTTCTGACTTTCCTTACTCTTTTCTTCAGAGCTTTCGGGGCATAGTGTGAACGCTTCCTTCTTTTCTCATTTAAACAAAACCTGGATATTTTACCCTCTTCGAAATGTTTCTATAGCTAAACCCTTCTATATACAACCTTATTATATAATTAGTCAGTTCAGTAGACAGTTCCTTTTTACCACAATAATAACTTGCATATATTTATAGAAAGAAACGGACGGATGTTACGGGAATTGTATGCTGTAATAACGAGTTTTAATCATTGTTGCAAAATACGAAAATATTCTTGTTCATACTTAATACAGGGTGTGGAATAAATAATGGAAAAAACCTAGTATCATAATAGCATAATTTGGAAAACTTGATTAAACTGTCAAAAGATTGTTTATTTTTATTTTTTAGGAGAGTTTTGTAATTTGCTTGAAGCATTGTGTATATAAAGTGTATGGGTTGGTATTTGAAAATTATCACAAGGCATTTAGTAAAATAAAGGAAGGTAAAGAAGTGTTACTGTGAACTCATCTGTCTAGTGATAGTGGACTCTTCCTCCTAATATAAGTAACAGTGTAGCGAGTAGTCAGGGTGAAAATACGTGTCAGCGACCTGGCAAGTTACTCTGCGTTACGACGGGATAATACAAAGTTCCCACCAGTACGTCGAACCGAAAAGACCGACATTTGTACTCACATACAAGACACAATCTTCTATGCTGTACTCCAAAACAACTAGAATGTTGGGTATTACCTATTTATTAGTCATTAATATTTCGAAATCAGAATGATAGGAGAGATTGATTTCACCATCGTTGGTGGACCGTGCCTTTAAACTAATTGTCCGCTTTCGCTGCCACTGTTGTCGTTAATTGTAGTGTGTGTGTATGTGTGTGTGTGTGTGTGCATGTAATTGTGTTAGTACATGTATATGTGTGTGTGTGTGTTTATGGTTTATAGTTTATAGTGAGCGCCGTTTTATGATGTGTCCGTCTGTTTTAATTTATGGTTTAATATATGCGCGCTGGCCGGTGGCAGGTTTTGGCATCTTCGCATCTCCGACAGAATGGTAGTAGGCGCTGTTTTATGACCTGATGTTATGTATATCTACTTTAATTAGAGACGTGTTTATAGCTACATTTTTCTCCTTCGGTATTCATTCTCATGTGTTTGTGTGTACGTGTGGATGTTTGTGTGTGTGTGTGTTTGTGTTTATGTGCGTATATATTTCTTGTACTTTTTTCACTTCTGAGTTCATTTTATATATACATATACCTACATACATTTTCTTTGTTTCATGTATGCGTATGTGTGTGCATATTGATATGTGTGTGTGTGTGTGTGTGTGTGTGTGTGTTCCGGTGTATCGCGCACACTTATATAAACCATAAACACACACACATACATGTTTTGACACACTTACAGGTACACACACACATACTCACTACAATTAACAACAGCTGTAGCAGCGAAAGAGGACCATTCGTTTAAAGGCACGGTCTGCCAGCGGAGGGAACGTGACACCTTTCTCTCCTACCATTCTGAAGATGAGATTCTGATCTCGAAATATTAATGAGTAATATATCTGTAATACCCAACACCTTCTTTACCTTCCTTTATTTTACATTTTGATATCTTTCAAATACCTACCCATATTTTTAATTTTGTTGATTTAATATTAGTAGTACTTCATTGTTGTTGTTTTTTTGTTTTGTTTTTTTGTGGGGGAGGTTATTTTTTTTGTTTTGTTTACAGACACCATTTAACTAAGTTTATTAAAATAAACAGCCAGGACTATTTAAATATTTAAGTAATCAGCTTCATCCTATGACACAGGGACTGTTTCAGGGGGAAAATGCTATCTTTCTGGAAGATAATGTATCCATTCATACTGTTAAAGCTGTGGCTGAATGGTATGAGGAATAATATAGTAAAGTAGAACCACTACAGAACCCAGATCTCAACATCACTGAACATTTATGCTTTATCTTAGAAAAATATGTGCAGTGGTCAATATCCCAAACATAATCACTGAAATAATTAGAGATCATGATAGCATAATTGGGAAAACGTGCTTAAATTGTCAAAAGATTGTTTATTATGATTTTTGTTGATTTAATATTAGTAATAATTCATTTTTCTTTTTTCTTTTTTTTTTGGTCGGGGGGCTATTTTTCTTACAAATATTATTTTAAAAAGTTTATTAAAATAAACTGCCAGGACTATTTAAGTTCCTAAGTAATAAATTTTATCCTATGGCTCAGGAAATGTTTCTGAAGAGAAATGCCATCTTTCAGGAAGGTAATGTACCCATTTATTTCTAAATTTCTAACTGAATGGCATGACGAACATTCTAGTAAAGTAGAACATCTTATCTGGTCACTAGAGACCCCAGATTGCAACATCATTGAAAATTTATGCTTCATTTTAGAAAAATATGTCAGAGGTCGATATCCTCCAACATGATCATTGAAAGAATTAAAGGCTGTTTTAGCTGAAGAATGGATAAAATTTCCCCTAGAAACAATTCAAACATTTCGTACGAGTCGATCCCAAGCAGAATTGAAGCTGTACTTACTGCCAAAGGTGCACCTACCTAATATTAAAATTAATTTGCTTGAAAATTTCTAGGTGTTTCCATAATTTTTCCCACCATTGTACGTCCATATAATTGTTATTTTTTAGTTTAAAACGTAAGTGTATAATTCATTTTGCTCTATAGAATTGTGAAAAATTGAATTTTGAAGGTATTTAATTTTAGTCTGTTTATTTAATAACTCTTAATTTAATGCAAATACCTATAATTCTGTAACTTTAAAGTAATTAGATGTGTGAGATATTAAAACACACTTTTTTAGATGAATCAATAGTTATATATTTATCTCCCATCACCTCTATAAACAGATTGTAATTACGTCATACTAAAGTATAAAAATAAACATTTCTTTTCAGTCAAAATGGTGCAGATTGGTTATGTATACACTAGCAGCAAAAAGGTACACATAGATCTGGTTTATACAAAGCTCAATGCAAATCATTGTGATTTTTAATCATCAATATAACTGAAAATTTTTGAGCCACCTCATGCCTATTTTTTTTTTTCGTCAACACACGTAGGGTCAATTCTTGTTTTGTACAGCGTTGATGCTGAGCGAACTTTAGTTACAATTCGATTATGTTTACCTGTCGGGGCATATAAGGTTCCTTCTCTTATAGTGGTTGCCAACCGATGCTAGAAAATCCCGCCTTCGTTGCTATTTAACTCTTTAATCTCGCTGTTGACCTTGAGCGGGATCTACACTCTGTGGTGAACTGGGGCAAGAAGTGGCTTGTCAACTTCAATTCATCTAAGACCAAGCTGTTGTCTGTCAACCATTACAGGCAACCTCTCCTGCCTCCCATAAGCATGGACCAAGTGATTCTCCCTGAGAATAATATACTACGCCTCCTCGAACTTAGCCTGTCCTCAGACCTCAAATGGAACCACTATATTGAATCCATAGCAAAATCTCCTGCTAAGAAGGTTTAGTCACTATGTCGATCCAGGATGTTTTTCCCACCTGAATCCATCCTGCATATATACAAGTCAACCATCCGTCCGTGCATGGAGTACTGCCGCCATTTATGGTCAGGTGCCCCTGCCATTCTCCTCAGTGTTCTTGATAAGCTCCAAAGGAGAGTCTGTAATGTGATAGGTACTGATCTGGTGACTCGACTGCAGCCACTTCCCCATCGTCGAAATGTGGCCTCCCTTTGTCTGTTCTATAAATACTCTCATGGCTTCTGCTCGGACGAGCTTAAGTCACTGATGCCTCCTCAACAGGTGTTTACTCGTGTAACCAGACTGGCAACTGGGTCCCACCCATTCACAGTCAGGTTAGCCAAATGCAGACGACAATTCTACTCCTGCAGCTTCTTCTCTCGCACTTCCCGCCTGTGGAACTCGCTCCCGTATTCTTGCTTTCCTGACGGCTACAAAATTTAAATGCAAAGTCAATACTTATCTACTAACCACTGGACTCTAGCTCTCTCCCCACCCCTGTATAACCTTCCCTTTCTCTCCACCTATGTATCTGTCATCGCACCTGCTTTCTATTGTTCCTTTCTAACTAGTTTGTACTCCTCACTCTTTTCTAATTAATCTTTTTACATTTATGTAACCCCCTGCACATCAGTGGCGTTTCCGCCTTGCTCGGTGTGAAATGATTTACAAAAAAACAAAAAAAAACACAGCTAGGATTAGAAGACATGGGTTCATACATTTCTCAAAAGAATATCTGCAAAAAGTAAATTTCGATCTCGGTCCTCCGGTTACACTTTGCAAGCATGTATTACACCACCAGCACATATGGTATTAGAAATTGATTTTTTTTATAATAAATTACACGTGTCAGTTTAAAGCACTAAATTCTATTTTTCCTTTTAGAAGAAAAATATTCAATAGGATCAGTTTCATCTCTGTATCAATTGACTATATTTAAATGTGTCTGGATTTTTCATGTTATGATGATTTTTTTATAATTACATCGCCCCAAGCAAGGCATTTTACTGCCGTTGTTTTGCAGGGGGTTACTTAGGAGGAAAGTTACGATAAAGAGTGACAGGTTATAGGAGGTATCAGTAAATGGGTGAGGAAGGATGATTGCGGCCATAAAGTGAGGGATCAGTTTATATATTGATTTTAATGCAGAATTGATCCCCCACTTAATATCCACATTATAATAGTATAGAAATTTTTATTTTCCTTTTATAATCATATCGCCCCAAGCAAGGAATTTTACTGTCACTGTTTTGCAGGGAGTTACATAGGAGGAAAGTTATGAGAAAGAGTGACAGGTTACAGGGGGTGTCAGGAAGTGGATAAGAGAAGGATGAGAATACTGATAAAGGTAAAGTGGACGGAGAAAAAGGCATGTGAGTGAGCATGCAGGTTAGTGAGATAGGAGATGACTATGACTTTACATTTAAATTCTTGGAGATTATAACTGTCAGGAAAACAAGTAAATGGAAGAGAATTCCACAGGCGTGAAGTGCGAGAAAAGAAGCTGATGGAGTATAATATGCGTTTACAGTTTATTGATTTCACGGTTAAAGGGTGGGACCTAGTTGCTAATCTTGTGGCTCGAGTAAATTTTTATATAGGGGGCACCAGTGAGCTAAGATCATCAAATCAGAAGCCTTGAAAGTATTTGAGACACGGGGAAGCCACATTGCGCTGGTGTGAAAGTGACTGTATTCGAGCTGCTAAGTCAGGATCTACCACATTACAGATTCTCCATTGGATCTTGTCAGGGACACCCATGTGGATAGCAGTAGCACCCACCAGATATGGAAGCAGTATTCATTGCATGGGCGGATGGTACATTGCGCCGGTGAAAAAGTGATTGTATCCGAGCTGCCAAGTCGAGATCGATCACATTACAGATTCTCCGTTAGATTTTGTCAAGGACACCTAGGTGGATATCAGGAGCACCCGACCAGATATGACAGCAGTATTCAATGCACGGGTGGATGAGAGATTTATATATATGCAGGATTGTTTCAGGCGAAAAAAACTTCCTGGCCTTACAAAGAGAACCGACATTCTTAGCAGCGGATTTAGCTATGGATTCTATGCATGACCTTTTCATTTCATAGTCCAATCGTTACTCGGGAACTCTTTGTACAGGGTGATTGATATCTAACTCCCTACTTTAAGTTTCAGTGGCCAGCCAGAATTCCTGACTTGATATCTCTTTTTTTTTTTTTGGTTAAAGTGGTAAGTCAACTATACCAAAGCAAGACTTTATAAGAACTTGAAAAGCCAATGCAAGAAGTTGTTTTCCATACTATAAGAATTCATGGTGAAATTAGTTGACAAGATTCCTCCGCTCCTCAAGAAGCCATTGAAGGCTAAATAAGTCATCTGAGTAAATGGAATCATGGCCGAGACTAAGAACTACAATTATACCTACTTAGAATCAAACCCGAAGCAAAAACTAAAATAAAAGGGCTGGAAAAAATACAGACATACAGGCAGATAAACAGACACACACACAAACATCTTGCCTTTTATATATATATTATCGATTTTCTGCACTATTGTAAGAACTGCAAGCTTGAAACTTCTAAATATCGTTTCTTATGTATTTGTCTATGAGTGTATGAAATTTGATTAAAATCGGACCACTCCTTCTATAACCCGATTTTTTCGATTATCGATTTTCTATATTTATCGTTGGTACCTCGACACAAAATCTAGCTAAGAACACTCGCAGACGCTTATAGTACAACTGTGTAAATTTTCAGGAAAATCGGTTCATCTGTTTCGGAGTCTATAGGTAACGGACACACACACACACACACACAGGCACGCACACACACACACACACACACAGACAAAGTTCCATTTATAAATAAGTTTAGATTTAGATAGTAGGCCAATGTTCTTTCTAACGCTATCATGAAATTCTGATCCCTGATTTTCAATTGCTCGCATGCTCGGTACATGATATCCGCAGCATCCTTCATTTCAGCTCTTTCTTCATCTTTGTTGATATTGTCCAACATATGCAATGAGGAAGAAGGGCTTGGAGAACCTGATACTAACAGGCCAGATGGAGGGAAAAAGAGACAGATGAAAGCAGCGAATAACATATTTGAAGAACAAGAAGTTACTAGATAAAGAGGTGCTAAGAAGTTACTAGATGAAGCGTGCTAAGAGCCGCCAGGGATTGAGAGACGTGGAAGGCGATGATCGCCTACGTTCTGAAAGGACAAGGCACATAGAAGAAGAATATATCTGCCAACTCTTTATATGAAATTATAATGTGGATATAAAGTGGGGGATCAAATCTGTATTATAATCAATATATAAACTGATCCCTTATTTTGTGGCCATTCTAGTTTCAATACATTTATATTCTAGATTATTGGGCTTCAGTAGGTGGATGACAGAACGGGGGTTACGTGGTGTTACAGGAGAAAGCGTGCTAAGAGCCACCAGGGATTGAGAGACGTGGAAGGCGATGATCGCCTACGTTCTGAAAGGACAAGGCATATAGAAGAAGAATATATGTGCCAACTCTTTATATGAAATTATAATGTGGATATAAAGTGGGGGATCAAATCTGTATTATAATCAATATATAAACTGATCCCTTATTTTGTGGCCATTCTAGTTTCAATACATTTATATTCTAGATTATTGGGCTTCAGTAGGTGGATGACAGAACGGGGGTTACGTGGTGTTACAGGAGAAAGCGTGCTAAGAGCCACCAGGGATTGAGAGACGTGGAAGGCCATGATTGCCTACGTTCTGAAAGAACAAGGGACATAGAAGATGTGGGTTTTTAATTACTAAACTAAAATCATTAAAAAAGTATTTAAGTTACGTAAATAATAACTTTATACTCGACTAACGTCTCCATTAATTCCTAATCATTGCAAATTTCTTTCTTCGTGATTTTCAATGAATTGGTCTAATAATATATTAAGAAACTCATGCATATGATACATAAATTAGTTATGTTTCAATCATAACGCCTCTACTAATTTCTGACCCCCAACAATCCCTTTCTGCTTGATTTGTAATTTAAAAGAATTCGAATCGGTGTTAAATCATCTATGTAATGGTTGTGTCTCAATTCAAACTTCTCCATTAATTTCTGAACATTAACAATCCCTTTCTTCTTGATTTTTAATTACTTCTTTTTATAAATTCGTCATCCCTCTCTCTCTCTTTCTCTCTCTTTCTCTCTCTCTCTCTATCTTTCTCTCTCTCTCTCTATATATATATATATATATATATATATAGCATAGTGATGATCCACGTATACTGTCTTAATATGTATAGGAAAGAATATTAAAACGTTTTGAGTTTAAAAATGTGTTTTTTCACAGTATTTGAAAAATATAATAGTAGAAATAAAACAAATACTGTCAAAAAAACACATTTGTAAACTCAAAATGTTTTAATATTTTTTCCTATATATATATATATATATAAGCGATAAAAGCAAAATTTAGAAGCTACCCTTCATTTTATTTCAGAAATACCTTAAAAGGATATAACTGTTTTTATTTTTTTAAGTTAAAGATATAATTTCGGTAACTACAGTGTATTTGATTTTATTTCGACAATAAATAAAAAAATTACTATCAAACAATATCATATATATTTCCTTTTTGTCAATATACCCACCACTTGTTTTAATTACTGCATCACATATTCTTACATTCGTTTCATCAGTCTTTGAAAAAAAGTGAAATACAGACTTCCACAAGGATTCTTCATGTATTGAAATAGCTCATTCACACTCACTGAGCATTCTCTTCAAACACCTTTATCTAATTCATGCCATACTAATTCAATGGTAGAGAGGTTGGAAGATTCCGTGTGCGATGTCATAATTTTCAAAACTAAAAAGTAATTTTCACATAATTTAGAAGAGTATTTTTGAACTTTTCCTTGTTGAAATGTTAATTTGTTTCCAGATATCCGTAAATCAGATGATAAAAAATATTTTTTTTCAAAATCGAATTATACTATTCTTTTTTCATAATTCCCTTCGCCTGAAACAAATCTCCAGCCCTCTCTCTCCAAAAGTACACCACCTCATAAAAGAGCCCGCGCAATGCTTAACTGTTGGACCCACATATTTATAACTGGGTCTTTCTTACGGCTTTCTTCTCACATGCAGTTTCTATTTAATATCAAAAAAGTAAATCTGAACTCATCTGACCACAATACATTTTACCAGCGCCACGTGACTTCCCTGTGTCTCTTCTATAAATACATTCACAGCTTCTGCTCCGATGAACTTAGATCACTGGTGCCAACTAAATACGAATTTGCACGAGATACTAGATTAGCAACTAGATCCAACCCTTTTACAGTGAAACCGATAAAATGCAACCGCAACTTCTACTCCAACAGTTTCTTTCCTCGCACTTCCCGACTGTGGAATTTCCTTCCACACGATTGCTTCCCCGACGGATACAATCTCCAGGAGTTTAAATGTAAGGTCAATAGACACCTCCTAACACACTAACCTGCTCCCATTCCTCCTGACATTCCCTATATCTAACATTCATTCTTCCTGACATTCCCTATGTCTAACCACTCCTTCTCTTTACCTTCCCCTATGTAGCTCCATGCGCAATAGTGACAGTGGAATGCCTTGCTTGGGGTGAGATGATTAAAAAAAAATCCACTATTTCAATGTTCAGTTATCATCCTTCTATACCTACAGCAGTCTCTTACGCTTATTTACCATCTATAACAGGCGATTATTGATGGCTATGTACAATCTGAGTCCCGATAATATAACTCGATGTCTCATGCTTCAGAGGAACACTAACTGCTATAAAGAGGAAGCAATTTTAGCTGTCAACCAGGGTCGGAAGCGGTTTTCTTTCTATTTTTTTTTTACCTCAATAATCAAGTAAAAAAATTCAAATACCTTGGAAGTGTTTTGACAGAGGATCGAAAATGCGACACGACGATCCAAAGACACATTGTCATGGCCAAAGACGCATTTCATAAGCTAACCAGAGTACTGGAAGACAAGAAAATCTCATTAGAAACAAAGAAAAGAGTACTGGATTGCTACGTGATATCTTTCCATCTGTATGAAAATGAATGCTTGACGATCCCATCAGAAATGAAGGAGGGGCTTGAGGCAGAAGAAATGTGGTTTTGCAGAAGGATGCTGAGGATACCATGGACAGAGCACGTGTGCAACGATGAGGTGTTGGAAAGGATGCAAACGAGAAGAAAACTTATAATAAATATCAGGAAGAGACAAATGAGGTTCCTGGGACATGTAATGAGGAGGGAAGGCCTGGAGAACTTGTTACTCGCATGTCGGATAAATGGAAGAAGAGACAAAGGAAAGCAGCGCCAGACGTACTTGTTAGATCTGAGCAAATGGTTGACGGAGTGTTCAAATTCCAGTTGAATTCTTGCATTCACTTTATAGAATATATATAATTCATCAACCAACTAAAATAAACAAAATAAATTGGACACCCACAAATTCGGATTCAAACGACTACAAAATTTGGTAGAGAAACAAAGTCAAATTCATACAAATAAAAGCATTTCGGAAAAACCCAAAGTAAAATTGCACACCCGCAAAAAAGGATTCAAATGACTTTGGAAAAACCCAACGAAGAAAAGTTCACATATCAGTGCCAAAAGCATATTCTGAATCCTGATTGAATTAAAAACAGAAAATTTATATAAGACGTATTTTCACACCTAAGTAAAAACGCTTCGCTCGAGCCGGCTTCATCAGAAGTTTCACTATTTAAACCACGTCACTCCCCATCAAAAGGCAGTCGATTAGCTGACGACCTCGTGGTAATGTAACGAAAGAAAATTCAAGAAGCCGACCCGGACGCAGGGCACGTCACGGTTTCATTTGATATCTTCTTACAATTATCTTTTCTTCGTTTTCACTCCACAGCAGTAAGTCAGATGAAGCAGTAGTTGACCGCATCTCTAACCATGTAAAGAAGAAACTTCAAGCTGACTCGCCCTCACTGCCAGTTATATCTTCTTTTTTTCACTCAACGCCAACCCAGACGTACGGCACGCTATAGTTTAATTCGCCCTCTTCTTCAAAGGTCCTCTTCTTCATTTTCACATCACGCCGCTAAAGAAGACAACACAACCAAATGTACGTGTTACGAATCACTTCTTTATTTGTTTTGCTTTCCCTTTTCCTCAACCTGTTGCGACCTATTAAAAAGAGGAAGGAACAAAGACTTTACATTCCGCTACTACACAACCATGAACTGGTCATTTTAATATCTACATTACTCAACGAATGATTTTAACTACAAAACTGCATGCATTTTCTCAATGAACATTTATCTTTTCGCAAATATATTATAGTGTTCAATGAACAAAATTCACTTATATTTTCCTTATTAAAATTTTGTCAATCTGTAAATAACTCTTTGCTTTAATATACACACGAAATATTTTATTTTTTCACATTACAACCTTCAACGTTCTGAAATTTAAATTGTGGGGGACTTCGATTGTATTTGACACAAGGCCAATTTACCAAGCATAACCGAGGCACCTACAGCTTACGTACAAATACCCTTGGGAAAAGTATTAATCCGTCTCTTCCTTCCAGTTATGGGTTAAATAATAGGACAGATTCAGTTCAATAGCCTTGGTTAGCAACCAGCCTACAGTAGAAAGTAATGGCAATCTACTGCGGGATAATCTTCTGACCAGTCAGACATCTCTCTTTCAGACATGATTGCCCTAAGCGTGTATCACGTATGGCACTTAACTGACTGTCCTACTATAAATCGTCAATATTTTTATCAAAATAGCATAATTATAGATGTAAACAAAATAATAAATGCTGTCAATATTTTAACTTAGCAAAATGCTTGGCAACAGACAGGAGTTAGAGAAAGGTGTCCTTTCTTTGCAAATTCTAACAATCATATGAAAATTTTAGTGGTTATTTGGAGTGACGGAGATAGGGGCAGAATGGACTGAATGACCCCCTTCAGATTTTTCGCCAAGACGTGACCGGTACTACAAACTACAGAGGCGCCACTTGTAATCATCCTTGGAAGGTTAAAATGATTTATTGTGTCTTCCCTTCGGCTAGACAAGGGATGCGGCGAAATCAAAAGGAGTTAGTTACGGCCATGTATGAGACACACACAGACCCGAGTCAGACTGCATTAAAGTGCATAACAAGGACATCCTTGATAATTTTATTGGCAACCAGGCGGGTCTCCTTGCATTGCCAGGCCCTCGGGCATGGTCCGATTGACCGATGTCTCAGTCCGCCCCTGCTCTCATCGCATCAGAAGTGTGGTTTTATAGAAGGAATACAATGCACTGAATACGTGAGCAACGACGATGTGTTTAGGGAAAATGGAAACCAAAAAGACATTTATACTTAAAATCAGGAAGCGACATTTTAGACTTCTGAGGCACATAATGAAGAAAGCTTGCTCGGAGAATACTCAAAGAACAGATTGAAGGCAAAAGTGGCAGAAGAAATCTGGAGAACGTAAGTGAATGGATGACAGAACAGGGTTTGGAAGAGCTGGCAAAAAGTTAAAATTTATTAAGAGCTACAAATAACAAGAAATTGTGGAGAGCCATGATCCTAAACATAAAATAAAAACATAAGAAACAGAATCAGAATGAAGTTAATAAAAAAAAAATAATGTGACGATTGGCATCACGAATTTGATTAAATGACAGAAAGTTAACTAGTTTTGTCATGTGATCAGAATTAGTGAACAAAGTTTTGTGTATAGAGACGACAAAAACAAAAGCCTTAGCATGATCCCACATAGTATAGTAAATAAGAGACAAGTTTATTTCATTTATCAGTTTACGGTGTTCTCGGTTTTCTATTTCTCGGAACATCTCGTCATTGTTCGCTTTATGTTGTAGGATCTCCCCTTTTCTATGATAATGGGCTCGACTTGAGTATACATATACTTCTGCCATAGAGAGATCCGTGAGAGATATCGGAACTAATCCGTAAGTTACCGAACGATACCGAAGTTACAAAGAGAATACCATTGGTATAGTAGCTCTGAGCTCCACTCAAGCAGAATAATATCACACGGATATACTATTTCAACACGGCTTCACTTCAAGACTTGTATATATATATCTCTTACTGATCGTATCTCCTGGATTACTAACCTGCGTTCCAGTTTGTATATTTACGTTCAATATAACCTATTTTTCTATATCAAATATATTCGTTGTTCATTAATTTGCGTAGTTCCTCACCCTGAATCTACAACACTTTACAATTAAATCTGAGCCACAAAAAAAAAAAAAAAAAATGTGCTCAAACTTCAGTCAAATGCGAAACGAATGATGTCATAGACACACGTCGCTTCATCTCATTTTAAGTTTTAAAAATCAGTCTGTGCAGGTAAATAATCATAAAGGTACCAGTTAGATTTTCAACGTCTTTTTCTTATATAAATATATATATATATATGTAAACTTATTTATAAATGGAAATTTGTCTGTGTGTGTGTCTGTGTGTGTGTATCCGTTACCTATAGACTCCGAAATGGCTGAACAGATTTTCTTGAAGACTTACACAGTTGTACTATAAGCGTCTGCGAGTGTTCTTAGCTAGATTTTGTGTCGAGGTACCTCCGAATAAATATGGAAAATCGATAATCGAAAAAATCGGGTTATAGAAGGAGTGGTCCGATTTTAATCAAATTTCATACACTCAAAGACAAAAAAAAAAGAAACGATATTTAGAAGTTTCAAGATTGCAGTTCTTACAATAGTGCAGAAAATCGATAATATATATATAAATCGATACCAGGAAATCAAAATTTGACTTACATCCATTCATTTTTCTTTCAGTCTACGGTTTCGCTTTAACTGGAAACAACTATTGCTTTTAGTCTTTTCTGCCAACCTCCAAATATTCTGAACTCCAGGACCATGGATTAATTTTAAAGCTTTCATTACACCCGAGCAACGCCGGGCTATATTGCTAGTATATATATATATATATATATATATATATATATATATATATATATATATATATATATATATATTATCCGTCGCCACTAGCACTACACAGTGTTTAATGAACAACGCAATATTCAAAAGTTTTGAGTTTAAACTGTGTGTTACTTAATTTATTTTTTTATAAATATAGCTAGGTTGTTGGCGTAGCTATATATTACACTTCGGTTACGGTTATTTAATTTAAAAAATATAAATGTCATTTAAAATAATGTATACATACATACATATACACGCACACACACACACACAGACACACAGACACACACACACACATATATATATATATATATATATATATATATATATATATATATATATATATATATATACAAAATTAGTTAGCTTTTAATAATAGTTAAATTAGACCAGTACACAATTAAATTGATACGCGTTCAATACAAATATATTGCAGAAGTTTTTAATATTTTTCATTTGGACATGTGTTTTATATATATATATATATATATATATATATATATATATATATTTGAACTGCAATCTTTTATTTAAACATGTTTTGTTAAAAACTACCGACAAAAAAAATTTTATTCATTTTTTATTGTATACATATATTCTTTTTAAAAATCGAAAAATCACTAAAAACAAAAAATATTTTCTTATAGTCAAGCATGAGGACATAACATCACCGGATGTCCCATTCTGAACATTGTATTCTACTTCTAATGTATTTTATTTTGTCAACATAACTATAAACAAGAGATTCAGAAACTCGGTGGTCCAATGCAAAACATATCCAGGTGCCGACTGCGGAAGTGACTACGTCCCAGTCATCTGCAAACTAAGGATAAAACTCCGGAGACTGAAGAACCCCATCACATCACCAAAGCTGCAATACGACACGATTGTGAATGACCTCACCCTGCAGAAAGAATACACTAACAGCGTCAGAAAGAAATATGAATGGGACTCACTAAAGGAAGCGATGGTGACCTCAGCGAACAACATTGCCCCAAAGGAAATCAGACGCAGAAAAAAAACGAATGGATGACTGAAGAGATTCTACACATGATGCAAAGGAGACAAAAAATTAAGCCAAGACATGGAGGAGAGTACAAAAACCTACACAGAGAGATAAGGAACAAATGCAGACAGGCTAAAGAGGAATGGCTCAACAACAAATGCGCAGAAGTAGAGAAACTGGGCAGCACCAATAAAGCAGCAATGCATAAAGAGATAAGAGAACTGACAGGACAAAAAACCTGCTCCTCAACAGGATGCATAAAATCCAAGGATGGGAGAATCATATTGGAGAAAGAGAAAATACTCCAGCGATGGGAAGAGTATATAAAGGATCGTCTTGCGACAGGGGAGAACAACTGAGAATACACAAGGAGGAGGATGGACCGTAAATACTAAAATCCGAAGTGGAAGATGCAATAGCCAAACTGAACAGAAACGATGCAGCTGGTCCAGACGGTGTCGTGATAGAGCTGCTGATAGCCTTGGAAGAATACGGCATAGAAAAAATTACCGACATAATAAACGAGATTTATAGCAGCGGAATAATACCAGACGACCTGTGCAAGTCGATATTTATAGCACTGCCGAAGAAACCAGGTGCAAACGAGTGCGAACTACACAGAACTATCAGCTTAATGAGCCACATTACCAAACTGATTGTCAGAATCCTGATGAATAGAGCAAGAAGCAGAATCAAGCCAGAGATATGACACGAACAATGCGGGTTCGTAAAGGACACTGGAACAAGGAACGCTATATTTATGATTAGGATGCTCTCCGAAAGGGCAATACAAATGAAGAAAGACTTGTACCTATGTTTCATTGATTATGCGAAGGCATTTGACAAGATACGACACAAAGAATTGATGGAGATGCTCGGCAGCCTCGTCTTTTTTGGGAAAGACATCAGAGTAATCAAGAATCTCTACTGGCAGCAAACAGCCTGCATGCGGACAGGTAACGATTTCAGCAAATTTACAAAGATAAAAAGAGGCGTAAGACAAGGATGTGTCTTTTCACCGGATCTGTTCAACTTGTACAGCGAGAAGATCTTAAGGACCCTAGATGACACGCCAGAATTTCTTATTGGAGGCCACAACTTGAACAACATAAGGTATGCAGATGATACAGTGCTGATTGCAGATACGGAAAGGAAACTACAAGACCTCCTACAGAAGGAGAGTGACAAAAAAGGACTACAAATAAACTTTAAGAAAACTGAATGCATGGTCATCAGCAAAAGGTGCAACCCAAAATGCCAAATACAAGTGGGGGATACCAGAATCAAGCAAGTACAAAAATTTAAATACGTAGGAACTGTTCTGGCAGGAGATGGAAATTGCGACACAGAGATCCGAAGGGGAATTGGCATGGCAAAGGACGCGTTCCAGAAGCTGAGTAAAGTACTAATATACAGGAAACCTTCACTAGAAACAAAGAAAAGAGTGCTGAATTGCTATGTGATGTCAACTCTTCAATACGGCAGTGAATGCTGGACAATATCATCGAAAATGAGGACAAAACTGGAAGCAGCGGAAATGTGGTTCTACAGAAGGATGCTGCGGATGAGGTGTTGGACGAATGGCAACAAAAAGGAAATTGATACTGAGCATCAGGAAGAGACAAATGAAGTTCCTGGGACATGCAATGAGGAAGGAGAGCCTGGAGAACCTGATACTGACTGGTCAGATAGAAGGAAATAGAGACAGAGGAAGGCAGCGGATAACATATTTGCAGGGCCTGATCAGGTGGATGACGGAACGGGGGTTGCCAGGAGCAACAGGAGCAAACATAGGGATAGGGAGACGTGGAGAACCATGATCGTCTACGTCCTGAAGGGACAGGGCACATAGAAGAAGAAGATCAACACATTGACAGCTAGTGGCTACCGCGATTTTAACAATTTGATCACATCATTGACAAGTCGCAAACAATCCTGAACCATTTCAATTCCATAAGGGCACTAAAGACCCTTTGGCCGATATTGAATGAATACAGCGATTAATCTGTGGAAAGACAATCAGAGTGAAAAACGGTTAGATGGACTTAGGATTTCGCTTTCGTTACTTTTTCGCTTTCATTAGATTTTTGTCAGATTTAATTAAATATGTATGTGCATCTCTCTCTCTCTCTCTCTCTATGTCGCTCTCTCTCTCTCTCTCTCTCTCTCTCTCTCTGTGTATGGTGTGTTTTGTTTTATTTTATGGCCTGTCAACCTCAATGGGTTATTTAATGCTGACAAGTGATTTACAATAAATTTGTATGAATAAAATACATATTCTTTGTAAGGAATTTTCAGGTTTTCATTAACATATTTTTGTAAAGAGGGTTTTCACGAGAGTATTTTCTAGTAATATTTTTTAAGACTATATTGCAAGTAATATTATCTTCTTTCGAGACATGATCACCCAAGCGTGTATCAGGTATGGCACTTGACTGAAGCAGGGAGGAAATATAAGGAAACATTTTTCCAAATGAATTTCTAAAAATCTGTGTGGGTCTTTAATCTGGGCGACAGAGACATTTTGACTCCACTCTGGAAGCGTTAATTAAATGAATGTTTACACTGACCAGGACGATAAAAGCCAAGAGTTCAATAATATCATTGTAAGTCATTCTAAGTAACTTGTGCATCTTTAATGGCGTAGTTTTGGGTTGTTAAAGGAATCAGATTTCCTTTTTCTATATTTGAATCGATACATTTCATTGCGAGATTTTTAGTCGACCGCAGGCGAGTAAAGCCATAAACTTTAATTGCCCAATTAAGTTTTTAATCGATTGAGTCGATCGGGTGAGTGAAATCTCAAAGGCTGTCAATAAATACACATATGGATAAACACACAAGTACACGCACATATATAAATCTTTTTCTGGCATTAATAAAACAGTGCTCGATGTGATATGACAGAGCTATGATGTATTTTTTTAATTATTTCACCCCAGGCAAGGCAGCACTGAAACTTGTGCGCAGGGTCTAAAGAAAAGGAGAGTGAAGGGTGACATAGGTGGGAGATTGAAGAGAAAGAAAGGCCTGTTACAAAGGGTAACAGAGAATATTGGTGTGAGGAGAGTTACGTGAGAGTAGACGTAAAAGGAAGAAGACCATGATACAGAGGGTTTGGGGGAAAGGAGAAGAGAAAGATGGGAGTCGGGATGATAACAGATGGCAATTGACGTTGCAGTTGGAGATTATAGCTATCAGGGAAGCAAGTATACGGAAAAGGAGTTCCATAATGACCCTAGATCTATAGCACGAAAAATTTCAATACCCAGAAAGGTTCGTGCATTATAAGCACCTGATGATTGCATAATGTATGGAAAAATTTTCAAGACATTTTTCATTACACCCAGATGTTGCATAGTGCAGCAACTTTTTGTTGCTGTAACAAACATTTTTTATGGGGCAGGTTTGTCAGCCCTGCACCCAATCCCCCCAAATCTAGATAGACCGGTGGACCATTCTTGGTTCTTATGTTTACAGCACCTGGTATTCCCAAATGGTCACCCATTTAAGTACTGACCAGGGCTTGATGTTGCTTAACTTCGGTGATCAGACGGGAACCGGTGTATTCAACACGATATAGCCGTAGACTACACTCCCTCACTAAAAGTGTACACTTGTCATTCGATAAACGAGTTTTGCTTCTGACAGACAATCAAATAAGTAGCATTCAAAATGGTTTGATTTGGTTTTATCATGAATAAAAAATAATTATCATTTTTCACTTTCGCTGGTTGTATATGGAAGAGAGTAATTTTATGCCTAATCTCGCGACAAAACCTTATGCTGGTGATCATTAGAGCGATCATTACAAACTGTTGATGCCACCCACCTCGTTTTCTGTCTCTTCTCCAAAAGTGCGATGAAACCACACCCCCTACAGAGAAAAAAGCGAGTAGTGCGCTCAAGTGAAAATTACTTGAATGAGCTCATTGTTCCGCGTGTGCGCTCAAAAAATTAATGACCCTTTCCACTGGTAAATTTTAAAAGGGAAAAATGTTTTTTCGCTTCACTGTCGCAGTCAGGATCTGGTGGGAAATCGAAGGGCGTGGAAAAATCAAATCTCACTTAGTTTCTAGCACCCTCCTCAGCAATATTTTATTAGGTCCGATTCATCTAGATTTAGTTTAGTCATGGGCCATCTGCGGAACATACACCACATGCGGTCCAATTTGGTTTTCTGAGTTTTTCATCTATGTTCCTTCTCCTTTCAGGGCGTAAGCGATCATGGCCTTCCACATCTCCCTATCCCGGGTGGCTCTTAGCACGCTTTCACCTGTTACACCACACAATCCCCGTTTTGCAATCCACTCGCTCAGGCCAGTCCAGTACGTTACAAGCTGTTTTCTCCCGTCTCTCTTTCCCTCTGTCTGACCTGTGAGTATCAGATTTTCTAAGCCCGCCTTTCTTATCACATGTCCCAAGAACTTCAGCTGTTCTCAATTGTTTACTCACACACCGTCATGAATATCCACACACATAATCAATGATTAAGTGCAATGTTTCTTGAATTTTCTAACATTTTGTTAAAAGTAATATTATCAGAATTTTAAATCATTGACGATTTTCACGAAAGAGGGTCATGTGTGTAAACATCTTTTGCTTCAGAAGCAGGAAACATTAATGATAATTATTCTTCTTTTATAAATATATTTGCCAAATCTAAACTTATATAATAAATAGAACTTTGTCTGTATGTGTATCGATGTGTGTGTGTGTCCGTTATCTATAGACTCCGAAACGGCTGAACCGATTTTTCTGAAAATTTACACAGTTGCACTATAAGCGTCTGCGAGTGTTCTTAGCTAGGTTTTGTCTCAGCCATGATACCATTTACTCAGAGGACTTATTTAGCTTTAAAAATTCAGTTTACGACAAAAAGAACTTATTTGATATCGATACCAGGAAATCAAAATTTGACTTACATCCATTCATTTTTCTTTCAGTCTACGGTTTCGCTTTAACTGGAAACAACTATTGCTTTTTAGTCTTTCGTGCCAACGTCCAAAGAGTCTGAGCTCCAGGACCATGGATTAATTTTAAAGCTTTCATTATATATGTAGGTTATTATATATAATAAAAAACACTAGTTTAATGGGCTGATTTAAAATCCAGAAATTCCAAACGTCTCTAATTTAGATAAAACCATCAAAAACTGTTGTACTGACACTCTCTTCAGTCTGTACATTTGAGTTAATAAGTTAAACTAATTTAATTTGATTTATGGTCACTAATTATCGCCAGAGATCTATCTATATTTTCACACACTTTTGTCTTTCTTTCATTCTAACTCGTAGAAGCCAAAGAGAGCAGATGTTTTCGGGAAAATGCGTCGTTCATAAATTTTATAATTTGTTTCATCTTCAATTTTGTTTCAGATCCGATTATTCAGCCCAGTCACACACACACACACACACACACACACACACACACACACACACACACGTGTATGTGTGTGTCTGTGTGTGTGAGCACATATATATATATATATATATAGGATGAGTGACAAATATTTGTGCTTACTTAACCCTACAAGTTTCGATAAATGTTATTATTTATTTTCTCTCCATGGAAGGGTTTCAAACTTACTCTTTTATCACGGGAGATCTACTTCCCCCACCTCAATCATAAAACCCCTCTCCTATTTGCCCTTCGTATTGAAACAAATAAAGCACAGCCGAAAACGCAAGGCTATAGTTACAGGAGTTGCTGAGCGAGGCAAGTCGTTCGTGTGCGCTAACCTCAGCAATCAGTCTTGACGGATCTGTTGGCATGTCTACCATAAATGCTGCCTCAGAGGACTTGAAGACGATCAAACAAGCAATAAATTCTTCGCCTCTTAGACAAAATTGCTCAGCATCTTTTATTTTTATGCCATCCACCATTTCACCGAAAATTTATCTCTTTCCACCGCCCCACACCCTGCTTTCTTGGATGTGTTCATTCAAACAATAAATGACTCAATGCAAAATAAATAGAATGACTTGTAAGTAAATACGATTTGAATCACACTCAATTTCTCCTTCTCTTCAAATATATATATCAAGGTCATTCAATAAATATAGTGATATTTCGGTATAAGGACTTCTAATACAGATAGAAGCTGACATTTTTTTTTAATTTTTTCCTTTACTTCTTTTTCAAAGGGGTTTAATTTTTTCGCAGATTGAAAAAAACTTTGAGGTCACTTATCAAAAGTTTGGTTGCTAAAGGGTGCGAACCAGTTGAAATTCATAGAAGAATGTCAACTGTGTATGGTGGCACCTGTTTCAGCGAAAAAATGTCTACAAGTGGGCTAAATTATTAAAAGAAGTTTGAAAATGACGATGAAGTCTAAAGTGCTGTGAGCGATTGGCTGAGACATCATTCCCAAGATGTTTATGCTGAGGGAATACGGAAGCTTGTGCACAGATGGGAAAAGTGTGTTTAATTGCTGGGAGACTACGTTGAAAAAAAAAGTAAGCGTCTATCTGTCTTAGAAAAATTCACCTTATTTATTGAATGACCCTCGTATATATATATATATATATATATATATATATATATATATATATATATATAATTTTGTTTTATGTCTAAGGTACTTGGGGGTTTAGCCTTTATTCGTTAATTTCGGATATCAATATCAAATAAATGTGTGTATTTCGAATGCAGAGTTTTAAGCTCATTTTCTTTGGTACAATTTAGTCTTCATTGTATGTATTCTAAGTAGTTGGAAAGTAAATGATATCATTTATTCAGAAATTACATACACAGTGAATGTCTAGTCGTAATGATGAGCTATGATACAGCGAAACAGGACTGAATGCGGATGAATATATATATATATATTGCTTTTGTTTTGTAGCTAAGATAGTTGGGGTTTTATTATTTACAAATTAATTTCGGATATCGTTATCAAAAAAATATGTGTACTCGAATACAGAGTTTTAATCTCATGTTTTGTAGCTGAGATAATTGGCGTTTTATTATTTACAAATGAAATTCGGATATCGTTATCAAAAAAATATGTGTACTCGAATACAGAATTTTAATCTCATTTCTTTATTTTAGGTCTTATGTTAGTGATGAGTAGACCGGGCTCGGTGCAAAACTGTGAAAAAATCGTGTACATATTTACTAGCACAGTCCTGTTAGTCAAGCAAATATAAAAATATACTACATCAGTTTAGCACATGTATACTGTTTTTGATCCCAGAGCTTTGTCAAGATTCACATTGCTGCTTTATAATAGAGAAACAGACTAAAATGCCCCGTGATTGGATGAAAAACAATCAATAATGGACTACCTTTTTAGATTTTCAACAAACTCACCACGAGAGCGTGTCTTAAAAACTCCCTTCCTCTTTTGCTTGTTGAGACCTTACAGACAAGACGTCTCCGTCTGCACTCCTTCATCTAGACCCAGGATACGCGAGGGGATTTGACAGCAACTGAAGCCCAGAAGACATGGCTCTACTTCTTCAACTCTGCCATAACGACACAGGAAATATAAACTGTTAAAAGGACGCATCTTTCAAATATTTCCGCAAACCCGACTTATTTTTCTCTCTTTTCGTGTAAATACACGTTTTTATAACATTTTAATCTGTGTTGTTTTCTTTTCTTCTCGCCGGCGTCACGATATTGTTACCAATTAAAATTGGAAAATTCCCAATAAATGACACACACACATTTTTATTATTTTGCTAATTTCATTCATTCCTTAAATATCAAATAATTTTTGTTTAACACTGAAAATTAATAGGACTTCATAATATACCAATTTTGTTGTTTTTAAATTATGTCTTTCTAAAGAAGCTCAATTCAAAATTGTTAAGAAAAATTAAGTTGGTAGATTCTATTTGATATTCACCAACGGTATTCTTAAAACAAATATCTATTCTCACTGTTTACAGTTTTTGGAATTGTTGTCCTCATCTTTATATCCATTTTCGCGATATTTTGGCCGTTGTACAATCCGGCCTTCTTCAGGTGACGTGTCTTTCTTCCAAATTCGAACCGAACGCTTGACAATATATCACCTGATGAAGATGCTGATTTTCTGTACACAAACAGCATTCTTCGGAATATAATCAGATATATATCCACAAGTTGAAGGCTTGATGATGGGCTCGTCTTTATAACCGGTAAGTGCAAACATATCCATAGAATACTTTGAAGAAATGGCATCAGAATTAACATCAATAACGCCAACTCTATTGCGGACATAAGTTGATAAAACCTTCATACTCTGGCGCCACCTACTACTGGATCATGTGAAATCAATAAGATCATCAGTACAGTTCAAAGTCGACAGAGAGAAATCAATAACATACTTGCATTCCTGGATATATTAGGTTGTCCCAAAAGTTCGTAAACACTTGCAAAATGGGTCTATCTTGTCCAGCACAATCGAGACAAGCGATGGGTTCAGAAAGGTCAAGTGACACCGTCGGTTACAAAACAAGATCGATTCGGCAAGAAAGTCATGTTGTGCGTTTGGTGGAACTTTGAAGGAATCGTGCATTTTGAGTTGGTTCCGAATGGTCGTGCAATCAGTGCCAAACTTTACTGTCAGCAACTTGAGCGGATATACGAAAAGTTGAAGCAAAAGTACCCGGCTCTGATCAACCAAAATCGCGCTTTGATGCATCAGGACAATGCCAAGCCACATACCGGCAAGAAGACAAAGAAAAGTTTGAAGAGCTGGACGGCGTTGAAGTTCTGCTACATCCAGCCTACAGTCCTTACTGTACTCCATCAGATTACGGCATTTTCCGCTCAATGCAACACTTTCTGAAGGGCAGCCGTTTCGACTCGTTTGATGAAGTCGAGGAAGCGTTTCAAGAATTCTTTGATTCGAAGCCGGCTGAATGGTACTTTGACCAGATCCGAAAGCCTGCAGATCGATGGCAGAATGTCTTGGAAAATGATTGTTTTTATTTTGAGCAATAATTGTTGTTTTTGCGAGTAAAATTTCAGTTTTTTGCAAGTATTTTCTGGTAACCTTAAATTAATTGGCGAGTAAAATTTCAGTTTTTTGCAAGTGTTTACGAACTTTTGGGGCAACCTAATACTAATATCGTGAACAGACTACGGGTTCAAGATATTCACATATCGCAAGCTAACATTCACCGGACAATATCTCCCATAAGATACGCAGATGACACAGTGTTGACAGCGGACAAGAAAAGGAAACTCCCTCCTACAGAAGATAGCTGTAGTGACTTCAATCCTCACTTTGTGTTCCATAATTTCGGCCTAAGCTACACTTAGTAATTCGTCAACATATCACGAAGGTTTTTTCTTCATTTTTCGTTTTTTTTTTTTTTCATTCTTCATTCGGTCATTCTTTTTTCACCTGTCTTCGTTTCTTTATACCTTGCTTTCGTCATTGCTTTCTCCGGTAGACTGGTTGCAAGCCAAGTCTACAGAATCCAACCTATCCTATTATTTAACCCATAACTGGAGAAAAGCGAGAGATGAATACATTTTAATGAAGTTGAGGACGGAATTTTTATCTTCGAATTTAATTTTAAAATTATTAATCTATTTTTATTTTCTCTGAAAAATATGATAGTCAACCAAATCATTTAGAAATATGTTGTTCCAAAGAGTTCGTTTCAATTCATGTGAGTACTTTGTGGGTTCCTTCAAAGAAACTTTTAATAACATCAGTTTTATTTATATGATGAAATTAACTAGTAAAATTATGGTGACAGAGATTAGTAAAGTAGTGAAAGTATTATTGCGAGACTCCACGAGAAAATATAAGAATGGGACAATATCTCCCATAAGATACGCAGATGATACATTGTTGACAGCGGACAAGAAAAGAAAACTACCTCCTACAGAAGATAACTGTAGTGACTTTGCTCCTCATTTTGTGTTCCATACTTTCGGCCTAAGCTACACTTAGTAATTCGTTAACATATCACTGAAGGTTTTTTCTTCATTTTTCGTGTTTTTTTTTTCATTCTTCATTCGGTCATTCTTTTTTCACCTTTCTTTGTTTCTTTGTACTTCTTTTCTTTAGTCATTGCTTTCTCCGGTAGACTGGTTGCAAGCCAAGTCTACAGAATCCAACCTGTCCTATTATTTAACCCATAACTCGAGAAAAGCGACAGATTAATACATTCCCAAAGGGTATTCGACTCCCATACCAATAAAAAAGGGGTAGTCGGCTGCCTACAACCTCGAGCAAAAGTAATAATTGTCCCAGAGATATATGGACAAGAAATGTTCAGTATAAGCAGTACCCTTCAACATAAGAAAAACAGGACAGCACTCCACCCCACAAACTGAGATAGAAGAATACAAGATCATCACAAGATTTTAAAAAATCCGGTCTGTCTACCTCATGTGAAGGGCGTATAGAAAAAAAAATAGAAAAGATATGTGGTCCATATAACATCAGGACAAATTTGAGGAGTAGTTAACCCATTTTAACCCAGTGTTCTCATTTGAAGACAGCATAAAACATGTAAAAAAATTATGGTTATAAATCATAATAAAAAACCATTATTATATATAAGTAGTGAGGACATACTGATTCATCAATAAAATTACCTTCCAAATATTGCCCGGTTGGAAGAAAACATTTTGTGATTTATAAATGTTTTAATTTAATGTTACAAAACCTGAGGACACTGGGTTAAAAAGGGTTAATCATTAAGTAGACATATCTTCCAAGTGAGAACACTTCAGTCAGTCAGACAAGTACCACACGTGATACACGCTTGGGTGATCATGTCTCGTTTGATCCATGACTGACTTTGTTTAAGATTATACCGCAGCAGGTTGCCATCTCTTTCTGTGGTAGACTGTGGTAGACCAAAACTATGGAAACCAGATTGTCTTGAATTCAACTGGAATTCGCTCACCGGTTTCTCATACCGAGACAATATCCATTATTGACCAAAGGTTTCGGTTCGGAATTCCAAGAAACCATTTATTTAATCCAAGGCTAAGTGATTTAACCCTTGACGTTCACCTGGACACCAACCCAAGTATTTCGATAACCAACGCCCGTGTTAGATGTTAGTTCGTCTTATTATTTATCTATCCATGTTTGATAGGTCAGAAAGACCTGGTGGCGGAACCAGTTTCGTCTCTGACAGCCCGTCGATTTTGCAGGAGGTACTAAGTTACGAAGTACCAATATCACCTTGAATGCATACATATAGACATTCATGTATAGTGAATGGTCCGTGTGACTTAGGCAGGAACCGAGTGTGAAAACGTCTAATGCAAAAATCAAACTGATAAATTTTGATTTGTACGCAGAGAAATAAACGGATATCTTCCTGGAATTACAGATTTCAGTTTAATACAGTTTACTTTTGTAACTAATGCGTTGCTTTCCTTTTTGTTTGTAGTCAGTCAGTTGGGTGCCATACGTGATACACGCTTTAAGCGATCATGTCTCGAAAGAGACATAATTGACTGGGCAGAAGAGTATCCCGCAGTAGGTTGCCTTTGCTTTCTGCTGTAGACTGGTTGTCTGCCAAGGCCACAAAACCCAACCTGTCCTATTATTTAACCCATAACTGGAGGAAAGAGACAGATTAATACCTTTCTTAAGGATTTTTGTGCGTAAGTGAATGCAAAGAATTCAACTGGAATTCGAAATCGGCTCCCCGGTTTGTCGTTCCAAGCCGATAGCCACTGCATCACAACGCACATCCAATTTGATTGTAGTAACTAATCAAAAAATGGTTTTGAATTTTTATGTATTGATTCTCATCGAATACAATGCCCGAGAACCACTTAAGGTTTAGAATTACATCCAGAATGGTAATACTTAATGACTTGTGTGAATTGAAGAGAATTTTTGAGTAAAGATGAGGATAGGCAGTTGACTCAAACAGGTCAAATTTGAAGCTTTCTTAGGGAGTCAACTATGTGGGAGTTGATGTAGCACCCCCTTATGCTCTACCTTATGAAAAGCTCTTCATTGTGTTAGTTTAATATATCTACTCTGGAAGCTATGATCAGGCGCTTAGCTGATCATGTGGTTCATGACAGTCCAAACATCAGCAGTAGGCAGAGAAAACCAAAACCTTTAATGTTTGTCCCTCATCAGAGAATTCTTGGTGAGATCAACTTCGCTAATCTTATTAAGACGGCTGGTGTATGATATCGCAATGAAGTTGAGAGCTTAGAAGCATTCTGGAAAACGTTATCTAAGGAAAATGCTTAAAATGTTTCTTGTAGAAATAACAAAAATATATAAAACAGAACAAACGAGATTATAATGATTAAATCGAGATTATGCTCATTAGAACAAGATTATACACGCTCTACTGGGATTGAAGATATGATTTTCATAACCTCTGATACGATAATGATAACCTTTAACAGACGTAATTGTAACTTTTCATATCGAAAGTTCAGTAAGTCCTGGGTGTTTCTGCTTGCACATCTATATATGGTGAGCATCATAGCTAAAACAGATTTTAAATGTATGTCATCCAAATTTTAATTTGTTCCGAATTTGATTATATTTGTAGAGAGCTAATTGTTATTTTGTGAAAAGAAGTTTCACGATAAACTCGATATCGTTTGAACAGTTTATTGCTTGATACAGACGGTTTATTAAGAAAGAGTCAAGTAAAATAAATAGAGAAATTTAAGTTATAGCCGGTCTGAGAAAAAAAGAGAGAAAAAAGGAAAGGATGGAAAATAAATATGTAACAAAAAAAACTTGAAAACATTAAAATATTTAATATATAAAAGTCTGAATTTAAAAAAGAAACAGTCGTTGAAACTATACAGGAAGAGAAAAAAATTAAAAAGAAAGCGTTACAGAAAGAAAGAAAGAAAGAAAGAAAGAAAGAAAGAAAGAAAAAAGAAAGAAACAAAGAAAGAAAGAAAAAAGAAAGAAAGAAAAAGAAAATAGAAAGTAAAAAGAAAGAAAGAAAGAAAATAGAAAGTAAAAAGAAAGAAAGAAAAAAGAAAGTAAAAAGAAAGAAAGAAAGAAAAGAGAAAAAGAAAGTGAAAAGAAAGAAAGAAAAAAGAAAAAGAAAGAAAGAAAGAAAGAGAAAAAGAAAAAGAAAAAATGGTTTCCTGTAGCGAAACTGGGGAATGAAAAAAAAGGAAAGACTAAAGGAGAAATTGCAAAAAGAAAAATTATGAAAAGAAATGATAAGAAAGACAAAAAAAAAAGAATTAAAATATAAAGAAAATGAAAGAAAGACAAAGGAAAGAATTAAAACATATTATGAAGAAAATGAGAGAAAACCAAAAAGAAAGAGAACGTAAAAATAACAAGAAAAAAGCGATAAACACTGAAGAAAAACGAAGAAAAACGTAAAGTGAAAGAATAAATAAAAGCCAAAAAAGAAAAACAAAGAATGAAATAAAAGAAAAAGTAAAATCGAAGAAAGAAAGAGAAAAGTATTACTCGTTTAAAAGAATGAAAGATAAGATAAAGATTGATAAAATAATGAAAAGAAAAAGAAAACGAAGGAAGCGATAAAATGAAAGAGAAGAAAAAAAAGGAAATAAAGAAAAATAAAAGAAAGAAGAATAACTAAGTTGTCAACTTGCATGCTCCATACCATGCACACGATACTTCTTGGTACCATTTACGTCCGTCATATCAACGGTTTCGTTTACGCAAATATTAGGAAGTGCGTTCTGGTGCAATATATATCTAAACGAGAAAGCAGAAAGCCGAGTTCGAATTCCACTTGAATTCATTACTGTTACTTACGCGCAAAGACCCTTGGGAAACGTATGAATACATCATTGTTTGAATAGCAGGGCAGTTCTATCGCCTTGGTTGGTAGCCAGTCTACCGCAGAAAGTAATGGCAATCTGCTGCGGCAAACTTTTCTACCTAATCAGTCATGTCTCGAAGGGACATTGTCGCCCAAGAGTGTAACACGTACCCCTGATATGCTAGGATCATTGTCATATGAATAATTAGAAACTTTGCCATATAACTGAATATATATTAAAAACATTGCTATATGTCTGAATAATTAAGACTCAGCCATTATCTAATATAAAGGCTGAAACATTTTACAAATCTGTTTTGTTATTCGTCCAGAGACCACATCTATCATTCTGCCTGTCTTCCAAGTTACACCCGTAATTTGACTTTTACGATTTGGAATTCAGAGTTGTCGTTCTATTAAACTGGTTTCCAATCATGGCTAGAAAGCCCAAATTATCTTACTATTTAATCCTTAGCTTGGAGATTCATAATTTTCCCAAGGTAAGTGACTGCGGATACGTTAAGTTAACGAACACGACAGAAATTAAAACAAGGCTCTCCTAGCTCTGGTATCGATGTCAAATTTTCTGCACTATTGTAAGAACTTCAACCTTGAAACTTCTGAACTTTGATTCAAACAGATAAACAGACACGCACACAAACATCTTGCCTTTTATATATATATATTATCGATTTTCTACACTATTGTAAAAACTGAAACCTTGAAACTTCTGAATATCGTTTCTCATGTCTTTGTCTATGAGTGTATCAAATTTGATTAAAATCGGACCACTCCTTCTATAAGCCGATTTTTTCGAATATCGATTTTCGATATTTATTGGGGGTACCTCGACACAAAACCCTAGCTAAGAACACTCGCAGATGCTTGTAGTACAACTGTGTAAATATTCAAGAAAATCGGTTCAGCCGTTTCGGAGTCTATAGGTAACAGATACACACACACACATGTACACACACACAAACAAAGTTCCATTTATAAATAAGTTTAGATTTCTTTAGTTTTATATATCAGTACTAAGTTGTAATTGATCGAGCGAGATAAGCTAAGCTTTCTAATCCCTACACCAGGTCAAAGTGGCCAGGGAATTAAAAATCTAGGATGGATAAACATGGTAAGAAGGTCGAAGAAATGAGAGAACGAGAAAGAATGAAAGAAATAAGGAATGACGATCGAATGAATTAATAATTGTGAAATGAACAAATGAGAAATGAAGAAGGACGTCATGACAAGAAGTTTAAAAAAATGCATACAGGAAGGAAAGAGAAGCGAAGAATGAAAATTGAAAAACTGGAAAGACGAAGAATTAATAACGGGAATATTTTTTTTTAACCATCTCACCCCAAGCAAGGCATTCCACTGCCACTATTGCGCATGGGGCTACATAGGGGAAGGTAAAGAGAAGGAGTGGTTAGACATAGGGAATGTCAGGAGGAAGGTGACAGATGAGTAAGGATAGCGAGGATGAGGGTTAGGCGGTTTGGGAAGAGTGCTTGATAGAATGGGAGCAGGTTAGTGTGTTAGGAGGTGTCTATTGACCTTACATTTAAACTCCTGGAGATTGTAGCCATCTGGGAAGCAATCGTTTGGAAGAGAATTCCACAGTCGGGAAGTGCGAGGAAAGAAACTGTTGGAGTAGAAGTTACGGCTGCATTTTATCGGTTTCACTGTAAAAGGGTGGGATCTAGTTGCTAATCTAGTATCTCGTGCAAATTCGTATTTAGGGGGCACCAGTGATCTAAGTTCATCGGAGCAGAAGTCGTGAAAGTATTTATAGAAGAGACACAGGGAAGCCACAGGGAATATCATAAAGAAACGATTAATTAAAACGAAGAGTAGAAAATATGAAGAATGCGAGAAGGAAGGAAGGAAGGAGAAATCAAATGTTGACAAAAATAAAAACAATTAAAGCAGAAGATAGGAAAAGAAAATCAAAAGAAAGAAGAAGTATTAAAGACTGAATTTAAGAAAGAAATTGAAGAAAAATGAAAGAATCTAGTGAGGCTAAGAACCGGACAAAAATCATCTGCGTATTGAAAACTGTTGCCATATTTGGTCGGGTGCTTTGCTCTTCATCTTAAGGTTCTCAACAAAATATAAATCGAGGGTCGGTAACCTACGGCCCGCGAGCCCGATCCAGCACGCGAAGGCATTTTGACCGGCCCACGAGCTTGATTACAAATGACTCTATTTTTAAGATGAGAGAAGAGGCTTTCGAATTCGACAAAAGGCCTGCTGTTATCTTCCTCTGATCCACCCAACCGAATTTGAATACTATGCCCGCAAAAACACGATCAAAACCTAATCACCACCATTTCTGCGTAAAAAATTTTAAAAAAATAAAATAAAACAAAAACTGAGAGCCGATTTGAGCGACCGACCGGCGACAGACATTAGGCGGGGACACCTTCAAAGGGACAATGTCTCAGTCGGCTTTCTACTTCATTCCTCCAATAGCGACCCCACATCGCTTACCCCTGCCACCTACCCTATGTAAGTTGCTGGAATCTTTCAGTAGGCCATGTTCGTATCTTATCATACGTAAGTGTATATGTTTGCAACTATTTGTATTCGTATTTATGGGTATATCTGTTTCGTTTTTGTTTGATGTGTGTGTGTGTGTGTGTGTGTGTGTGTGTGTGTGTGTGTGTGTGTGTGTGTGTGTGTGTGTGGTACAATTTTCAATAACAGTTTCAAACCTACACAAACAATTTCATCCATTTCACTTCGGTTGATTTTTTTCACTTTGAAGTATTTTGACGTTCCTTGAGAAAAAGTAACTTTGTTAGATCCTCTTTTGTTTTTCTGATTTCTCAATGTTTATTTCCATTATGGTTTTAAATATTTAGGTTGACAGGGGTTTGCATATGTAATTTTCTTTAATTTTTCATTAATGGCCTTTGCCCGGCCCGCAACCCGTCATTATAACACGATCCGGCCCGCGGGGTCGAATGAATTGCCGACTCCTGATATAAATGATCTGCAATATAAACGATCCTGACTTGGCAGCCCGCCTTCAGTGACTTTCTCACCGACGTGATGTGGCTTCCCTCTGTCTTTTCTACAAGTATTTTCATGGCAACTGCTCTGACCTGCCTTTTTCCTGGTTAACCAATCACATGCCATCTTTTATCTACTTGATTCTCATCTATCTCTTATCTTTTCTTCGACATGCAGGGTGCCTTTTTTGTTCTCTCAATGTAACGCATCAGTGGTATTTTTGCATTGCTGGGGGTGAAGTGATTATGATTAGAAAACGCAGAGATGTATAAAAGGTAGGAAATATATAGCGAGCATGAGATAACAATGTGATGAAAAGATAAGGAAGAAAATAACGGGGAAAGGTGAAAGGAAGAAAAAAAAAGAACGTTAACAAAAACAAAGAAATGCAGAAAACATCTTTAAAGTAGAAAAGAGCAAGAAATCACAAAAGAAAAAAATATCAAAAAATTCTTCCGTACTATAATAAAGACCTATATATATATATATATATATATATATATATATATATATATATATATATATCCCTCCTGTCATGCTCATAGAGAGAGGGAGAGAGAGAAAGAGAGAGACAATAGCGAGGCAGTGACAGGTCAATTAATTCTCTTTACTACGTGTTATTACACTTTACTCCCAGGTATGAAAGCTCTTGCTTCCTGTTTGCTTTTTAGCGGTGTTTTATTGTTTTATTATTTCGTTTTTTGCAATAATTACGTCGTAGATTAGTGAAGAATATACATATATTTTTATAGCAGATATATAAATTAAAGAAGGCAAGAGGTTCTTTCATTTTTTTAATCATTTCAGTCGAGCAAACCAGCAGTGCCACATGTACGAGGGATTGCAGGGTGTGAAATTGAGCGATAAAACTTACTATAGGAAGAAGTGAAAACAAAAACAATGAACGGGATTGAAGAATATAGAAGATAGTGTTTGATGTTGATTTAAGTTTTTGAAGATCGTAGTTATCAGGGAACCAAAGCAATGGAATGGAATTCCAAAGGCAGAAAGTTGGAGAAAAGAAACAGTTGAAGTAAAAATGGCGGTTAATTTTAGCTATTTCAGCGGTAAACGGCTGGAACCTAGACACCAGTCTAGCAGCACAGTTAAGTTCTATCCGTCAGGGCACCGGGGAAAAAATCGTTTTAGAGCAGTTGTCTTGAAAATATTTGTAGAAAAACCAGTGGGAAGCCATGTCACGTAGATTAAAAAGTGACTGAATTCGAAATGACAATTCATAAAAAGAAAAAAAAAGAGAAGACGATTAAATAAAGGGAATTGGTTATATTCACATTGTGCTGATCCTTGGCATGACGGTAAACTGCATCCAGCAGCAAGCCTCTGATTGGGAGGTTGTGAGGAGCATGGAACCACCTTTTATATGATGTTGTTCCCAGTTTCATCTTGACCCGCAATGGTAGCACCTGTTACGGTCTCAGCTATGGGCAAACAGTTACCTCCCAAAATGGGATTAAAAGACTATGAAAGTATTAAAATACTATTATAGAAAAATATACCTTTTTGAAGGAAAAAATTATTGCCAGCAAAAAATACAAAACTAGAAAAATTTAAAATGAAAAATAAAATTTAAACATATTTCATAAAAGTCTGACTAAATCAGCCTTTCCATTATAACCGAACATGAAAAAAAAACCTTAATGAAATACTAGTTTTGGGCATTAAATAACTCACAGAGGTGTTGATATGCCGCTAAACAAAATTCAAACTCAAGCTATACTGCTAGGAAGGTTGGGGCTTTGCGTTGGGACAGAACATTTTTCTCGTCAGAATCGATCTTGCACATTTTTAAATCTACCATTCGTCCGTCCATTGAATGCTATTGCCATATCTGGTCGGCTGCTCCTGTTGTTCATTTCGAGGTTGTCGACAAATTCCAAAGAATTATTTGTGATTTAATCGATCTTGACTTGGCATCTCGATTTCAGCCGGTTTTCCACCGACCTGATGTAGCTTAACTCTGTCTTTTCGGCTTATGTCCATATCACGTTGAATACACCGGTTCTCACTCGATCACCGAAGTTAAGCTACGTTGATCCTGGTCAGTACTTAGACGGGTGACCGCTTGGGAATACCAGGTGCTCTAAGCGTTTAGTGACGGATGTGCGTTTTGGTGCAGTGGATATCGGCTCGGAAAGAGAAATCAGTGAGCCGATTTCGAATTCCAGTTGAATACCCTGCATTCACTTAAGCACTGGTACCCTTGGGAAAGGTATTAATCCGTTCCTTCCCTCCAGTTCTGGGTTAAATAACAGGGTAGGACTTGGGGACCATTCCCTTAAGAACAAACCTTAATGAATCTTGTACTCGAAAAGAAAAAAAATTATTACTAGACACAAAACTTATATAAAAACAACAATAAATTGTTGAAAGAAAAAGGTATTACCAGTAATAAAATTTAGTTGGCAATAAATGACCCGCCAAGGTTGATATGCCATAAAACTAAAAACAGCCAACTGCACTAACCAGTTTTATCATCTGGTTCCGCAGCCATATTAATTTATGCACGCTACTAGTCTGGCGATGAACGTTGTGGAGCAATGAATATCGGCACAGACGATAATTCGGGGAGCCGATTTCGATTCAATTTGAATAGCTTACATTCACTTACGCGCAAATACCCTTGCGCAAAGTAGTATCTATCTTATCCTTCCAGTTATTGGTTAAATAAAAGAAAAGACAGGGTTCTACAACCTTGGCTGTCAACCGGTCTATCGCAGAAAATAATGGCAACCTCCTGCCCGGTCAGTCTGTCTCTTTAGCAGAAGCGTGTATCACGTTTAGCATTTAACTGACTACTTTGACATCTAGGTCCCATCCTTTAACCGTTGAAATAGTGAAATTTAACCGCGACCTCTACTCGAAGAGTTTCTTTTTTCGCCCTTCCCGCCTTTAAAACTCTGTTCCATTTACTTGCTTTCCTGATAGCAACAATCACGAAAAATTTAAACGAAACGTACACTGTCATCTTTTATTTTCTTGAATCCCTTTCATCTTGTATCCTTTCTTCTATACCCACCCTGTAACCAGGCTTTTCTGTCACTGTAATCCCCCTCCTGCGAACTAGTGGTTGTTCCGCTCTTCTTCGGGGTGACGAAGTACTCTCGTTTATACTTTAATCCAGGGTTCCCAACATGAGCGCTATCAACTGTTGGGTGGGCGATTAAAAGCTAAAGAGAAAATAGGAGATTGGAAATTTTGGTGGGTAATATAAAATTTTTAGTTTAAACAAATATTTCCACATGTGTTATACGAAAAGAAATACTGAATAGGGCTATGAATATAACCCGTATTAAAAAACAAAAAATATATAAAAATAACTGAGCCACATTTACAGGCTACTCCTTTGGATTCTTCTATGCCTACACTTATATATTAACGACTTTCATAATGTATCTTTGACATCCGTTCTTACGCGTGCTCTTTGATTATATATTGCGTATATATATGCTTTTGTATGAATATGTGTGTGTATTCGCCGAACTAATGTAATGATGTATTTTTTCTTAAATTTTCACGGTGAAAGGATAAGAAATTAGAGTCTAAAAAAATTAAGAAAATTAAAAATATTTAAGTTAATAGTTAATCAATCTCCTGTAATCACAAATACCATCACACCACTAGTCAACAAAACAAATATGATACAATATAAAGTTAAAAAAATTAATTTAAAAATAAACCTAATTATTCTGTTTAAATTTAGTTGTTTAAACTTAAGTCGTAAATATTCCAAGGATTTTTGGTATGTTTTATAGTTTTGTGAAGAATCAATAATATTCAAATGATATTGGAATATAAATCAGATAAGAGAAAAAGTTAGCCAGTAAAATCAAAAAGTCACCTCGGGAATATTTTTATTTAATATAAAGTTAATTTTACTTCTTTTTTTATCAAATTGGTCATTTGGAATTTATCAAACCAGGAACAGTGCACATCAAAACATAATTTCCTCTATTTTTGTTTATAGCTATTATACAGGTGGGCGATGAAAAAGTGTTCATATGAAAGTGGAATATAACGTAACAAAGGAATCCCTGCTTTACTCTATAGGTTGACATAGGTTCGTTTTAAATTTGAGTCAGTAGGCATCCACTTAATTTGGAGGCTCTCTGTAGGTGATAAAGTCGACTTATTATAAGTCTTCCTAACAAGGAAAAGAAAAATAGAGTTGAACTCGTACACGGAATAAAATGATAAAAGAAAAAAAAACATACGAGACCAAAAATAGATTAATGACTAAAAGAAAGTAGAAAGAAATAAAAGAATCGAAGTACAATGAGGAGGGGTGCGTGTAATGAAACAAAAAATCTAGAAAATTTTAAAATTCTTTTTGTTTCATTTCATTAAAATTCTTTTTGTTTCATTTCTCAAAAACAATGGCGTCTTATATGACCCACATTAGGCGACATTTTTTTGCCTCTAATTTGCCACCTTACATTTAAGATCTAACGCATGCAATACCATTACCGAAAAATGATATTTTCAGCATAAATGGTGAGATCTAATTTACATAATACTTTTTAAAAGCAAATTGGGATAAATATTTTTACTGCGAGAATCAAATAAATGAAAATTATCTGTTTAATTCGGTTTTCTTACAGAAAAGACCGAATTGTTTAAACAGGTTCACAATATCGTAAGTTTGCAGCACTTTCATTTGAACAATGTAAAAATTTTAAAATCCTGATACTGACATTATTATTATTATTATTATTATTATTATTATTATTAATATTATTATTATTATTATTAACAGTAATAATAAAAATAATAGCATTTTAAATTTATTCAAATGTTTCTATTGTGGTCAACGGCATGTAGCTTTGTCCAGAAATGCATATATTTTTTATTCATTTTACTTCAAACAAGGAAATAAAGCCACTGTGATCCAGGGTGTACTGAGAGTGAAAAGTACAAAGCCGGAAGAGAGTTTCAAGATACCAAAGAAGAAACTACTAGCAAGTAGCATTTAATTTCAAAGATAAAACGATGAGAACTCGCCGATATTCTAGCACTGTGTTTAAATTCATAAAGTCTATGTACCAAAGACGAAAGCTCATCAGAATAATTAATATATATATATATATATATATATATATATATATATATATGAAATTGTTTGTTTGAACATTATTTTTAATCGATAGTAGTATTTAAATAGATATTCTTTTTTTATAATCAAACAGTATTATATATTTATTTCTACCGGCCTGATTATTTACGATAAATGTTTGTTACATGTCATTCGGCACGATTGGAACGTGCGCCCCCTATCTACATAGGGGAAGCCACCAATTGATATATATATATATATATATATATATATATATATATATATATATATATATATATATATGCGGTGTAGATATAGAAGAATCCAAAGAAGTATCCTGTACATAAAGTGGTAGGATAACTCTCTAAAAGAGCTCTAAATATATATGTATATGAATACATATTGAGCAAATATAAAAAAATTAAGGCAGACATGTTATTTCATGGTAAATCGGAAATATAGGCCTATTTCAGGCGAACCATCATCAGCTTCCGTCGTTATTGTACAGAAGACTTTACACGAATGACATTCACAAACAAAGACCCTCAAAAAAATAAATATCGCTCCATTAAAGGAGAAAATTTAAGAAAAGATACATCATTACATCAGCTCGGCGAATACACACACACATATTCATACATAAACATGTATATACGCAACATATAATCAAAGAGCACGCGTAAGAACGGATGTTAAAGATACATTATGAAAGTCAGTTAAACTGCTGACACGTAGATTTGGATAGTAAAAAAACAGGGTTAGGTGAGAGAGAGAGAGAGAGAGCGCGCTAAAAAGAAAAGGGTAAGTATCTTAAAGCATAGACGAAAAGGGAAAGAAGAAGAAAAAAGTGAGGAATAAATTTAAATTAGAAAGAAAAGATGATAGGGGAAAATGAAAATAAAAAAATAAATAAATATTATATATTAACGGTGAAAGGATAAGAAATTAGAATCTAAAAACTTAAGAAAATTAAAAATATTTAAGTTAATAGTTAATCAATCCACTGTAATCACAAATATCATCGCACAACTATATAATCAAAATTATACTAATTATACAGTCAACAAAACAAATATGATCTAAACTTAATTATAAATGGAACTTTGTGTTTGTGTGTCTGTGTGTGTGTTTGTCTGTTACCTATAGACTCCGATATATTAATTAATATAAGCGTCTGCGAGTGGTCTTAGCTAGGTTTTGTGTCGATGTACCCCCGATAAATATCGAAAATCGAAAAATCAAAAACATCGGGTTTTAGAAGGAGTGGTCAGATTTTAATCAAATTTGATATACTCACAAACAAAGACATAAGAAACGATATTCAGAAGTTTCAAGGTTGCAGTTCTTACAATAGTGTAGAAAATCGATAATATATATAAAAGGCAAGATGTTTGTGTGTCTGTTTATCTACCTGTATGTCTGTAGTTTTTTAGCCCTTTTATTTTAGTTTTTGCTTCGGGTTTGGGTCTAAGTAGGCATAATTGTAGTTCTTAGTTTCAGCCATGATACCACTTACTCAGAGGTCTTATTTAGCCTTCAAAATTCAGTTTACGACGAAAAAACTTATTTGATATCAATACCAGGAAATCAAAATTTGACTTACATCCATTCATTTTTCTTTCAGACTCCGGTTTCGCCTCAACTGGAAAGACGTATTGCTTTTTAGTCTTTCGTGCCAACGTCCAAAGAATCTGAGACCCGGACCATGGATTAGTTTTGAAGCTTTCATTACACCTGAACAACGCTGGACTATACTGCTAGTACAATATAAAGTTAAAAAATAATTTAAAAATAAACCTAATTATTCAATTTATATTTAGTTGTTTAAACTTAATTATTTAGATTAAAAATAAATTTTACCTATTAATAGTAAAAGGATGACAAATTGGAATCTAAAAAACTAAAATTTAAAAAGATAAGATATAATAGTAAATTAATCCGTTTTAATCACAATTACCACCACATAATCATATAATCAAAATTATATTAATTATTTGGTTAACAATACAATTATAATACAAAATAAAGTTAATACTGTGGGAAAATTATTCGGTCAACAGTACAATTATAATATAACGTTAATAATGTAAAATAAAACACGTAAGTGCGTACACACATATACACGCACACGCACACATATGTACACACATATATATATATACATACACATATATACACACATACACCCGCAAAAACAAATATGTAAGCAATACCATAGACATATGTAAACCCGTATATATAAAACAAAACTCTTATATATATATATATATAAATGCCACTGATGAGCGGTGGCTACATCATTGTAAAAAGATTAATTAGAAAAGAGTGAGGAGTACAAACTAGTTAGAAAGGAAGAATTGAAAGCAGGTGCGATGACAGATACATAGGTGGAGAGAAAGGGAAGGTTATACGGGGGTGGGGAGAGAGCTAGAGTCCAGTGGTTAGTAGATGAGTATTGACTTTGCATTTAAATTTCTGGAGGTTGTAGCCGTCAGGAAAGCAAGAATATGGGAGCGAGTTCCACAGGCGGGAAGTGCGAGAGAAGAAGCTGCAGGAGTAGAATTTTTGTCTGCGTTTGGCTAATCTCACTGTGAATGTGTGGGACCCAATTGCCAGTCTGGTTGCACGAGTAAACACCTATTGAGGAGGCACCAGTGACGTAAGTTCGTCCGAGCAGAAACCATGAAAGTATTTATAGAACAGACAAAGGGAGGCCACATTTCGACGATGGGGAAGTGGCCGCAGTCGAGCCGCCAGATCAGTACCTATCACATTACAGACTCTCCTTTGGGGCCTGTTGAGAACACTCAGGCGAACGGCAGAGGCGCCTGACCATAAATGGCAGCAGTACTCCATGCACGGACGGATGGTTGACTTGTATATATGCAGAATGGATTCAGGCGGAAAAAAAAACATCCTGGATCGACATAGTGACCCAACCTTCTTAGCAGTAGATTTAGCTATGGATTCAATATAGTGGTTCCATTTGAGGTCTAAGGAGAGGGTAAAGCCGAGGAGGCGTAGTGTGTTGCTCTCAGGGAGAATCGCTTGGTCCATGCTTATGGGAGGCAGGAGAGGTTGCCTGTGATGATTGACAGACAACAGCTTAGTCTTGGACGCATTGAAGTTTACAAGCCGCTTCTTGCCTCAATTCACCACAGAGTGTAGATCCCGTTCAAGGTCAGCAGCGAGATTATGTTTGTCCGCCACGACAGGTTTCTTACTGGTGTGGGAGTATATTGTGGTGTCGTCTGCGTAGATGCCTACTTGGGAACTGATCTCATCTGGGAAGTCGTTGATGAAAATAAGGAAGAGCGTCGGGCCCAGGATAGAGCCCTGTGGGACACCAGCATTCGTGCTGTAGGATGAAGAGGCATGCCCATTCAAAACGACATTCATTTTGCGGTTATTTAAAAAAGACTGGATTAGGTCCAAGCAGGCAACCGGTAATACCGTAACCCCGTAACTTGCATAAGAGGCCAGAGTGCCAAACTCTGTCAAAATCCTTGGAGATGTCCCGAGCAACCGCGCGAGCCTCGTCAGACTCATGAAGGGCCTGGATCATGTACTCCGTTACGCTTGTAAGAAAGTCGGCCGTGGACCTGGCAAAGCGGAAGCCATATTGCCTGTCAGAGAAGAGTTTGTGGGCAGTAAGATGTTGAACTATATATATATATATATATATATATATATATATATATATATATACAAGTGCATCTGATATAACGGCTTAAGGGCAAAATTCAAGGTTTGTTTCTGAAAAAAGACGGAGTGCCAAATTTACGATTTTCTCTATGATACTTAAAAGAGATAATGAGAATTTTAATACAATCTAAACATATGTAACGCATGATAAAATAAATAGTTTAATATTTTTGTTGTCAATTCTCCAAAACAAAACAAAAAATACATAAATTTACACTTATATTTTTAGTTTTATAACAATCCTAATCGTCGCTTTTTAAAACAATATATATATATATATATATATATATACATAGTAACCGAAATGGTCGTGTGCAATTTGAAAAAAATATAACTTTATTTGTATTTGCGATAGAGATAATTTGTAAAAAGAATTTGAAAGAAGTAAATCTATATTTTTAAGATTTTATTGAAATTTTATTTCAGTTTCCATATGTTCTCCATCATTAGAAATACAAAGGGTAATATGATTTTGCAGTTTACGGAAAAACATTTGCCAACTGATTTTATGTCCAGGAGTGAAGCTAGCTGAAAGAGTAGCGGTGTCAAGGAAAAAACGCCATCCTTTTGAGACTGTTTTTACTTTTTCCGTTACAATACCTTTCAGAGGCACCTAGCGGTGGTGTAATGTTTAGCAAGCTCATCTCTCTTGAATGATTACAATTGACGAGTGAATTCGATCTTCACTGGGTGTCCCTTACTTTCGGTCGTGTGACACATCTAAGCTACGCTTAGAAAATCACCTTCCTCCAGGTTAGGGGCTTGGGCACAGGGTTAACAATCTGCCCCATAAAAAGCAGGTTGTTATGGAAACAGCAAAAATGCTGCCTTACACACCATTGGGTATAACGGATGATTTATTTTTTATTAAATCTTTCAAAAAATGTTGTTCACATATGAAATTTTAAAGAGTTAAAGCAAACTTCTATGAGAAAGTAATGTTTCTCTGTGCGTAGGACGAATCTATGAAATTGCTATGTCAACTCGAATGAACATCTTTCAATTTATAAGAAAAGTTTCACAAATAATAAAGAAATGAAAATGCAGTAAGAAAAGAGATAAGACTCATTGTTGGGAAGAAGGAAAAACATAGTGAAGGAAAAAATGAAGAAATAGCAATCGGAAAAAATGAGTTTGGAAGCGAAGTAAAAATTGCCAAGGGAAATCATTACGATCTGCCTTGACATTCCACCATGTTGATGAGGTCTCATGTCAACGTAAAACAATTCCCCAAAAATCACACAAAAAAAAGAAGAAAAAAAGAAAGCGGAATATTTGAAAACGTAACACAAATAAATAAAGGACAGCTATATGTGCGTTGTGGTACAGTGGATATCGGCTCGAAACGAGAAACAGGGGAGCCGAGTTCGAATTCCAGTTGAATCCATTGTATTCCCTTATGCGCAAATACCCTTGGGAAAGGTATTAATCCGTCTCTTCCTTCCAGTTATGGGTTAAATAGCAGGACAGATTGGGTTCTATAGCCTTGGTCGGCAACCAGTCTACCGCAGAAAGCAATGGCAACCTACTGCGGGATAATCTTCTGCCCAGTCAGTCATGTCTCTTTCGAGATATGATCGCCCAAGCGTGTATCACGTATGGCACTTAACTGACTGATATGTGCGTTGTGGTGCAGTGGATATCGACTCGGTACGAGAAATCGGGGAGCCGATTTCGAATTCCAGTTGGATTCCTTGCATTCACTTGCGCACAAATACCCTTGGAAAAGGCATTAATCCATCTCTTCCTTCCAGTTATGGATCAAATAACAGGACAAATTGGGTTCTATAGCTGTGGCTGGCAACTAGTCTACCGCAGAAAGCAATGGCAGCCTACTGTAGGATAATCTTCTGCCCAATCAGTCATGTCTTTTTCCAGATATGATCGCCCAAAGCGTGTATCACCTATGGCACCTAACTGACTGATACATATATGCCAACATTAAAAACTGGTACATACATGCGCATGTGAATAAGCTCACTCTGTCGTGTTAGTCAATTTTTCTCTTGTTCTTAGCTAGATTTTGTGTCGAGGTACCTCCGATAAATATCGAAAATCGATTATCGAAAAAATCGGGTTATAGAAGTAGTGGTCCGATTTTAATCAAATTTGGTACACTCATAGACAAATACATAAGAAACGATATTCAGAAGTGTCAAGGTTGCAGTTCTTACAATAGTGCAGAAAATCGAATATATATATATATATATATATATATATATATATATATATATATATAAAAGGCAAGATGTTTGTGAGTGTGTCTGTTTATCTGCCTGTATGTCTGTATTTTTCTTTTTGTTTGTTTGTTCCAGCCATTTTATTTTAGCTTTTGCTTCGGGTTTGGCTCTAAGTAGGTATAATTGTAGTCCTTAGTCTCAGCCATGATACCATTTACTCAGAGGACTTATTTATCCTTCAAAATTCAGTGTACGATGAAAAAAACTTATTTGATACCGATAACAGGAAATCAAAATTTGACTTACATCCATTCATTTTTCTTTCAGTCTACGATTTCGCTTTAACTGGAAACAACTATTGCTTTTTAGTCTTTCGTGCCAACGTCCAAAGATTCTAAGCTCCAGGACCACGGATTAGTTTTAAAGCTTTCATTATACCCAAGCAACGCCGGGCTATACTGCTAGTATATATATATATATATATATATATATATATATATATATATATACTAGGTGCGATTGGTAAATTGTTGCATTTATTTTATTATTTCAAATATGAAAATTTGACTTACATCCATTCATTTTTCTTTTAGTCTACGGTTAGTCTTTCGTGCCAACGTCCAAAGAGTCTGAACTTCAGGACGATGGATTAGTTTTAAAGCTTTCATTACACCCAAGCAACGCCGGGCTATACTGCTAATCTTACATATCTTTAGGTTTACCCTTCGTTTATACTTGAATATTTCTGCTACGTATAATCCGGTGCTACTGTTATATCTAGAAATCCTTTATAATATCTAATGAAATCTTTCTTCTCACAAATTGAATTTTACTGCCACTGCTTTGGATGTGGTTACATGGGAGGCAAGTTATGAGAACGAGTGACAGGTTATTGGGGTGTCAGGTAGTGGGTAAGAGAAGGATGAATGTGGCCATGATGTGAATGATCAGCTTTTGTATTGATTGTAATGTAGCATTGATCCCCCACTTTATGCCCACAATATAGTATAGAAGTTTTATTTTTAAAATCATATCGGTCTAAGCAAGGTCTTTTTCTGCCAGTTTTGCATGGGGTTACATCGGAGGAAAGTTATGAGAAGAGTAACAGGTTATAGGTGGTGTCAGAAAGTAGGTAAGAAAAGGAAGATTGTGGCCATAAAGTGAGGGATCAGTTTATATATTGATTGATATGTAAAATTAATCCCCCACTTTATATCCACATAATAATATTATGGAATTTTTTTTATAATCATATCGGTCCAAGCAAGGTCTTTTACTGCCACTGTTTTGCATGGGGTTACATAGGAGAAAAGTTATGAGAAAGAGTGTCTGGTTATAGCGTGCGTCAGGAAATGGGTAGGAGAAGGATGAGAATACTGCTGGGAGTGGAGTGGACGGAGAAAAAGCATGAGAGTGAGAGGATGAAGGTTAGCGAGATAGATGATGATGATTGATTTTACATTTAAATTCTAGGAGATTGCAGCTGTCGGGGAAACAAGTAAACGGAAGGGAATTCCACGGGGGGGGGGAAGCGAGAAAAGAAGCTGCAGGAGTAGAATCTGTGTTTTCATTTTATTGGCTTCACAGTAAATGGGTGGGACCTAGTTGCTAATCTTGTGGCTCGAGTAAATTCAAATATACGGAACATCAGTTAGCTAAGGTCATTGGAGCAGAAACCGTGAAATTATTTGTAGAAGAGACACAGGGAAGCCACATTGCGCCTGTGAGAAAACGACTGTATCCTAGCTGCCAAATCGGGATCGATCACATTACAGACTCTCCGTTGGATTTTGTCAAGAACAACTAGGTAGATAGCAGGAGCACCCGACCAGATATGGCAGCAGTATTCAATGCACGGACGGATAGTAGATTTATATCGGTGAGGGATTGTTTCAGACGGGAAATAACTTCCTGGTCCTACACAGAGAACCTACTTTCTTAGCAGTGGATTTAGCTATGGAATCTATATAGTCATTCCAGTTGAGGTCTGTTGTGAGAGTTCACCCGACGAGGCAGAGTGTTTTGCTTTCAGGGAGACTAGCTTGATCCATGTTCTTCTTATTATTATTATTATTATTATTATTATTATTCATTATAATTCGATTTCTGCTTTGGTCGCACTACCTACCAAATCTGCAGGAAGACCTAAGGCAGATAGTGGTGTGTTGTTATGACTCCATTTCATGTTTTTTCATATCTAACATCCCTAGCTTTACATAGACAAAGTTCTATATTGGAGAAACAAAGCCGGTTTTCAAGGACACGGAACATAAACAATAGAAATAATTTAATTAAAGTATTTTGTCAGAAGGCAATATAATTTACATTAAATTATTTCGGGTTATAAAACAATGCATAGAAAAATATGTTTTGGTCGTCAGCGTGTCAATGTTAGAAATTATTTGAACAATGAAATAAACGATAATGTGTTTACGTCAAAATTCAACTGGCCAAGGACAACAATTAGTGTTGGGGCACCTTCCCTGTTTACACTAATATGGACTCTTCATAAAACTATAGTCATTAGCGGACTACAGAGCATTAACAGTGTTAGTGTATCCCAGCGATCTAGTCCTGAAAAAGGGTAACGGAAGACGAAATCAACACGCCTCAAAAGGAAGAGGGGTTAGACACCATCGATGACACATTTGATATGCAAATATCCCAGCTGGAAACTCAACAGAGAAGGTTTAAAAGAAAAAAAGGAAGAAATATTAAAAGAACATTCCAAGTAATAAAAAAAAAAAAACTTGGGAGGGGAGTGTTGGGGCACCTTCCCTGTTTACACGTATACGGAGTCTTCATAAAACTATATATAGTAGTAGTCATTAGTGGACTACAGATCATTAACAGTGTTAGTGCAGCCCAGTGATCTAGTCCTGAGGGTAGCATTGCCAAGTCTCACGTCTCGTATTATTTCGCATTCTTTTGTATTCGACTAACCGTATTGTATGACGTTCTACTAACCTCCACTGTACATATATCTTTTCAGTATATTGTGTTTTCTAGCGTATTATTCTGCGTTGTGTATTTATTGGATCTAACCCAAGATCCACGACAGTGGCGACGAAGATTACGAACAGTCACGCGGAGGGAAAAAATTATACGTTCTCAAGTCAGTTACCATCACGACAGTGGCGACGAAGATTACGAAAAGTCACGCGGAGGGAAAAATACGTTCTTAAGTCAGTCGCCACCACACCAGTGGTGACGAGGTTCCAAAAAGGAAAAAAAGAACTCACGGGAAAAAACAGTAGTCACGAGAAAGGATTCATATAAAATAATCATTTGGTCGACCACAAACAGTGACTATAAATTACCATTCACTGCAGTGGCAAAAAAAAAGAATCCTTCTACCACTGTAACGAGTCTTACACGTAGGAAAAATACGATAAACAAAATTAATACCCCGCAAAAAGTAAAAAATATTCCCCTTCCGGTAAAATGGAAGATTTCAAAGCAACAATAGTAGAACTGGTGAAACTCCAGATGATCCAACAAGAACGCAATGAAAAAATACAGCTCGAATTCCAAAAAACCTTAATGGAGCAACCACAACTTAATGAGAAAAAACAACTACAAATACGAGAGCAACAGCAAAAATGCAATTTGAATTTTTACAAAAACAGCTGAAATTACAACAGAAAGTTGACGATAGAAACAATGAACAACAACAAAAGACACAAGAATGAATCCGTCAAGCTATACTGGCAAAGGGTCAAAATGAAGAAAACGAAAACACATTCGCACAAAATACAATTTGGATCTCAATTGAAAACTTTAATTATGACCCCGATGAGAAAAAAACTTTTGCTCTATATTATAGACGATATCAGGACTTCTATGAAGTCGATTGTAGCAGGTGGTCGGATGAGAAGAAAGTATGTTTAATCCTTCGTAAACTGGGAACACCCGAACACAACAAATTCGTGGATTACATACTGCCAAAGAAAACGCGTGAGTTAAAATTTGCTGAAGCTATACAACTATTAACAGAATCGTTTAGCCCAAAGACATCTCTATTCCATGAGATGGAAATGTTTAAATTTACGTAAAAAGGATGACGAAGTCTACACCACTTTTGCATCAGTGGTGAATAAACTATGCGACGAATTTAGACTAGCAGAACTCAGGGAAGATAATTTCCAATTCTTAGTCTTTGTACACGGTTTGATTGCAAATAAAGATGTGGAAATGAGAAGAAAAAGTTGAGCAAAATTAAAACACCAGCAAAACCTAACTCTACAAAAATTAGCTGAATATTGCCAGATGCTGGAGGAGCCAAAATAAAAAATACAGAGGAAAACACATTTTTCCTCCCCTCCTCTAATTCAAAGAAAAACTGGCATTCGCCTACGAGATCGTTCGGAAGATCGGAGATTAAACCACCTCCAAGCCCTTGTTATAGATGTGGTGAATAACAATGGTATCAGGATTGCTCTTTTAAGTTTAAAGCTTGCCGATATTGTCACGAAAAAGGACATAAAGCCTCTAAATGGAGAAGCAGTAGAGTGAACAAGAACCGAGGAAAACGAAGGTACTAACATTCGAAAGCACTTACAAGTCAAAATGTAATATAATAATCTGGCCCCACCCGAAGAAGGAAGCTGATGCAAGCGGGGTGTTTTCCGGCCGTTGAAAGGAACGGATGTTTGTTTGACCTTATTTCCGGCAGTAGCGGAAATGGCTACAAGAGGCAAGCAGAACAGGTGTCCCTGAGAATTACGTGGGCGTGCGTAGGCGAGGCAAAAATCGGAAGTACCGGTTTGGAGATAAAAAGACCTCAGGCACGGATTTCACGGCAGTCTAGTCAGAAGAGTCTGGGCAGAGAGCCAGACCAGAGTAGAGGAGCAACAGATACGACGACACCCCCCCGTCACCCTGTCAACCTTAGAAGAGCGCTCTCTCACTCTCTGTTCACTAGGCCACACGGTCCATCGTTCATCAATAAAAATATAAGTCATATATTTTTATATACACCCGTGTTTGTTATTTATGGATATATAACAAACATGTTAAACAAACTCTAAACATGCAGTTAGATTCCGGATCTGACATTTCAAACATAGAGACATCTGAATAAACCTTCTTCTTCTATGTGCTCTATCCCTTCAAGACGTAGGTGATCATGGCTTTCCACGTTTCACTATCACTGGTGGTTCGGAGCACACCTTCTCCTATTACACCATGTAATCCTCGTTCCATCATCCACCTGATTAGGTTCTTCAAATATGTTATCCATTGCTTTCCCCGTATCTTTTTCACTATCTGGCCTGCTGTTAGTATTAGATTCTCTAAGCCCGTCTTCCTCATTGCGTGTCCGAGGAACTTCAGCTGTGTCTTCCCGATGCTCAGTATTAATTTCCTTTTTGTTTCCATCATTTCCAAGACTTCATCATTGCTCACATGCTCAATCCATGAGATTCGCAGCATCCTTCTGTAGAACCACATTTCAGTTGCTTCAAGTTTTTCCTTCATCTTTGATGATATTGTCCAGCAATTCATTGCAATATTGAAGGACAGACAGCAAGTAGCAATCCAGTACTCTCTTCTTTGTTTCTAATGAAATTGTCCTGTTTCTTAATACCTTACCCAGCTTCTGGAATGCTTCCTTCGCCATGCAAATTCGCCTTTGGATCTCTGTGTCGCACTTTCCGTCTTGTTATAACACTTTCCAGATATTTCAATTTCTGTACCTGCTTGATTCTAGTATCCCCGACCTGTATTTGGCATATTGAGCTGCCTTTTTTACTGATGACGATGCATTCGGTTTTCTTGCAGTTTATTTGTAGTCCTTTCTTGTCACTCTCTTTAGCTACCTTCTGTAGGAGGTCTTGTAGTTTCCTTTCTGTGTCTGCTTTCAGTACTGTATCATCTGCGTTCCTTAGATTGTTTAAACTGTAGCCTCCGATTACGAATCCAGGCATAACTACTAGGGTCCTCAAAATATTCTCGCTGTGCAAGTTGAACAGATCCGGTGAAAAGACACATCTTTGTCTCACGCCCTTTTGTATCTTTGTATGTCTACTCACTTCATTACCTGTCCGTATACAAGCGGTTTGCTGCCAGTAAAGATTCTTAATTACTCTCGTGTTTTTTCCAAAATATGCCCAGGCTGCCGAGCATCTCCATCAATTCTTTGTGGCGTATTTTGTCAAACGCCTTCGCATCATCAATAAAGCACAGGTATAAGTCCTTCTTCATTTGTATTGCTCTTTCGGAGAGCATTCTAATAATAAATATGGCATTCCTTGTTCCCGTGTCTTTAACGAAACCACACTGCTTTTGTCCTATCTCTGGCCTGATTCTGCTTCTCGCTCTATTCATCAGGATTCAGACGATGTTTTGTGATATGGCTCATTAAACTGATGGTTCTGTGAAGTTCGCACTCGTTTGCTCCTGGCTTTTTAGGTAGTGCTATGAAGATAGACTTGCTGAGGTCATCTGGTATAACCCCACTATTATAAATTTCATTTATTATTTCAGTAATTTTTTCTATACGAAATTCTTCCAGGGCTATCAGCAGGTCTATGACTATGCCGTCTGGTCCCGCTGCTTTGTTTCTATTCAGTTTGGCTACTGCAGATTCGACTTCAGACTTTAATATTTCCGGTCCGTCTTCATCTTTGAGTATTATTGGTTGCTCTCTCTTGTCGTGGAAAAGATCTTTTATATTTTCTTACCATCTTTGGAGTATTTCCTCTTTCTCCAAAATGATTGTTCCATCCTTAGATTTTATACATCCTGTTGAAGAGCAGGTTTTTGTACTGTCAGTTCTTTTATTTCCTTATGCATGTCTGCTTTATTATTCCTGCTCAATCTCTCTACTTCAGCACATTCTTCATTGAGCCATTCCTCTTTAGCCGGTCTGCATTTTCTTCTCATTTCCCTGTTTAGTTCCCTGTACTCCATTCCATGTCCTGATATCATTTTCTGCCTTCTTTGCATCATGTCCAGAATCTCGTCAGTCATCCACTCGTTTTTCTTTCTGTGCCTGATTTCCTTTGGGGAAATGTTTTTTGCTGATGTCACTATTGCTTCCTTTAGCGCGTCCCATTTCCAGTGTCCTTCCCCAATTTGTTATTCGTATTTGGTTTTCACGCCGTTAGTGTAGGTTGAGGTCATTCACGATTGTGTTGTATATCAGTTTTGGTGCTGCACTATGCTTCTTCATTCTCCGAAGTTTCACTTTTAATTTCCATTGACTGGGACGTGGTCGCTTCCACAGTCAGCACCTGGATATGCCTTGTTTTGAAACACTGCATTTCTGAATCTGCTGGTTATGGTTATGTAGTCTATCTGTTTTTTTGTGTCACCTCCTGGGCTTTGCCACGTCCATAGACGTCGTGGGTGTTCTTGAAACCAAGTGTTAGTTATTACCTGGTCATTTGCTATGCACCATTGGACCCATTTTTCACCTCGTTCGTTGCGAATTCCTAAACTAAGTTGCCAGTTGTCATACCTTCCTTCTCCTTGCATACTTTGGCATTCAAATCTCCCATGATGATCCTGATTTCTTGGCTTTTACATTGATCCTTGGCCTTCTCTAGCGTGCAGTGAAAAGATTCTATTTCTTCCTCGGTGCTTTGTGTTGTTGGTGCATATATGACAACAATTGCTATGTTGAACGGTCTCCCTTTCACTTTGACCAGGAGAACTCTTTCGGAGAACTGGCAGTATCCCAAAACACATTTCTGCATTTGTCCAGTATTAAGCCGATTCCTTTTTCATTATTTTTGCCTCCGGCATATATTATCCTAAGGTTGTCGTTGCTGAAGTCGCCATTATTTGGCCATCAGGTTTTGCATATTCCCAGAATATTGATTTTTATTCTGTTCATTTCTTGCTTGACATTCTCTAGTTGTCTGCAGTTGTTTAACGTCCTGACGTTCCCTGTCCCCATTTTAATCCTTTCTTTGTTGCGCACAGTCACAGAGTAACGGTCCAGAGACACCTGTTGCTCATGTCGTTCCTTACCGGGCGAGGAACATATTTTGGGAAAACTGTCCTCTTTACGTTGCTAACCGTCACCAGATGACGGACAGGTGACACCTGTTGCTCATGTTGGTCCTTACCGGTCGAGCAATTGCTCTCTTTTGGAGCAACCCCCTTCGCGCTGTTAGGTTTAATATGTATTCGTTGTATAGCTATGATTTTACGCAGGATAGAGATAGTAGAGTGGTATCCTGTTGCTTTCTCCACGGTGATTTATTGAGACACCAACTCTAGAGTTCCTCCGCCCTTTACAGGGTTTTTTTCTTTATCCTACCGGGTTGCTAACATCCCCTATATTTTTTTTATAAGCGTTTCACCCCGAGAAAGGCATGTCACTGCCACTACTGCGCAGGGGGCTACGTAGAGTGGAGAAAGGATGATTAAATATGGGAAATGTCAGAGGGTGGGTGATAGGCGGGTAAGGATACAGAGAATGAGGGTTGGGTAGATGAGAGTGTTCTGAGAATAATTGGGAATTAGTGTGATAGGAGGTGTCTATTGACCCTACATTTAAACACCTGGAGATTGTAGCTGTCGGGAAAGCAGACTTGTGGAAGGGAGTTAAAAAAGAAACGAAAAAAAGACGGGCAGAAGAAAGAACAAATATTAAGTATATAAGTTCAAATAAGTAGTCCTTTAAAAACAATGTCAATTCACCTAGTTACTCTTAACTAGCAAAAGAGAAAGCATCACATACCCAGTAAACAGAAGATATTTTCTTTGAAATTTCGTCCTTCCTCAAAGAGGAATTCTGTTTTAATTTGGGTATTTCCGGCAAAGGCATATTCTTTTTGCGATACCATGTGGTCTAAGTGGGGGACAGACAGACGAATTATAATGCTATTAAATATTTTACAATACAAAAATCAAGTGGGCTCTAAAAAAGCGTCGGGTACGCCAACGAGAAAATCTCTCCAACAGTTTTTACAGGTGTACAGAATAACACCAAATATATCAGCATCATCGACACTGTCAACCGCTGAATAGATGTTTGCACGGAAAGTGAGGTCGGTGTTCGACAAATTTATTCCAACCACACCAAAGCGAACCTTTCGTCAAAACGAAAAAGTTTATTTAAAAAATTACAAAAATAACATGACATTCTGGGAACCAGGCGCCATGAAAAGACAGATTGGAAATGTGATCTATATGATCGACGGACCTAGGTTCGCCCATATGCGGCATATAAATCAAACAAGAAAAGGGCTAACAGAAGACGAAATCAACATGTTTCAGGAGGAAGAGTCGATAGACATCATCTATGACACATTTGATATGTAAATACCCCAGATGGAATCTTAACAGAGGAGGTCTAAAAAAAAGAAAAGCAACGGAGCAGTTGATTATTGATCAAAAAAGGAAGAAATATTAAAAGAACATTCCAATTTTTTTAAAAAACTTGGGAGGGGTGGGTTGGGGCACCTCCCCTGTTTACACTAATATGGACTCTTCCTAAAACTATATATAGTAGTAGTTAGTGTATCCAAGCGAGCTTGTCGCAGAGATTTTTCTCGCTGCGACAGCATTTCTCACTGTCAGCTCTCTGCCTTCGGGCAGAGAGCACTAACCCAGTCGTGGTTCCGCCGAAGGGTGGAAGCACGACTGGGCAAAAATAGACAGACATATTTTGGCCGGGACATATAGCCTGGAAATCCCAGTTATAAAAACTGACCACGTGTCACATGTTGCCCTTACTGGGAGGGACAGCTAAATATAGCTTGCCACAGAGAGTTTTCTTGCTGTGACGGCATTTCTCACTGTCAGCACTCTGCCTTCGGGCAGAGGTCGCTCTCTGCTTCCGAGCAGAGAGCACTAACCCAGTCGTGGTTCGGCCGAAGGATAGAAGCACGACTGGGCAAAAATAGACAGACATTTTTTGGCCGGGCCATATAGCCCGGAAATCCTAGTTATAAAAACTGACCATGTGTCACATGTTGCCCTTACTGGGAGGGACAGCTAAATATAGCTTGTCCTGAGAGTTACATTGCCGAGTCTCACGTCTCGTATCATCTCGCATTTTTTTCTATTCGACTAACCGTTTTGTACGATGTTCTACTAACCTACAGTGTACATATTTCTTTTCAAAATATTGCGTTTTCTATCGTATTATTCTGCGTTTGTTTATTTATTGGATCTAACCCCAGATCCACAGCAATCAGTGATTGGGCCTGCCCGGGAATGATATAATTAAGTTACGGAGCGTGAACTTATATATAAGACCGTATTATCCTGCATAAAAAGAGACCAAAAACAGAACAAACAAGCTCGGAACGTCAATCCCTCGTATGTACGTGTTCCTCTGATTACTCCTCTGCAAAATATCCTCACATTGCCGACAATAAACTATGTTTTTTTATAATGATATCGCCCCAAGCAAGGCATTTTACTGCCACTGTTGCGCGGAGGTTACATAGAAGGAAGGCTATGAGAAAGAGCGACAGGTTATAGTGGGTGCCTGGAAGTGGGTAAGAGGATGAATGTAGCCATAAAGTGAGGGATCAGTTTACATGTTGATTGTGATGTAGAATTGATCCCCCACTTTATATCCTCGTTATAATAGTACAGAATTTTTTTTTATATATATAATCATATCGCCCCAAGCAAGGCATTTTACTGCCACTGTTGCGCGGGGTTTACATAGAAGGAAGGTTATGAGAAAGAGTGACAGGTTATAGGGGTGTCAGGAAGTGGGTACGAGAAGGATGAAAATACTGATGAAAATAGAGTGGACGGAAAAAGGAGCATGAGAGATAGGATGCAAGTTAGTGAGATAAGAGATGACTATTGACTTTAAATTTAAATTCTTGGGGATTGTAACTGTCGGGGAAGCAAGTAAACGGAAGGGAATTCCACAGGCGGGAAGTGCGAGAAAGAAGCTGATGCAGTAAAATTGGGTTTACATTTTATTAGTTTCACAGTAAAAGCGTTGGACATAGTTGCTAATCTTGTGACTCGAGTAAATATAGTGGGCATAACGGATATATTTTTGTATACAGGTTGTCCGTCATTAAATTTCCAGCCATTCATCAACATTGGTTCGCAGTTTTTAGATCCTACGTAGGTTTGATTTTCGTCGTCTTTATTCAAATTCATATATAAAATATTCACTTACGCTTAAATAGTATTGTAATATAACAATCTGGCCCCACCCGAGGAAGTGATGCAAGCGATGGTGTTTCCCGTCGGTGAAGGGGTCGGCGAACGACAAGACAGGTGTTTGAGAAATACATCCTGTCGGGGCCGGAGCGGATGTCGTTTGACCTTATTTCCGACAGCGGCGGAAATGAATACGGAGGCAAACAGAACAGGTGTCTCTGGGAATTACGTGGGCGTTGCGTGGGCGAGGCAAAACCGGAAGGAAAGTCCCGGTTCTAGAAGACTATATAAAGACCTCGACACACGGATTCGCCAGCAGAGAACGGCCAGTGGAAGCAGAGAGACACCACAGACAAGACTACACTCCCGTCAACCCATTCTATGTGCGCTCTCACTCTCCTGTTCTCTATTCCACACGGTTCGTCGTCATTAATAAAAATATAACCTTATATTTTTATATATGCGTGTTTGTTGTTTTGTTGTCGTACGGCGATATATAACAGTATATATAAGTATTTTCATAGCTTCTGCTATGATGATCTTGGGTACCTGTTGCCCCCTCCACAAAAATTTACTGGGGCAACCAGACTGGCAACAAGGTCTCACCCTTTTATAGTTAGATCAACCAAAGGCAGGCGACAATTCTATTCCAGTAGCTTCTTTTCTCGCGCTTCCAACCTGTAGAACTCCCTTCCATATACTTGCTTTCCTGACGGCTATAACTTCCAGGAATTTAAATGCAAAGTCAATTCCCATCTGTTATCTCTACCTTTGCAACTGTGTTCACTCCTGTGTTTACATCATTCTCTTGCCTTTTCTCTTTCTCTCCCTGTAGCAGGTTCGTCTTTGTCTTCACTCTCCACCTTCTTAACACTTCAACTTTCTTATGTAACCCCCTGTACATCAGTGGCCTTAGCGCCTTGTTTGGGGTGAAATGATTAAAGAAAAACATCAAGAACAGACAACTGTTTTTTCTGGGACATGTAGTAAGGAAGAAAGGCTTGAAGAACAGGATGCTCAAAGGGCAGATGGAGGAGGCAGAAAGGAAAAACAACGCGTGATATACTTGACTGACTTGAGCAGATTGATGGTAGAGCGAGGATTCAGTGGGATAGCAAGATAAGCAGTATTAAGCGCGACAAGGGATAGTGAGATGGGGAAGGCCATGATCACTCACGTCCTGAAGGGACACAGCACATAGAAAAAGAATAAGATTTATATCAAGAAAATATATTTTTCTAAAAGATAATCCTACAATCTAAAATATTATCTGTCTTTATATAACCTGAAAAGGGTTGATAAGCTGTAACAAATGAATTAGTCAATTATATTTTTTTTAAATCCAACGTTATTTCTTGCTAGACTAAATATGCAATGCAAGCACGGGTTTAAAGAAGTAACTGGGATGAGAATCTGGTTCTATAACTACAGTAATCCATTAAATCCGATTATCCTTCTAAAGAGATCAAGCTGATAAAACGGAAGGGAGTACTAGAATCGTCTTTCGGAAAACGATTTTTTTTTCAGTGCACGCAGTCGATTGTCACCGTGAGCAAACGTTTCCAATAAGCAAGCAACCTTGGCAACGCATTAAACAACCAAAAGACATTGAGATGGGTGTTTTCCGCCATCTATCTATCTATCTATCTATCTATCTATCTATCTATCTATCTATCTATCTATCTATCTATCATAACATGTTCATATCTATCTATCATAGCTTGTTCATATCTATCTCTCTATCTATCTATCTATCTATCTATCTATCTATCTATCTATCTATATATATATATATATATATATATCCAACTATCTGTTCATATGTATCTATCTGGTGTTGCCCATATCTATCTATCTATCTATCTATCTATCTATATATATATATATATATATAATTATGTATCTATCTGGTGTTGTCTATATCTATCTATCTAGCTAGCTAGCTAGCTAGCTAGATAGATAGATAGATAGCTATCTCAGATACACACACACACAAATATAAAATGCTACTAAGTTTATTTTATATTGTGAAAACTATAATTTAAATAACTGAAATTTTCAAGTTTTTTTATCTTTATTTCCAGCCAAAGTTATAGCTAATAATTTTGACATGTGCTTAGTACCATCACGCGGACTTGATGAATGATTTTTCTCGCATTCATATAATTTCTTTCAGTAAAAAATAAATTTATAAATGTTACAACCTATTTAATCCATATGCCTTTCCTTAAACGGGGGACGTTAAACTGAGGTTTTACGGTATAACACTTGTAGCCTATACATACAAACAATATACATTCACATATTTTTGTGAAGCAAAGAAATAAAAAATAACAAAGGCAAAGACGGGAGGTTATTTCCCTAAAATGTAGTTACGTTATTGCGGTTGACGCATTGGCCCGTAAAGATATATCGAATAACAAAAGACAACAAATCAAACGATGGCTTAAGTAATATATATATATATATATATATATATATATATATATATATATATATAGATATATATATATATTGCCAAGTTTTTTTTTTGGTAACAGTGCAGTCAGCACAATTAATGTAGAAGATAATAAGAGCTTTGCCCTTAAAGGGACAATTTTGTAGTCGCTGAAGAGCTTTGTCCTGAAAAAGAAAGTCTTGTAGTTGCTAAAGAAAATTGTCCTCAACTGAAAGGACACGTTTATAGTCGCTGAAGAGTTCTGTCTTAAAAATGAAATTTTTGTATATTTCGCTGAAGAGCTTTGTCCAGAAAGGGACAATTTATTGCATATCATCGTTGCTGGCGAGATGGCTGTAGCCCTGTTAGTCATGGCAGGAGGAGTGGCCGTTGAAGGTTGGTGCTGCAGATGATGGTTGAAGCTGTGGAGCGCCCATCGACTGCTGGATCAGATACTACCATTTAATCCTAATCATTTGAGGACTTTTATATTCTGAATCAGTTTTACAATAATAGAAGGTTAATCTTTCCTCCCGGTTGTTTTTTGTAAATTTCGGAGTGCTGACGGGATTCGACAAGGTGACACTACAGTAGTTACATGACACGTCCGCATATAGACCGCAACGTCGTATTAAAAAAGCACGCACTTCCCTCTTCAGCAGTTGTCCAATACAGCATCCTACCACCTAAGGTAGGATATTATTTCAGCGACTTTCTAATTCTATCTATTTATCTCACTTTCTATCTCTGACACACACACACACACACACACACACACACACACACACACACACACACACACACACACACACACGTACATATACATATATACTCTAAACATAGTGGAAAATGATTTTGAAGTCTATTGCACAAGCATCATGTTTAAGATTATTCTTCTGCTGATAGCAAACTATCTCTTCTTTCTCTACCGTTTCAGCGGCTTTGTAATTCTCTCTATTTCTCCCACTTTCTATCTCTGTCGCACACACACACACACACACACACACACACACACACACACACACACACACACACACGTGCATATACATATATACTCTGAAAATAGTGGAAAATGATTTTGAAGTCTATTTCACAGGCATCATGTTTCCTAAGTTTAAGATTATTCTTCTGTTGATTGCAAACTATCTCTTCTTTCTCTACCGTTTCCCTTTCTCTCCTGAATGCTGTATTCTAGATAATATTTCAGACAATATAGGTGTTGTGGATTCCGGGTGAGAAACCACACAAAATAATAAATAACAAAAACAGATATGAAGATAGAAAATGTAAGTTATATTGAACAAGATATACAAACGGGAACACTAGTTAGTCAATTCAGGAATACTATTATTAGAAATCAATATATACAGTCTTGCAGTGAAATAGTATGTCTGTGTAATGCGTCTATATCCTAACAACTCCAGCAAACTCTGCACAAACTTACTGACCAACTAAAGCAACTCTTTACAACGGTATTTACCAACCTACCCACGCAAGGCTAGATGTGACACAAGGTCTATTTATTGTTGGTTTTCCCGGCCATATAGTCTGCCAAAAGTTGTCTGTCTATTTTTACTGAGTCGTGATTCTACCCTTCGGCGGAACCACGGCTGGGTTAATGCTCTCTGTTCGGAAGCAGAGAGCGCTCTCTACCCGAAGGCAGAGACTTGTCTGTGTCATAGAAGCAAAGGCACGTACTGCTCTTTACAACTCTACAACTGCCGTTCTTTCTATATGCAAGATTATGTGTACATATCAGGCGAATCCCTTCTTGTATACAAAAAGTGGCGATCCCATAACAATAGACTAGCTGGTTTCTTTCATCCATCTACTAATGTATTTCCGGTCGGTGGCTTCAATATCCATCATTCCAAGTGGCTAGAAAACGCTGTCAGTAATCTTGCTGGAGTTCAAACGCTGAACTTCTCAATCACAGAGTCTATAATGTAAGCGGTTGATTTACCCAGTAACCAAAATGGACACGCTTCTCTTCTAGATCTCTTCCTTACTTCTATCCCAGATTCTCGGCATGTTATGCAGCTCTAACCTCTCGGTAATTATGATCATGCTGTGATGTAAGTAAATTTCACTTTCTACTCCCCCTCCATCCAGGAACCTCTTATTAAGGAATATCTTACTGTTATCAACGAGCGGACTAGGAAGCGCTCCGTGATTTCCATTGCAATGTCTCCTGGAACAAACGTTCTCATCTCCCTGTTCAAGACTGCGCCTCTGAAATTTCATCCTGGGTGAAAGCCGGCATTGATGCTTTAATCCAAGTTAAAAGTCCACAACAGCGTTGAAAGTAGCAATCCTAGGCATACATAGAATTTGTAACAAAATATTTTGTAACAAAATATTATCCAGAACATTTCGTCCTCTATTGATAGACCTCTGGAAATGCAAAGTCAATACTCATCTACTAACCACTGGACTCTAGCTCTCTCCCCACCCCCGTATAACCCTCCCTTTCTCTCCACCTATGTATCTGTCATCGCACCTGCTTTCTCAGCTCTCTATTGTTCCTTTCTAACTAGTTTGTACTCCTCACTCTTTTCTAATTAATCTTCTTACATTTATGTAGCCCCCTGCACATCAGTGGCGTTTCCGCCTTGCTCGGGGTGAAATGATTAAAAAAAACACTTATAAATTAGCATATGTATAAGTCGGTACAAGAAGTGTGTAGTGGTGACTGGATATTGGCTTGTAACGAGAAATCGGAGAGTCGAATTCAAATTCTAGTTGAATTTCTTGCACTCACTTTCTGCAAAGGTAATAATTCGTATTTTCTCTCTCAAGTTATGGGCTAAATAGCGAGATAGACTGGGTTCTACTGCCTTGTTTGGAAACCAGTCTGCTATAAAAAAAAAAAAAGCAATGGCAACCAACCGCGGAAAAATATTCTGCCCTGTCAGATACGTCCTTTCGAGATATTATTTCCCAGTGTGTATCACGCATGAGACTTAACTGACTGATTGCTCGTTACATATGCTAATTTTATAAATTACGCTTATGATAATGGCCTTTTTTCGATTTTCGATTGCTAAAACGCATAAAACTTGTGCCTAAAACGTAAGTTAATATATATATATATTCATTAATATATATATATATATATATATATATATATATATGTTTACAGTAGTGGCCATAATATAAGGAACGGAAACAACAAACACATGAATATGTGTATTACTTAAAAAGTCATGCATGATTAGCAATTATTTTTTTTACTGAATAAATATTAAGGTGTAATGCATAAATATTATACAAAGTTACAAAAATTTACATAATAGTTTTTTTAAATAAAGATTAAATAGAACAAATGAAATAAGCTACTGGACAAAAGTTAAGGAACGATGTTAATAATTTGCATAAACTTTTAATTTACTTTGTTAAAAAAACTCGATGGAGCTTTTCAACAATAAGTAAAACTTCATTTATCATTTGGACTTTATTTTTAAGCAATATGGCAAATTCTACACGCAGTACGCTCTCTTTTGAAGAAAAAACTCTTTCTCGCTATGAAGATAAAAGTCAATTTCAGAAATCTCTGGTATAGTTCATAGGTATAAAAGTGCCGTTCATCGTGTAATTAGCAGGTATAAGATTGATAAAACGTGAGATGCAAAAACAAAAACCGGCAGACCTCCAAAATCATCTCAAAAAGAAGATCGAAGAATTGTTAGAATATCATCAAAAAACCTTTTTGAAACTGCTACATCAATTGCCCGTAAATTTAATGAAGATCTCAAGGAAAACGATTGCTCGCAGGCTAAAAAATGCAGGATAGCATGCCCTTATTCCAGCTTCGAAGCCTCTTATTTCAAAGCGAAACCAAACGGCACTCCTGGAGTATGCGTGAAAAGATGTTGGACTGACGCACAATGGGATACAGTTCATTTCAGTGACGAGTCCATGTTTACTATATTTGGTTCTGAGGGTAAAACTTACGTACGCCGTAGAACAGGTGAAAGATTGTCTTTTCAATGTTTCAAGAAAACCGTTAAGTTTGGTGGCGGCAATATGATGGTGTGGGGAATGATTACATCAGCAGGTGTTGGCCCTATCATCCGCGTACATGGCAATATCAATGCTGGGGTTTACTAAAAGCTTCTTCAGCAGCATGTGATACCAAGATTACACCATAAACTTTATGAACCTCCAATTTGCATGCAGGACAATTCACCTTGCCACAAGGATCAGAAGGTTGTGGCTTCATTTGAAGAAGTACCCAGCCCAGAGCCCTGACCTGAATCTAATAGAAAATGTTTGGAAGATAATTAGAGAAAAGAAACCCAAAAAAACAGGATCACATATGAAAGTTATTGCAAGAAATTAATTAGATCATGTTGTTGACGATGCAGAGACGTCATTAAAAATAAGTAATTGTTTATCAAATATTAAATTTTGTTGATATTTTTTTTCACAACATCGTTCCTTAATTTTTGTCTAGTAGCTTATTTCCTTTTTTCCATTTAATCTTTATTTAAAAAAACACACTATGATGTAAAGTTTTGTGACTTTGTATAATATTAATACATTACACCTTAATCATTATTCGGTAAAAGGGTCATTGCTAGTCATGCATTACTTTTTAAGTAACACACATATTTAATTCTTTGTTGTTTCCGTTCCTTACATTATGGCTGCTACGGTATATATATATATATATATATATATATATATATGTGTGTGTGTGTGTGTGTGTGTGATTAAATACAAAGTTCATAGAACTAATATTATATTATAATCCATAAACAGATATGTTTCACAGCTCATCAGTACGGTTAGACATCCGATTGCTTCTTGCCAGGATGGAAACCCAACCGAAATGCCATCAGTCGGCGATTATACCTCTGAGCTATGAGCGCTAGGTAAAAGAGGCGGGAATTACGGTGTTATGTTCATATGCATATGCTATTAACTTATTTTTAGAAACCGATATATATATATATATATATATATACATAATTGAATAAAATGACAAGGAACAATATATATATATATATATATATATATATATATATATATGCATATTAATATATCTGTAGAAACTGAGACACACACACACACACATATATATATCTTCACCAACATATATATATAGTACTATATCTGTAGAAACTGAGAAACATATATATATAGATAAGTATATATATTATATATATTCACCCACACACACACAAAAACAAACACACACACACACACACACACACACACATATATATATATATATATGTACTTTTTACCCAACAGTTGCTGCGTCAGCGGTAGTTGGGAAATATTTGAATATATACATATATATATATACAAAGTTGCCACGCACGTTTTCCAGCGCATCTTATTTCATCAAATTTGTTTCGGCTTTCGAATCGAAGCCCTGCATCTATTTCCATCTTCATTCAATTTTCATTAATATCTCACATTCACGACTTTATCCCAGGAAGACGAACCAAAGTAAAACTAATTATATGAAATACATTAGGGATCATAGTCTTGACGGGCTCCCAGATAGAGATAGCGACCCGGCTGTAATATATTGTCGTTAACAGGAGATTCTGATATGGATAGTTGTTTGGGTCACAATAACGCATTACTCATAAAATGTGCTGCTGCTGTGCGTGGCAGAGAGTCAATTAAAGCGGCTTGTCTGTTAGTGAATCATACACATTAATTTTGTTATAAATGAGGTTTTTGTGAGAAGCAGGCAAAGTTATAGCTTCCATAGAACAGAAAAAGTACTTGATGTATACAGTTTTATAACTACTATAATTTCGGACTTCGAATTACTCAATAAATAAATAAAAACGCACCCAAGAATTATATTATCGGTTCAAAAATTATGTGAACATAGATTGTTACATCTGATAAACCCCTGGTCTGCTGAGAACCTATTTATGTTAATTACTATATCAGACTCTTTTTAGCAAAATAGACATATGTTTGACTACAATTCGCCCTTTTATCTTCTCTCTGATTTGTTTTCATAAGTTTCTCTTAAAGAGTAATTGATTTTTTAGTCTTTAATTACTTGTTTTGCAAACATTCATATCTGATTAATCATTCCACGTCACCCCAAGCAAGACAATATTTCCACTAAAACACAAGGGACTTACAGAGTGTGTGATAATAAGAAAAAAAAACACTACAAAGGATACAGAAAAATAAATGACAGGAATTAAAATAAATTGACATTTTGAGGATCGAACTTGACTGTAATTCAAAGAACCAGAAGATAGTTCCACAAGCGAGATAAGAAACGGTTAGCATAGGAATTTATAATATTATGAAAAGGAGAAAAATAATTCAGCATAAAGAATTAAGAAATATGAAGACAGAAAATAACGACTAATATTGCATTTAAATTTTCGAAGAACAATGTTGAATGGAAAGCAAGAAACAGGAAGAGAGCTCCACAAGCAAGTGAAGACACGGTTTGCATAGGACTTATAATAATATAATACAGTTTTATAACTACTATAATTTCGGACTTCGAATTATTCAATAGATAAATAAAAACGCGACCAAGAATTATATTATCGGTTTAAAGATTATTCAACTTTCCGAAATGCATACACACCTGCTAAAAAGAAACTATTATTGGTGAATCGATGTGATATAATTCTGGCACACGACAATATGCGGCCAAATGTTACAAGATTGACGTTGAAAAACTTACAGAGTTGGAGTCCTTTGCTATAATGAACTTTCTGAAATGCATACACACCTGCTAAAAAGAAATTATAATTGGTGAATCGATGTGATATAATTCTGGCACACGACAATATGCGGCCAAATGTTACAAGATTGACGTTGAAAAACTTACAGAGTTGGAGTCCTTTGCTATAATGAACTTTCTGAAATGCATACACGCCTGTTAAAAAGAAACTATTATTGGTGAATCGATGTGATATAATTCTGGCATACGACAATACGCGGCCAAATGTTACAAGATTGACGTTGAAAAACTCACAGATTTGGAGTCCTTTGTTATAATGAACTTTCTGAAATGCATACACACCTGCTAAAAAAAACTCGCATTGGTGAATCAATGTGATATAATTCTGGCACACAACAATGCGCGGACACATTTTCAAAGATTGTCGTTGCAAAGGCTCACAGAGTTGGGATACGAAAACTTATCACATCCTCCATATTCTCTTGATCTTTTATACTCTCTTTATCACTTTTAAGCACTTAGGCATAATTTAAATGATAATTTCTTAGGTTCAAATCAGAGTTTGAATTATATAACCAATAATTTCGGACTTCATAGTATTCAATAAATAAATATAAAGGCGACCAAGTATTATATTATCGTTTTAAAAATCTTTATGAATCTCCTATTTTCATGCAGGACAATGCCCCTTGCCACAAGGCTCAGAAGGTTAGAAGATAGTTCCACATGCAAGAGAAGAAACGGTTAGCATAGGAATTTATAATATTATGAAAAGGAGAAAAATAATTCAGCATAAAGAACAATAAAGAATTAAGTAATATGAAGACAGATAATAACGACTAACATTGTATTGAATTTTTCGAAGAACAATGTTGAATGGAAAGCAAGAAACAGGAAGAGAGTTCCACAAGCGAGAGAAGAAACGGTTTGCATAGGACTTATAATAATATAATACAGTTTTATAACTACTATAATTTCGGACTTCGAATTATTCAATAAATAAATATAAAGGCGACCAAGAATTATATTATCGGTTTAAAAATCTTTATGAATCTCCTATTTTCATGCAGGACAATGCACCTTGCCACAAGGCTCAAAAGATTAGAAGATAGTTCCACATGCAAGAGAAGAAACGGTTAGCATAGGACTTATAATAATATAATACAGTTTTATAACTACTATAATTTCGGATTTCGAATTATTCAATAAATAAATATAAAGGCGACCAAGAATTATATTATCGGTTTAAAAATCTTTATGAATCTCCTATTTTCATGCAGGACAATGCACCTTGCCACAAGGCTCAAAATATTAGAAGATAGTTCCACATGCAAGAGAAGAAACGGTTTGCATAGGACTTATAATAATATAATACAGTTTTATAACTACTATAATTTCGGACTTCGAATTATTCAATAAATAAATATAAAGGCGACCAAGAATTATATTATCGTTTTAAAAATCATGTGAGCATAGATTGTTGCATCTGATAATCATCTGGTCTATGGGGATCTATTCATGTTGATTACTGTGTCAGATTCTTTTTAACATAACAGACACATGTTTGACTATAATTCGCCTTTTTTATCTTCTGTTTTGTTTTCAATTGTTTCTCTTAAAGAGCAATTGACTTTTTAGTATTTAGTTACTTGTTCTACAAACTGATTAATCATTTCACGTCAACCTAAACAAGACAATATGGCCACTAAGACACATGAGGCTTATAGAGTGTGAGATAACAAGAAAAAAAAGGTACTAAAAATAAAACAGAACAATAAATGAACAGGAATTAAAATAAATTGACATTTTGCGGATCAAGCTTGACTGTAATTGAAAGGACTAGAAGAGAGTTCTACAAGCGAGAGAAGAAACGGTTAGCATAGGACTGATATTAATATGAGAAGAAAAAGATGAAATTCACAATAGCGAACAATAAAAGAATAAGGAATATGAAGAGAGAAGATAACGATTGACATCGCATTTAATATTTGACGATCAGACTTGACTGGGAAATAGAAACCGGAAGAGAGTTCCAGAAGCAAAGAAAGAAAATGTTAGCATAGCACTTATATTATGTTGTTGCAAAATTAATGGCCCTTCAAAGTGTTGTATATTGAAAAGCCATTTTAACATAATATTCATGGTATATATTAGGTGAATTTTAGCATACATAACAATTGATATGTGCTCTTTAATTCTTTTAACTTATTTTCAGACAGAAATATTCTTGAAGCATAAAAGCCCTTTATTAGGAACATGACTAAACATGGTCTTCGTTTACTTTTCTTAGATGAGTTTAAACTTGGTCACAGTGCCTCCCAAACTTCTGTTAATATTAACAGAGCATGGAGAGATGGGCCGACACGTGATCGGGCAGTACAATAGTGGTTCCAGAAATTACGTATTGTTTATGAGAGCCTTGAAGCTGAAGAATGTAGAGGACGGTCATGCAGCAGTTTTGACAACGAACAGTTGCAAGCGAAACTCACGTCAAATGTTCAGATGATTGATGTCAGCACTGCAACAGTCACGCGCTATTTGCAGAGTGTTGGCAAGGGGAAAAATTCGATAAATGGGTTCCTCATGAGTTCAATGGAAATCAAAAACTTAGGCAGACTGAAGTGTGCTCGATGCTCTTTCTGCGTAACACCAATGATCCATTTCTTGATCGATTATTCATTTGTGATGAAAAGTGAATTCTTTATCAGTCAGTTAAGTGCCATAGGTGATACACGCTTGGGCGATCATGTCTCGAAAGAGACATGACTGACGGGGCAAAAGATTATCCGCATTAGGTTGTCATTGCTTTCTGTAGTAGACTAACTGCCAGCTAAGGCTATAGAACCCAATCTGTCCTGCTATTTAACCCGTAACTGGAGAGAAGAGACGGATTAATACCTTTCCCAAAGGCATTTGCGCGTAAGTGAATGCAAGGAATTCAACTGGAATTCGAACTCGGTTCCCAGATTTCTCGTTCCGAGCTGATATCCACTGCACCACAACACACATCCAAATCCTTTATGATAACCGTAAATAATCAGATCTCTGGCTTGATCGTGACGAGTCCTTCAAACATTTTCCAAAGCCAAAGTTTCATCTGCAAAAGATTGTGATGACTGTCTGTTGGTTTTCAATTAGTTTATCTTCTTCAGATTTCTAGAAGAAGATCAGAGCATGAATACAGTCCTTTGCTAGAATCAACTTTCTGAAATGCATACACGCCTGCTAAAAAGACACTATTATTGGTGAATCAATGTGATATAATTCTGGCACACGACAATATGCTGCCAAATGTTACAAGATTGACGTTGAAAAAACTCACAGAGTTGGGATACGAAAACTTACCACATCCTTCATATTCTCCTGATCTTTTACCCACTAATTATCATTTTTAAGCACTTACGCACATTTTAAATGATAAAACGTTTAGATTCAAATCAGGAGTAGAATAAGCTTTTCGAGATTTCATTGCATCACAGCCAATAACATTTCATCAACAAGGAATAAATAATCTCGTCGATCGATGACTGAGGTGCACAATTTTCTTTTAATCATATCACCCCGAGCAAGGCAGTAACGCCACTGATGTGCAGGGGGCTACATAGGAGTGAAAAGATTGGGAAAGAGAAAACCGGAAACCGCAACCTAAAAAGGAAACAAGGGATGAGCCTCTTCACCTGTTCAGTAGACGTTGGTGGAGTGTGAACCGGGCGATAGTTTAGTCTAGCTACTCCAATTGAAAAAAAAGTGAGAAGATTGGAAAGGAGAAAACCGGAACCGCATCCTAAAAAGGAAACAAGGGATGAGCCTCTTCACCTGTTCAGTAGACGTTGGTGGAGTGTGAACCGGGCGATAGTTTAGTCTAGCTACTCCAATTGAAAAAAAAAGTGAGAAGATTGGGAAAGAGAAAACCGGAAACCGCATCCTAAACAGGAAACAAGGGATGAGCCTCTTCACCTGTTCAATAGACATGGGTGGACAAAGCCCGTATTTTGACTGATTTCAGATTTTCTACAGTTAATAATGAATAATATTTATTTCTGAAATCGGCCATTATTTTTGTAACAACTTCAAAAATAATATGAGAAGAAAATATAATTAAGGGTAGAGAAAAAAAATGAACATCAAATAAGAAGACAAAGATAACGATTTTCGGTGCATGCAAATTTTTGAAGATCAAAGTTGAGAGAAAATCAAGAAGCCTGAAGAGTGTCCCACAAGCGAGAGAGGAAACTGTCAGCATAGAATTTATAATAATATAAGAACAAGAAAAATAATCTAGGACAGAGAATAATAAAAGAACAGGAACTAAGAAGATAAAAGATAACGATTGACATTTATTTTTAATTTAGAAAATCAACGTTGTGAGGAAATGTTATAGTGGAACATCCTGCCATCCCCGAGAATAGAATGATCTACTTTATACGAGCAGCACGACGGGGAAGGTCTTAGGCATTCGCCTGACTCCTCTATGACACTGTCGGCTCTCTGCTTCCGAGCAGAGAGCACAAACCCAGTCGTGGTTCCGCCGAAGGGTAGAACCACGACTGGGGAAAAATAGACAGAGATTTTTTGGCCCGGCTATATGGCCGGGAATACCCACGATAAAATGACCATGTGTCACATCTGGCCTGGCGTGGGAAGGCTAGTAAATACAAAAGCTCTCAGGCATTCGCCTGACTCCTCTATGACACTGTCAGCTCTCTGCTCCCGAGCAGAGAGCACAAACCCAGTCGTGGTTCCGCCGAAGGGTAGAACCACGACTGGGGAAAAATAGACAGAGATTTTTTGGCCCGGCTATATGGCCGGGAATACCCACGATAAAATGACCATGTGTCACATCTGGCCTGGCGTGGGAAGGCTAGTAAATGCAAAAGCTCTCAGGCATTCGCCTGACTCCTCTATGACACTGTCAGCTCTCTGCTCCCGAGCAGAGAGCACAAACCCTCGTGTGGTTCCGCCGAAGGGTAGAACCACGACTGGGGAAAAATAGACAGAGATTTTTTGGCCCGGCTATATGGCCGGGAATACCCACGATAAAATGACCATGTGTTACATCTGGCCTGGCGTGGGAAGGCTAGTAAATACAAAAGCTCTTAGGCATTCGCCTGACTGCTCTATGACACTGTCAGCTCTCTTCTTCCGAGCAGAGAGCACAAACCCAGTCGTGGTTCCGCCGAAGGGTAGAATCACGACTGGGGAAAAATAGACAGACATTTTTTGGCCCGGCTATATGGCCGGGAATACCCACTATAAATGACCATGTGTCACATCTGGCCTTGCGTGGGAAGGCTAGTAAATACAAAAAGTCTTAGGCATTCGCTTGACTTTTCTACGACACTGTCACCACTCTGCCTTCGGGTAGAGGGCGCTCTCTGCTTCAGAGCAGAGAGCACGGACCTAGTCGTGGTTCCGCCGAAGGGTAGAACCACGACTGGAGAAAAATAGAGAGAGATTTTTTGGCCCGGCTATATGGAATACCCACTATAAAATGACCATGTGTCACATCTGGCCTTGCGTGGGAAGGCTAGTTAAATACAAAAAGTCTTAGGCATTCACTATTCAATATTCGATTCTGCTCCAACCGGTGGCTTGCCTCCATGTGTATTTTTGTTAATTGTACCTTAGTACAATAAATCTGTATTTCTTATTCCTGGTGTGGAGTTCCATTCTCCAACTGATCATTTTATACTGTATTCCTTTTCGGGATATATCAGGAAAGCAAGAAGCCGGAAAAGAGCACCAAAAGTGAGAATTTCGAGAGAAGAAACTGTTAGCATAGAACATACGGTTTCATGCATTAAAATTTCTTTCAATCACAAAATGGGAAACAGGAATACTGGAAAGTAAGGACTAAACATCAATTCTAAGAAGACAAAATGTTTGGTTGTCAGGAAAATGGAGAGCCCAAGATGCGAACTACAAATTGGAGACGTCGGAAGCAAACAATTACGAAGATTTTAATATCTGTTACGTGTTAAGTGTAACAAAAGGAAAAAAATTGATTGACCAAAACTCAGAGTTAAATCACATACAAATGTTTAATTTTGATAAACACAATATGATATATATATACAAAATTTACAATTTTTTACATTCAAAACAAAAACTTAGCATTTACTACAGGCAGGCGAAGTGTTACGAAAGGGAAAGGAAGGGTCAATATCTTTACTCAGTTAAGATAGCAAAGAAGTTTAAGTGCTGTACTTTTAGGAAATCCTCAAATGTGTACATAAAGAATAATTATTAGTTTGGTCAATGAAAGAATCAAAAATATCTATTTACCCAAATAGTTCCATGAGGTTCTCTTTCAGGCTTCAGGTGGTGATGCACAGATCCACGAATCAGGCCGGAGTTGATAATGTCAGCAAATCCTGTTAACAACCGACTACTCTCTTCCCAAAACCTATTTTTATAGGGGCTAACACCTAATTTGCATATTCTAGAATCCTTTAGAATTCTCTAGATTTTACTCGAATTTTCTCAGACATTCTAGCATCTTCCAAACATTCTATTTCTAATTTCCTTATTTGATGAAGAATTGTATGTCAAAAATAAAAATCTGTACAATGTTCATACAAGGTTCTTTTTTATATGTTATGTTTCCTCAGGGCATAGGCTATCATGGGTCTCCATAACTTCCTGTCTCTTGTAGTTCTTAGCAAATTATGCATTCCTTTTATTTCTCTTTCTTACATGTTAAGTGTAACAAAAGAAAAAAAAATGATTGACCAAAACTCAGAGTTAAATCACATGCAAATATTTAATTTACAAATAACACAAAATTATATATATATATATATATATATATATATATATATATATATATACAAAATTTACAATTTTTTGCATTCAAAACAGAAACGTAGCATTTAATACTGGCAGGTGAAGCGTTACAAAGGGAAAAAGAAGTGTCAGTATCTTTACTCAGTTAAGATAGCGAAGAAGTTTAAGTGCTATACTTTTTGGAAATGCTCAAATGTGTATATAAAAATAATTATTAGTTCGGTCAACGAAAGAATCAAAATTATCTATTTCCCCATATAGTTTCATGAGGTTCTCTTTCAGGTTTTAGTTGGTCGGCCACTTTTCTTAGAGATTCTTTCGGATGAATATATATCCTTGAATCAAAGCCGGAGTTGATAATGTCAGCAAATCCCGTTAACAACTAAATACTCTCTTCCCCAAATATCTTTTGATAGGGGCTAACACCTAATTTGCATATTTTAGAATCTTTTAGAATTCTCTCGATTTTACTGGAACATTCTGGGATCTTCCAAAACGATTTATTCCTAATTTCTCTATTTTAGGACTACTTCATGAATTAAAACTTTTTTGTAATAACAAATAGGACTCAATAGAGTCCCTTACTACAACTTTTTAGGAATTATCAATATTATTTTTAATATAAATGCATCCTCGTAACATATCTAGTATGTTTTGTTTTTTTGTTTTTTTTGAAGAGGATAGAATGATGTAACAGCAAGATGTGAAAGTACATTGGAATAAGAAAAATACCTTTCATATGCTAAGGAAAGTATTATAAAAGTGTTAGAAGGAAAAGAAATTTGTTAACTGTTATATAATTTTAGCCCTCCTTTATGACACTGAATTCTAGAAAATCTCCTCGCAGTTGAAGAAGAGACTTCAGGGTCATATATGGTGTTCTACAAAATAATAATATGGAGAGAACGACGAAGTTTTTAAAAATAAAAGAAGAAACATCGCGCATATAATTCGAATCCACAGGAGACAATTGTAATTTCAATGACATATAATGAGAAAAAAGGGCTTGGAGAGTTTCTAACGCATAAGGCTTACTGTAGAAAATGGATATAGAAATGCAGAGGATAACCTACCAAACGAGTTTCTGTAGATGGTTGGTAGAAAAGAGACGAGGATATATTTTTAAATAAGACAAATTTTGACCAGATATTTGAGGCGAGTCATGACCGTCCACGTCCTCAAAAGACACGATATAAAAATAAGAATATGGTAATTCGGGCGAATAAAGAATGTTCGAGATACAAACAAGCAAAAAAATTCGGAGCTATTTAGTAGTCATTTCAAGATTGGTCGGAGTATTGTCGGCCATATTTTTGGTCGGAGTCATTTTTATCTGGTGGGTTTATAGCTGATTTGATGAATACGTCTCGGTTCGCTCATCGGGAAAACTTATTAATTGCCTGCTGAGGACCCGCTCGGCTTTACTCATTTCACCATTTCATGAAATAATAGCTGTCAGCTTATGACAACGGAAGTGACGGTCACATTCTCTTATAGATGCACACATATTAACATTATGATGTATATTGATTTTCTTTTTCGTGGAAGGACTTCTTGGTCAGTTTGAGATGTGTATCAGACTTCTCTGCGCATTTTATTTTTCTAGAATTAGAAACATTCATGCACACACACACACACACACACATATATATATATATATATATATACATATTATTAATTAAAACTTTAGAACATGTATAAACTACAAACTACTACAAAATTGTACATTTGTTTCGACATTGAAAGAACGATTGTTCTTTTAATTTCGAAACAAAATGTACAATATTGTATTACTTTGTAGTTTTCAAAAGTTCTAAGATAATAATTAAAAATAAATATTTATTGCACTATTTTTATATTAGGCACTGTTTTAAATTAATATTTTGAATGTTGCAATTATTTTCTTCGTTACTTATTCATTTGTGTGTATATATACATATATATGTGTATATATATATATATATACAAACACACGCACACACACACACATATATATATATATATTCGTGTAAAATCTTCTGTAAAATAAAAACGGAAGCTGATGATGGTTCGCCTGAAAAAGGCCTATACTTCCGCTTAACCATGGAATAACGTGTCTGTGAGGCCATTATTAATGCCGAAATAGTTCAACATCTTACTGCTCATAAACTCTTCTCTGACAAGCAGTATGGCTTCCACTTTGGCAGGTCCACGCCTGACATACTAACGACCATTACGGAGTACATGTTCCAGGCCGTTGAGGAGTCCGGCGAGGCTCATGCTGTTGTTCTGGACATCTCCAAGTCTTTTGACAGGGTTTGGCACGCTTACCTTCTAAGCAAGGTACGGCGTTATGGTATTACCCGATTCTTGCTTGATCTGATCCAATCTTTTCTAAATAACCGCATAATGAAGGTTGTCTTGAATGGGCATGCCTCCACATCCTACTGTACAAACGCGGTTGTCCCTCAGGGCTCTATCATAGGCACGACGCTCTTCCTTATTTTCATAAATGATCTCCCAGACGAGATCAAGTGCCAAGTAGGCATTTACGCAAATCACATCACAATTTACTCCCGCATCAGTAAGAAACCCGGCGTGGCGGACAAACATATTCTCGCTGCTGATCTTGAGGTGGCTTGTAAATTTCAATGCGTCTAAGACCAAGTTGCTGTCTGTCAACCATCACAGGCAACCTCTCCTGCCTCCCATAAGCATGGACCAAGCGAGTCTCCCTGAGAGCAATACACTGCGCCTCCTCGGCCTTACACTCTCTTCTGATCTCAAATGGAAACACTACATTGAGTCAATAGCTAAATCCACTGCTAGGAAGGTTGGGTCACTGTCGGGCCAGGATGTCGGGCCATCCTGCATATATACAAATCAACCATTCGTCCGTGCATGGAGTACTACTGCCATATATGGTCAGGTGCCCCCGCTGTTCATCTTCGTGTTCGTGACAGTCTCCAAAGGGGAATCAATAATATGATAGGTACCGACTTGGTGGCTTCTCTTTGTCTGTTCTATAAATACTTTTATGGCTCCAACGAACTTAAGTCACTGGTGCCTCTGCAACAGGTGTTTACTCGTGCAACCAGACTGGCAATTGGGTCTCACACATTCACTGTTAGATC